>VMDO01000184.1:216344-271435 GCA_007922755.1 Pedetes capensis | reverse complement strand
TTAGGCTACATTAGAGAGATATCAGACACGTGGTTACCAAAAAAGGGAGCATGCCTAGTAGTTTGTGTCTGAAAGCAAAGCTATGAATATGTTGATAACATCGGTGATGGTCATGTAGAAGAGGATAGTTTTTTTTTTCTTCTTGTCTGAAGACCAGATTAACATATTAAATGGATACCCCCACATACACTTTTAGTAGGACTACCTGTACTTTGAATTGTTCAGAATTCTTTGGAGGACAGGAGTGAAAAATCTTTCAACCCAGGAAGAGCTGATCCATATTGACCCAGAAGTTTAACTCCAGGAATTTTGTGTGCGATTTTGGCCAGGTGTGTGCCTTTGGAAATTTATTCACTGGTATTATATTAGGAGTTGACACTACAGGCAGTCTTTCTGGCTTTGGACCACTAGAAACCTTTTAGAGGCCTTTCTCCTTTTCTTCTCCCCTCTCCTCTCTTTCCTCTTGCATTCTTTTTAGAGACAGAACTGTTTCAGGAGAAAACAGAAACCTCAGCCCAGGAGTGAGACTGGGACCAGTCTGTTCTAGTAGCCACACTAGCATTTTTCAGACAGTCTCTCCCCCCAATTATCATAATGAAACCCACATTAGCTGTTTTTAACCTACAGCACCGCCATATCTTAAAGAAGGATTTAGTCTTGTAAAATAAATGCGGGCTACACTAGATTAAACATGATGACTGCACTCCAAGGGTTAATAAATTTAGAATTAACAGATCATCCCAGCTTGATACAGCTACTATAGATGATTTAATATGCAGCCTAAGCAGGTTGACAGTCAGCTCACAGATGCAGATAAGATCAAACAGTCTCTTGATTCAATAGATTGAATGGTTGTAGTGAGAGTCTAGAAGGTGAGTGACAGAACATATATGGCAGGGGTTCTGGTAAAGAAGAGCTCTGACTCCCGACTGCTGTTTTGTGCACTGGTTTTCTTTTTCTAACAGTTCACCTTTTGCAGCAATAACACCAAGAGTGGGGGTTTAAAAATTCTCCTCATCATACAGAGTGCTTGTTTAAGTTTTGACTAAGGAATAGATGGGAACCTTTAATATCAAGATCTATTTCTAGTTAGTTCTGCCTGGGAAATAGTAGTCACCAGTTCCTCTCCCTTTCTCTCCACCTGGGCTATAAGGTCCAGGGCTCAGCAGACAGGATACAAGATTCCTGGGTGATACAGATAAAGGCAAGCTCATTGCTAAAATGATGTAGGTATTTTCTTCAGTTCTCTGCTTCCTTCTAGCTGTGAAGATCTGAATATGGAAAGGAGATTTGGAGCTAAATTGAAATTCAAACTCCAACATATAACCACTGTGAAATGTTTACACTCAAAGAGAACTTAGGGTCCTGAGACTGATGTCAAAGATAGCAAAAGGCAGGGAGGGGGGTATTGGTTAGGACATTGGGGAGAGTCCAACAGAAAAAGTTCAAAGTGACTGTCATCAAGGCTTGCTTTGGGGGCTGTAATCTAGAGTTTCTGATACCTACAGAATTGAGCTTTTTTTGGGGGGGGCGGTAGGTTTAATTTCCTTTTATCTGTTCTAACTCTTGTATTTAAACAAGAAGACAAAAAATAATTTTGATAGAAATGTATGTGATTTAATATGATGGACAAGTTTATAACAGTTTTTATGATTTGATCAAGAGCGAGGGCTCCTCCTAAACCCATTAGATTGTGTCATGTGAATATATTCAGGCAATTTAAAAATGCATATTATGTATTCAATAGACCATCACAGGTCTGAATTGTATCATGTTATTCTGTTCTCAGTGCCCACCCCTCATCTTAATGTAAAAATCTGTAGCATAGTGACTGCAAACCTACCACAGTCAATTTTCCAATGTTCCTAACTTAGTTGTTTCATGTATTTATTTTATTTCATTTTGTTTTGAATCTCAAAATGTCCAGGTTATGAGCTAATGGCCCACAAAATTTTCCTTTAATAAATAAAGCCATTTGAAACTGTGTAATAGCTCTACATGCTGTTAACACTAACTTTTCCCTCTCTGCTCTAATGTCCTAGTGAGTAGCAGGATATTCTTCTAATTCACAATTTATTATCACTAGATAACCTCTAGGAAATTCATAACACATTTCATTCTTTGAAAATGCTGTTTTGGATCTCGATGAAGTGTGCTTTCTTTTCTTTCTTTCTTTCTTTCTTTTCTTTTTCAAAAATTCATCTCTGTGTAAACTGCATATTAAAAGATTTTGAGATAAAAATAAAATTTTCAAAAAAAAAAGTGTTAAAAGTGGATTTGTGGCTGGCAGGAAGAACTCTAAACTTGGGTATGACTGCTCCTGGAGCAGAGGCACTGGGCATTTATTCCACATATTAACCAGATCTAAATGCTTCCGAATTTTATTCTTCCTTTCTTGGACAACCTGTGATTGCAGCAGGGGGCACCACCAACATACGAATTACTTGGAAGTAGGCAGCTCCAGCTTTCTGGCTTCCCTTACTACTTGGAGGCATAACCACTGAAAACAGTTATCTCTCAGAAATTTGCATATTTATGGTGCCTCCTGCAGGTTCCTGTGATTGCTTTACAGTCAGGGAAGGTAACAGAAAAATATATATCCTCCTTTAAAACATGAAAAAGGATCATATAGAAACAGTGACTCTAATAGGAGATTAATCCTTGCAAAGCCCGTAGCAGGAATTTGTTCCCTGAACAGTTTTGTTTTGTTTTCGTTTTAGGATTTGAAGAGAATATTCTGGAAGTTATAGGACTAAGTCTCTGATTCCTTGAAAATAGATAGAGGAAAATACTTAATGTTTTGGAAAAATTAGCATAGACTTATGCAATGAATGACTACCTCTAAAGAACAGAAAATTTCTTACAGGTAAGGAAAAGCCATTCAATAGATCATTTAAAAACCCTGTTCCATGGCACATATATTTTTTTAGCCCTCGTCAGAAGCAATGAACAAATGTGCAATGTACCTTTGGATATAAAAGTTAATTAGGTCTCAGAAGACAATAGTTTCATTTTTATTGGCTCTGAGTTCCAAGGATACCTTTGCCACACCTTTTCTTTCAGCCCTTTTTGACCTTTGTGGAAGCCTTACGTGGTCCAGACACTCAGGCTTGCTGGGCTCTGGATGCCAGATTTTTGTTACTCTGCTCACTTTCATGAAAATCATTGCACCAAAGTAAGCATCATAATTGAAATTACACCCAGAAAAATCTAATCTTATCTCCACCTCAGGACCAAGATGCAGTTAATGTGCTGTTTTATCAGGGGTTTTAGTTCAGTGAGAGATTTCATATACTCTGTAGCTGGCGATACCTGAACACAAGGATCTTTAGGGAAGACAGGGGCTAAGGCTTTAATTCAGAGTCACCCTGCTTCTGCGTATCTTCATCAAACCCTCATCCTTACTTTATCACAAGTCTATTGTACTTAATTTCCTTCCTTCTTAAAAGGCCAGTGCACAGTGCTCATAGAGCTGATATCAGCAATCATCAGCAAACATCCTTAGTGATTGTGGATTTCCACAATACACGACCTTCTCCGTATCTCATTCATTCTATGGGGATGCCTATCAAAATCAAGAGGACAAAAGTCATTTTTCCTGCAATTAGACTTTATGTAATAAAGACACCATGTAGTAAAAATAATATATGCTATCAATAATACATGGTGACATAAATGTCCAAACTGCAAGCAAAAGGATTCTCTTATCACACATTAGTCACCACAATATGTGTGCTTGTGTATTACCTTTCAGTGTAACATTATGGGACATATCTGTTTGTTATTCTGGCTGGGGAAATTCTCATTAAAATAATTACTGCCATCATCTTATTATTTCAGTGCAGGTTGACTCATAATGTTTAGGCATTTAGTATTATGCTGAAAAAAATACATACTTCAGAATTAATATTTATGTTCTTGCTATTGGTCAGCCTATCATCACTAAAAAATTAAGTAAAGATACCAAATGAAATTAGGGGCTCTTTTGCCCCTTTCAGCTCCCATAGTGAGAATGTTCTTCCTTCTAGAATATTTAAGAGTTGGAAGTAACGAGTCACAATAATTTTTAGCATTGTCATAAATGTATTAACTTTGGATGTTTCTACAAACCAGATATCAAGTCAGTCTTCCTGAGGACAGAATAACTGAAAAGACAAGGCTGGACTCAGCATTTAAATTTCTCTGTTTGTCACATTATTTTTAAGAAATTGAAACTCTTAAATGTGAAGATCAGTGAAAATAAAACAATCCGTCTTGGAATTCTAAAGACAACGCTGAAGGTAAAGTCATATCAATTTTTTTAAAGGAGTAATCCTTTTTTTGTTTGAGGCTGCTTCTCATTGTGATTTATTTTTGCTAAAATAAAAGAAAAATTGAGAGTTGAAAGTTCTTATTCAGGAGAGTTGTTACATAAAATATATGTTTTTAAATGAGTATATTTAAATTTTCCACATGTGTAAAAGACCTCTAATCTAGAGCAAAACTCCTTTATGCATTTAATATTAAAATAATTAATGTATATGTTTCCCTCCAATGTACTCACTGTCAAACTGGGACTTATTTTGAAAACCCACTAATTTCGTGTTTTCTCCTACTAATTAAGCATTGAGTTCAAGATTCAATAATTTGAGAAGAAAAGGTCATGCCTCCTTACCCATCATATTTGAAGAGCATATACTGTTATTTCCCATGCTCCCTATACCAATCCCCCACCCCCGCCAAAAAAGAAAAATCACAGTTTGGGGATGGAGCACAGGGAGCAGGTGCCAATATAAGGCTCTGTGAGCTTTGCCTCAGAGAGCCAGCTTTGGTTCTCAACTGAGAACCATCTAGAACAGGCCTTGATATTTAAAGAAGGTAATGCCTGGAGAATCAGGCTCCAGAATCGATTCCTCAGAGTTACTCTGTGTTACAAGGCACTTGGAATTTGGTTGTTTGAATACTATATTGCATTTTAAAATCTGAGGATTGAAGACAATAAAAAGAATGCTTTATCTATAGTTGGTCAGATTGTTTGAATTTCCTGGGAATCTAAGCACCCTAAGTCTTTGTTCATATCCCAGACAGTTTCCTGAGGTCCTGTTCTGCTCTGAGGGGAAGAAAGATGAGGGAGACATAAAGTGTCATAAGCACCACTCAGGATTTTGGTAATTTGATGGCATTTATGACATACATTATTTTATAAAATGTACACAGAGAGACCTGCAGTTACTCCCCCCCAGATGCAAATAGACATGTAGTTTATAATATGTAAATCAGATAGGAGTACAAATGGACCAAACCTCTTAATGACCTAAAAAGTGAAATAATATAATTTCCCATTATGTGAGGATTTGTGGTTCCTGTCCCCCACTGGCGGCAGCAGCAACTGAAAATGCACTTACAGGATTCATTCCTTGTTTCAGCAGTGTATTAAGTGCCTACTATGTGTTAGTGAGCTGAAACTATGCCATTTTAAGAACAATATATTCACAAATATATGGCAGGAATAATCTGTAAGAGTGTCTATGAAACAAATGGTAGCATAGTAAGCTCATTTCTCAAAAATAACTAGTTTAAGCTATTTGCTAACATAAAAACTGTGAAAACAATAGATTATTATAGATATCCATGACCAACCTCACTATTTACCATTCTTATTTCTAGGAAAACAAGCCATTTTTCCAGAAAGTAAAAATCTGATATTGGAAGTGATTAGAGCTTTGCCGCCTCACACAGATCCTTGATACAGATTTGTTGTTGTTGTTAGGTGCCATCGAGTCAGGTCTGAGTCAGGTACACCTCATAGTGACCCTCATGGGGTTCTCAATGGCTGATTGCTTTTGTAGCACTGGGGCTCGAACTGAGGGTTTCAGAGAGCCCAGAATGGCACTCTACCAACTGAGCTAAACCCTAACCCTGACACAGGTTTGTTGTTGCTGTTAGGTGCCATTGAGTCAGATCCGACTCATAGTGACCCTATGTACAATAGGCAAAACACTATTGTCAGTACTTCTCTGCTATTCTTGGGGTTGTCAATGGCTGATTGTTTTTTGGGAGTGGGTTGCTAGGTCCTTCTCCCAAGCCTATAGTACCTGGTGTTCCCAGGCAGTCTCCCATCCAAGTACTAACCAGGCCCAACCCTGCTTAGCCTCCAAGATCTGACAGGATCAGAGGCCACAGTGGTACGGCTGCAGGTGATACAGGTTTAGAACTGTTCAAATCAGCCATAGTAAACTCAGACTACACAAAGCAACAATGATAGCGTGTATTGGCATGGCTTTGGCATGTGTGACTAATGAATTTTATGTGACATGCTTGTACTTGTGTGTATGTCTTTCAGTACCTTAAAAAAAATCCAACAGCAGAGACTTTGTCTCATGTTTGCTCAGTGTGGTGATCCATAATGCAAGAAAGAATAAGAATTCTTAGGATCAGATTCTTAATTTTATAGGAACCTGGAGGTTTAGATAACTGACGTTGTGCAAAGAATTTTTTTTTTAAGAAAAAAAGAGAAAACAAGCAAGTTATTCAACCATAACTGGTTAAACAGAGAGTTTTGTTTATTTTCTACCAAGCTGCCAGAGAAATATGAGCAAGGGATAGGCATTTTCACCAGAGAAGTTCTCTTTACTGAATTTGGCAGGGGGAAAAAAAAAAAGAAAAGAAAAAAGAAGGAAAGAAAAAGGACTGATAACTATTAGGAAAAAAATTGTTGTTGTTGTTAGGTGCCATCGAGTCATGTCCTACTCATAGTGACCCTCATAGAGCTTTAAAATAGGGTGCCTTAATTTCTAGAACAGGGACCAGAATAGCCCCAGCTAGTCAGTGCTCCTTGGCAGTGACCGGCATGTATCTAGAGTGGTTATGGGTTAGGCATTTGTGGAGTTTATGAGAAAATAGCAGAGAAGGAACTCATGCCTTGTGACATATTTCTTTAGCTACATCTTTTTTGTCACCTAGCTGATTCCAAAGGAGACCAAGTGAAGCTAGTGTGAAGTGAACATGATCAAAGCCTTATGGTACTTGCTGCACTGATTTGATGGTCTGATCACAGGCAGAGTGAGTGGAGGCAGGGAATTGCTCTTCTGGAAATGAGGTTTCTAAATGCAGATGTGGCCGCACAGCTCTTGGTGGGTCTTTCTGTGGGAAGCCAGCAACCTTACAGACTGCCAACAGTACACCTAGCCAAGGCCACACCTTGGTGGAGGGCACACAGCTGCATGCATTTGAAAATTTCACTTTAAACTCATCTTCCACTTCACTATGGAATGGTTTTTCTAGAGCAACAAGAGATGGACAAGCAAGGGTTGGACTTCTTACTCCAACTTTCATCATATTTCTACTACCCTCTTGTGGACATGTTACCTAGAGAAACCTCCATGACCACCACCTCCACAACTACCACCATCACTACCATCACCACCACCACTTCTGTCAACCAACACTAAGATCACCATCATTAACACCATGACAATCATCATCCTTGTTTTCTTTAATGCGTAGAATCAGCATCAGCCACATCATTGCTAATACATATTAATTACATATTGTGGGGGTGATATACCAGATTAATGTACATATTTCAAAACTCTGATCCATTAGATAATCCAAAGGAAATTCTTCATCAATCTGTCAACAGAGAAATACACGGATTTTCATATAGTCATAGTGTAGTTCAGTGTTAAATGCACATTACTAGCTGTTGCTTTCTATCTCTCTTTCCTTCCTTCTTCCCTTTCTCCGTTCCTTTCCTTTCATTCCCCTTCCTTCCTTCCTTTCTTCTTTCCTTCTCCTTCCTTCCTTCCTTTCTTCCTTCCTTTCTCTCCCTCTCTGCCTCCCTCTTTCCCTTTCTTTCTTTCTTTCTTTCTTTTCTTTTCTTTCTCTCTTTCTTTATCCTTTTCTTTTTCTTCCTTTCTTCCTTTTCTTGTACTGGTGATTGAACCCAAGGCCTCATTTATGCTAGGAAAGCACTCTTCCAAAGGGCTGCATCCCCAGCCCTTTAAAAAATTTTATTTTTAGATAGTCTCTCTAAATTGCTCAGGATGGCCTCTAACTTGTGATCCTCCTGCCTTAGCCTTTCACATAGCTGGGATTACAGGCATACACCACCATGGACAACTCTAGAGATTGCTTTGTGAATAAACCAAGGGATACCAGGGAAGCTACAACATTTATCAGATAAAATGTTAATCTAACTCTACATTTGCACTCACATGTTTTTTGCAGTACTGTGCACAATAGACAAGATACAGAATCAACCTACATGTTTACTGATAGATAAGGAAAATGCAGTATACATATACAGTGGAATATTATTCATCCATAAAAAGAATGAAATCATGTCATTTGCAACAATATGGAACTGGAGGATATTTTGATAAAATAAGTCAGACACAGAGAGATTACTACTGTACATTCTCCTTTATATGTAGAAGCTAAAATGTTGGTCTCAAGGAAGTAGAGAATAGACTAATGGTTACTAGAGCTTGGGAAGGGTATGGGGAAAGTAAGGATGGAGAAAGTGTGGCTAATGGGTATAGGGGTGCTGTTGGATAGGAGGAACAACCTGTAATGTTCTAGAGCACAGTAGGATAACTATGGTTCACAGTAGTTAATTGAATATTTCAAAATAGCTAGTTTATTTATTTATTTGCAGTACTAGGGGCTTGAACCTAGAGTTTCCCACATGCTATGGCAAGCACATGTATACAAAAGGGGCTGTGTACCCCCAGCCCCTTTTGTATATATGTGTGTGTGTATGTGTATTTACATATACATGTAAAAAATTTTGAGACATGGTCTCTCTAAGCTTTGCAGGCTGCCTCTGGTCTAGAACTTGTGATCCTCCTGCCTCAGCCTCTCAAGTCCCTAGGATTACAGGCATTCCCAACATAAAGAAATGATGTATGTCAGAAGTGACAGATACGCCAATTACCTTGATCTGATCATTACACATTGTATACATATATTGATATGCTACACTGTACTCTATAAATATGTACAATTACTATGTATCAATTAAAAATAAAAATATACTTAACCATACTAAGGCCTTTATTTTTACCACACAGCTGATAGATGAGATAAAGAAGATATGAGGTGCTTTATTTCTCTTTGGTTAATTCATATTTTTCATCAGAATGTAACACAATATATACCTCTGTGTGTATGTATGAGATCACAACATTCCTTGGCATATAGTACTGATTTTTAAGTTGTTTCTTTCTGTGTGTGCATATATATGTATGAATAGGCACATACATACATATATAGGCACACAAACCCCACACATACATAGGACAATAAAAAAATTAAAAACTTATAAGAATAGTAAAGAGTTCTTGTCCAAATAAAGGACTAACTGCCTATAAAATTTCCTTTTAGACAGTGAAGTCATTGCTAGAAGTTGGCAATAAGACCATCTGAAACTACTAAAAATCATTTTTGCAATGCTCTGTAAGGCGGGGGTGGGGAATGGAGAGAGATATCTAAAATCTTCTGCAGCTGAGTTATTCTGCCTTTTATAAAACAACTTCACATCTGGACTGATAACTTGAATTCCACCCATTGCCATTTAAATAGCCCAAGTTATAAACCTCTTAAACTTGGGGTTTATAATAGAAACACTGACAGACCCTTAACTATAGTGCCTCTATAGTAATGAAAGCACAACTATTTCATTATAGCAGTGTCTGGCGAGGCTGCTATAATTAAGAGTCTGTCAGCGTTTCCATTATAAACCCAAATTTTAAGAGGTTTTTAACTCACATTGTTTTAAATCACACTGGGCTGAAACTTGCTGTACAAAATGTCAGACCAGATGTGTGTGTGTGTGTGTGTGTGTGTGTGTGTGTGTGTGTGTGTGTGTTTCCTTTTTGTTTAAAAAAAAAAAAAAAAAGAAAGAAAGAAAAAAAGAAAAAAGAAAAAAAAAAGGAGGCAAATAGGTGAAGGTTGTTTTTAAGATTGGGTGTGAAAAACATGTATTGAAAAAAATTATTCCCTTGATAAAAGCAACTGACTCATTGGGGAGGGGGTAGAGAAAGTAAAATCCAAAATATATTTTATTTTTGGTTGTTTTGATTGCATTTTTTCCTCTAGAAGTGCTCTCATTTGGGAAAGCAAAAAAGCAATGTTAAAATGAATCATTTGATACTGGGTTCTTGATACTGGCTAATTGGGAAGATACGTGATAATGCAGGCTACTGGAGATGATGGAAATATCTTGCCTTATATTGTTAATTGTTCAGCTACTCTGATATTTGGAGTGATCTTTATCAAGCTCACTGTACTTGGTGGAATTCACTTTTAGGCTTAAATGGACTCTCCTGGTAGGGTTGCCTGATCAAAGCCTAATTGTTTTCTGGGGAAATGAATAGACTTTGGATGGTTATGTTGGTTTCATGAATGTGAGGAGAGGATTTATTAGTTTTATTAAGCATGTACTGTGTTCTGAGTATTGCACTAGAAAGTCTCTAGTGCAGTACACTCATTGCATTGGGAGGACTGTCCACCGCCTATGTGCCTTTGGTGTCGATGTTGGGAAGCTAAATTAAGTATTTGCCTGTTGCCTAGCAGTGTTATAACTAGAAGTCCTTGTCTATTCAAAGAGGTTCCTTACTTAAGTGGTGAGACTATTGCTTTCCCCTCCCCAAACATTATTGACTTAGCACACAGCAGCCTAGTCTAGAGGCCAATATACCTACAGCAAATTCACCTTCTTCTCTTCCTCCCTCCCACCCTTCCTTCCTTCCTTCTTTCCTTCCTTCCTTCCTTCCTTCCTTCCTTCCTTCCTTCCTTCCTCTCTCTCCCTCCCTCCCTCCTTCCCTTCTGTCCTTCCTCCCTCTCTTCTTTTCTTTTGGATGGTTCCATCCATGTATATGAAACTGCCTGCCAGCCCCCCAAAGGCCCAGGGAGCCTCTGGAAAAAGATGGCAGACCAGCTGATGGTTCTCCCAGAAACGCCCTTGGGAGGAAGTCAGTGCATTCGCAGAAGGCGCAGACACTGCCTCCTGCCGGGGCTTTCTTAGGTTCAGGCTCCTGGTCACTCTGGGAGAGAAGGAGAAAGAAGCCTACCGTCTTCCTCGAACACAACCGCCTTCCCTTTTAAATTCATTTCCCATTGTCTACCAACACTCCAGCATACCCACCCTTGGCATCCTCAGATTCAAAACCTGTGCCCGGTGTAGGATCTAAACCTAAGTTTTTATTTTTTATGAACATGACTGCCATTCTCTATTTTCTGATCTGTCGACTAGGAAAAACTAAAAAAGGAAAAAAGAAAAGAACGAAAAAGAAAAAAGGATGAGGTAAAGAGCAAGGTGGGTCTCATTGTATTTTAAATCACTTATTCATTCATTCATTTATTTTTTTTAAGTCTATAAAAATGTTTCCCCCTAAAGGCAGACAGTGAATATTTTATTTTAATCTTGTAGTTTCCTACGAGACAGACCTTTTAACCCTTCATTTTCCAGCTCAGCCCGAGTCCCCGCGCCAGGCGATCCTTGTGTGAGGCTGGGACTGTATTAAGTCTCCCACTTCGAGCTGTTTGTTGACCACATTCACGTTCAGAGCCCTGGAGCTAAAAGCACTTTACACCATAAAATAAAAGCACTGTCTTTTTTTCTAAAAGGTTACGTCTGGAGGCCACGCGGCTCATACTTCATACCGAAAACTACTGAAAGGACTATGAAATCCTCTATGATTTACACTCTCTCACTGCATTAGGGTATAGATCTACTCGCCTCTAAAAATACGGTGGGTTTCTAACCGACGTGAATATGTGTGCATTATTTCAGAAAGTCTGTTAGAAAACTTGTCAACACATTATAAAGCATAAACCAGGACTTGGCTATTAAGTACGGAGATCAGAGGCAGAATATATACTGCAGGAAGTACTGGGGAGTCTCCTCCGCCGGCCAGAAAAAAAAAGGGGGAGGAGGAGATGGGAGGGGTCGTCGGTTGGTCTGCAGTTTACTCACAGTGTCGTCACCAAAGGTTTGGGAAAGAGCTTGGGAGTGTAATTATCCTCTCAATGCAAGCAGCAAAGGTTCTACAGCCCTAAACACAGTTAACTGAACGGTCAGAAAATAATTTTAACGTTGTCATAATTTATTACTTTCTAAAAGCCACTTCTGAAAAGGTAAATATACTTATTGTGTATCCAAGTGTACGCGTTTAAAGTGACCTTTCACCTCCCCCACAAAACCACCTGCATCATTAATCAATACTTATGTAATGTATTTTCAAATCTTTTTAAACAACTCATTTTTACTTCTTTAAACATAAATACTAACTCTCCCCTCCCCCACTTTTGGGCGCTCTAGTAAGCATCCAGCAGCGAGGAGGGAGGGGCGGTCACCCGTAGTGAGAGTACAAGGGACCCGAGAGGGAGGTCGGCGCCTAGGAGAGATCAAATGCCTATGCACAGCCCTGGTTTTCTGGACTGGGTGAAATCTGGATGGGGGAGGGGCGGAAGCAGAGGGCAGTTCCCATTTCACTCTGGGCATTTTATGATGGTGAAATTAAATATATGTTAATGGTGGAAACGGTCGCCGCTTACCTCTCCATTGGCACCCAGGGAAAGCAGCTGCAAAGCTGGCTTTTAAATATATGTTTTAAGATGTGGTTTCGGAAGGAACCCCCTGGAATCTGAAACAAGTGCAATAACATAGCAGACCTAGTTGTAACTAAGTGCTTAATTTCCTATGATTTTTTTAAAAAAGAAAATCAATAAAATGTTGCCAGTTATTTATTGGAAATAACCACAGATAGCAGCCCTGATAGGGTGCCGGATTTAGAGAGCACAAAATTGTGTAATGAATTGTAATTCAGAAGACTGTTAAATGTGAACCACAGAACCTTTCAGAGGTAATAAAGTCATTACTTTTTACACTACAGCCAACCCTGAAAAGCTTTATACACACCATTATGTATAAATCACACATATACAGTATATATTTCTACAACACAATTTGCCCACTTCTACCTCTCCTTTCTATATGGACTTTTATGATTGAATGAGAACAAGATTCAAATCTGAACAGCTCCATTGTGAAAGAGTCTGGCTAACCATTGTTACCTGAAGGGGCTTTTATTTATTTATTTTTCAAAGGCCTCCCAGTTGTACTTTCTTCTTCCCTCTCCTCACCTTCCCTCCAGCCATCCACCTCCCTGTCCCGCCTCTCTCCGCAGTTACATTCATTTGGTGGCTTAGAGGCTGGTTTAACAAGACAAAAACCAGACAGTAAAGGAGGGATGCTGATCTGCTCTGAAGAACTCAATGAAAAGGGGAAATGGTGTCACGCACAGCTACAGAGCTTTACTGCAAGTGAATCTTCCTGCTTCTTAAAACAGAATTTGAGGACTCCCCCCCCCCACTGGAGGGAAACAATAACAACAACAAACTCCATTTACACAAACCCAGTCAAGCCCACCATCTCTTCTAATGCTGAGAATCAAAATCTCCTTTTCTTTCTTAGAGGGGCCCGAAGCTTCGCCGAGCTAGGCAAGCCAGTCTTTTTCTACTAGGTTTGAAACTTTCCTATGACACAGGAATAAACATGCCGGCGAGGCTGGGAGGTGGGTGAGCGCGTGTTTGCCTGAACCCTTGCTTAAAACAATAAAGCGCCCCCCCCAAAAGCCCGCGTGGGGTGGGTGAATTTAGGGAAACGACACCTCTTAGACTAAGGGGGGTGAGAAGACGCGAGGGGATGTGGAGCCGCTTTGGAGGAGAGGGAAGGAAAGGCTCCTCGCTCTGCGGGCACAGACACGTCCACCTGCAGCTCGGGGTCTCGCGGGCCACGGTGACCTGTCTCCACCCTGCACCCTCAGCACCTCCTTTGAACTCGAGTCCATTTTCCTCTCCGCCCCCACCCCACCGCCCCTTCCCGGTTTGGAATCGGAGCGCGATCTCCCTGGCGGCGGCGGCTGCAGGGTGGTGCAGGCAGGCAGGGAGGCTGGGAGGCGGGAGACGCCGGGGGACTTTGCAGGCACGTTTCTGAATAAACTTTCCAATCGCAGGGGGTGCTGTTGCTGTACATTTTACGTAAAACTGAAAGTATCCCACGCCAGAGTGAAGCCCGCTTTTTGACAGCAGCAGCGTGCGCGTGTGTGCGTGTGTGTGCATTAAAGAGACAGGGGTTTATTTCCAACAGGTCTTCCCTAATTTCCAGGGAACGTCTGAAGAGAGGCGAGACTGGGCTGAGGGCTCTGGGGTGTGCGCAGTGGCCGCAGGAGCCTGCAGACTGCGGCGCTGACCTGGGGTGGTCATCTCACTACCGTGGCCTCCCTGCTGCTTGGGCGAAGCACTTACTCTCTTTTCCACATTTTTTTCTTTCCCCGCGCAACAGCTTAGGAATAGTTGTGCTCTGTCCGTAAGAAACACTTTATTTTCCATCCCTCGGTGCTTTTGCAGTTCTCTGGAGTAGGAGGGGGCGTGTCCCTCCCTAGGTCTGGCTCCAGGACCTCCCGCAGCGCCTGGCGCACATTCCCAGGGACTGGGACTCCCTGGACTGCCCGCGCTTTGTCCTCCGGTCCCCGGCCGCTCAGAGAGGTGGACGCCTCAGCGCCTCCCACGCTCCGGCCCCCGGCGCTCCCCTCTCGGGACCGGAATGTTCCCTGACTCTGGCTTCTCGGTCTTTATTCCTCGGCCTCTCACTCTTTCTATGACCCCCTTGTATCTGGGGACTCGGTACTTCCAGTTGCATTCAAATCCAGTCGCTTGTCTGGGCGCTCAGACTCTGGGTCCCCAGCTTGGCTTTGGGGGCGCCCTCCCAGCCCTCAGGCCCAGGCCTGCGCCGCCTGCTTCGCCCCAACCCCCTCCCTCCAGCCCGCCCCGGCTCCATGAGGCCCGGGAGCTGCCCTTCCGGACCCGCAACCCTCCAAACTTGGGCTGGATTCCGCTTTGCCGTGCGCTCCCTCCGCCTCCCGTTTGCCCGCTGCGGAGCTCTAACTTGGAGGCTCAGCTCTCAACTTCGGGTGATTTTTCTTTCCTATGCTTTCCCTGGGCAAAGTTTCCCGAAGGTTGCCGCGGGCTCGGGGCTTTCACTTCGGCCTCAGGTTTACGCAGGCGGGGAGCTAGCGCGGCGGCAGCGGGGAGGGGAAGTGGGTGTGCGCACAGAGGAGGGTGTCCGGGAGCAACTCTACCTGGCTTCCCTCCGCCCGCGCGTCCCCGGCCCTGAGCTGCAGCCTCCAGATGCACTCTTGCTTTTTTTTTTTTTTCCCCTCTCTTAAATAATCTTTCATTTTAGGGTCCGCGTGTAGGGGGGAGCAGGGTGCAAGTCTTGCTCCCCCCCACTCCTTCCTCCCACTCCGCCGCCCCTTTCTTCTCTCCAGGCCACGCTACAGCCGCTGCGCTCACTGCGGCCACTGGTGAGCCGCGGCCCCAGAGTCCCCCTCCCCTCTGCCCGCCCCTCCCCCAGGGGCCGCGTCTGGCGTCTGCGGAGCCCCCCGCCCCGCACCTCCCCCCCCCGCACCTCCCCCGCCCCGCACTGGCCATTGGCTTGTCCTGGTCTCTTTTTCATGTCCAGCCCCTGATGTGTGTCCATTGGTGTGAGCTTCCCCTTCCCTCCTCCCCTTCTCTCCTGCTCGCCCTGCCCATGTTTTGTGTGTCTCTGTCCATCCAGACTCCTGACGTTCAAGTTCGCAGGGACGTCACGTCCGCACTTGAACTTGCAGCTCAGGGGGGCTTTTGCCATTTTTTTCATCTCTCTCTCTCTCTCTCCCTCTCTCTCTCTCCTCTCTCTCTTTCTCTTTTTTTCTAAAAAAAAAAAAAAAAAAAAAAAGCCATGACGGCTCTCCCACAATTCATCTTCCCTGCGCCATCTTTGTATTATTTCTAATTTATTTTGGATGTCAAAAGGCACTGATGAAGATATTTTCTCTGGAGTCTCCTTCTTTCTAACCCGGCTCTCCCGATGTGAACCGAGCCGTCGTCCGCCCGCCGCCGCCGCCGCCGCCGCCGCCCGCCCCGCAGCCCACCATGTCTCGCCGCAAGCAGGGCAAACCCCAGCACTTAAGCAAACGGGAATTCTCGCGTAAGTAACCAATAATAGTAATAATTATTATTAATAATCACGAGAGCGCGCGGACGAGAAGCAAGAGCGAGGGGGGGAGAGGGGTGTGTGCATACATTTTAAAATTTTTCACATGAAAAATCTCTTAAGAGTCGAAGTAAAAGAGATTAAAGGGAAAAAAGCCCCTTATCCCCTCTCGAACCATAGCCGTGTATGCACTTTTGAGACAGCACGCACCTTTTAATTTTATTTAATTTTTAAAAAAAGACTCCTCTTTTTTCCTCCTTTTCGCCGCTTGATTTCTCCTTTCAAAAAGGAATGCAATGATTGCCCCCCCACTCCAGTTTTGCAAAATAATGAACAATGCTGAGGATGCGAACAACTCACAGGCGAACCTGAGGGTGGGAGCTGGAAGGAAAGGAGGGTTTCTTCTACTCACAGTAAGAAAATGGATTTTGGGGGGAGTGAGTCTAAGTTAAAAAAAAAAAAAAAACCCAAACAATTCCTGCGGAGAAGAGAGGTGAGACTGGCCCTTGGACATTAACGTGCGCACGGTCAAGTGTGCAGCAGGAGGAAAGTAGTCTTCTCCACAATAGTGCCAAAGTGGGAATGTGGAAGGGGGCCCCCGGCGATTCCAAGTCTGCCGAGTCGGGAGAGAGGGGCTGCGGCGGCGGGGAGAGTCGGGTGACGGGGAAGGACCGGAGACGCGGCTGGCGCTGCCGCCTTTTGTTCCGGCTCGAGGTGGGTGTTTGTCCTGCCGCCTTTTGTGCCGGCTCCTCGCGCTTGCCCTCCTGCGCCGCCGCCGCCGAAGGGCAGGAGCAAGGGCCGAGGGAGGAGGCGGCCGGGGGCACGCGGGAGAGGGAGGGAGGGAGCCCCGGCAGTCGCTGCGGTGTTGCCGCTGCCCACCCCTCCCGGCCGAACCTTAGAGGCTGCGAAGCGAAGACATGCAAAATAAATGAAGATTAAATTAAATTAAATTAAGAAGGCAAGAGAATGTAGAATTTCTTGCCCTTACCAAAAGCTCCGCCAGCCGTTTTCTTTACCGCGTTCCTGTTTGACTCCTCAACCCCCCCCCCTCAAATCTCTCACAATCTAATCGAGAGGGAAAAAAATTGACAATCACCCCCTTTCCCCAAACCCCTTCACTTGCAAACTTAGAGCGCCGGCGGCACAGTGAGCGAGGAACTCCCTCCTCTTACTATTTTTTGGAAGATTTTCAAAAAAAGTGGAAGTGGATTTTGATTGGGAAAAATCTCGTGTCTGAATGTTTACAAGCACCGCGTGTGCAGGAGCCTTCTGCCAACAAACAGACAGAGGACCGAGCGTGGCGCGGCAGCCCGAGAGCTGGCGGCAGCGGCGGCCCAGCCTCACCCGGGCCTCGCGCTACCTCCTTGCGCTCTAGCCTAGCCCGGGATCACCCACCAGGCGCCCGCCGCCCACCCGCGGGACACTGCGTCAGGCAGCTCTGCGCCTCTCAGCCACCCGGGCCTGCGGTCCCCCTCCTCTCTGAACACAATGCCCAGATCTCCCGACCTCTTAGACTGCGAAATCGGCTGGATGAAACTCGGTTTTCCAAATAATTTTACTTCGTAAAGCAACTGTAAAAGAGCGTTCTGCGTGCCCCCTCCACTTCGCCCTGGGTCCTCTCCCAGACTTCTCTGGTCCTTAGGACCTCGGGGAGGTCACTACGTGCTTTACCCTCTTCCTCTTACCCACCCTCCCCGTCTGGCCACCAGCTTCCCGAACTTGAGCGTGCCTAGGCCAGGTTGGGGGGAGGGCAGGGGAGAAGTGTGTTCGAGTATGTATTTTGGGGGTGCTAGATCCTAGGATCCTGCGCGTCCCATCCTTGGGTTCTTGCCGGCTACCCACGTTCTGGCTCGGTCAGGGGTCCTTGTGAACCTGTATGAGGGGGGGTGGTGGCGGTGGTGGTTATCGCCAACTAACCAAGACGCTCCTGGAAAGGCGGGCGGTGGGCACTTAGGAAAGTTTGACTCAGGGAAAGAAAGGCGTGGAAGGACCCACATCAAACCCTCCTCTCTCATTCGTAACTCTTATTTTAATTTTTGATGCAAGTTTAAAGGACCACCTATACTCGTCTGTATTTTTTACATGGGGGGTGCGCACAGGGAATTGAATTTTTCACTGGGCCATAGAACTTGTCACACACTTCGGAAGCTCCCCCGCCCCGGCCTGTTGCGGGGCCCTCCCTCTCCCCACCCCCGCTCATCCCTCCCTCGCCGCTCTCCCCCGCCCCCCACACCCCGGCCTTGCCGGATGCGGAGCAGACGCGGCGCGCGGCGGTGTGAAGTTACAGCCCGGCCAGGTACCGGCGGGAAGGAAGGGCAGTGTTCGCAGGACTCGGGAAAAGCCAGGCTGTTCAGAAGGATGCAATGGGGGCTCAAAGGACAGACTGGGGCGCGCAGTATGAGCTGCTCTCTCGAACTCTCCTTTCTCTTGGGTCCATTTCGGGACATTCCAGGCTGGGAGGATTAAGTCTCCTCTCCTGTTGCAGGCATTGGGTTTGGGGGCCAGTTTAATGGGTACAGAGATCGCTCTTTTTTCTCATTTTCTGGGTGCGCAGAGGGGGCGGGAGCCGTCTGGGTCCTTGGAATCCCCCCCATCTCCGCCCCGCTACGTGGGCCGAATGAGCCATTCGGTCGCTAGGAGGCAGAACAAGATCAAGAAAGCTCAGCGAACTTGAACCTGTATCAGAGCGTCCCCCACCCCCTGCCCGGCGTTTCTCGGCCGGGGAGGGACGAGCTTTGCGAGGGTGGTGGTGGTGGTGGGGTAGAACTGGACGGACGGTTAGGCAGACTTCCCTGCCCCCCACCCCATCATCCTTTATGTCTTTGTTCTTCGTTTTGACTTTAAAAATGCTTCTGGCCAGGGCCGCGCAAAAGCGCCGGGGCGCGCGGCCGACACCCCCGTTCTCGAGCTGAGGATACCCGGGTGCGCTGGGCGCAGAGCTGGGTGCAGTTTTCGCTTTCTTTCTGAGCAGGCATTTTTGGTAGGGAGTAAAGGGAAGTGCGCGCTCTCGGGCTTCGGGGCATGGCCAAAGGGAGGGATGAGGCAAGTTTGCCCTTGGTCTCCAGGTTCACTCCTTCCACCCCCTCATTCCCCGCGCAAAGCACAGATCTCGGCGTCCAAGACAGGCTTGCAGTGGGTCTCTGCTACCCGAAGCTCCCCCTCCCGGCCTCCCTTATCTCTCCCCTTGGATCCCCAAATCACAACAATAGTAATAGTTATCATCATCATGATGCGGGCAAGCAGCGTCATTAATAATGAATAACCATGGTCGCCGCCTGGCGCACACCCAGTGCCCAGAATTGCGGGGGAAGTGCATTTGTACAGGTCCTTTAAAGTAAAAAGTGTTAGCCTCTGGACATAGAATGACCCGCGTTTGGGGTGTGTGTGGTGAAAACAAGACTGTACCAGGTTAACTAGCCGAGTTTTCCAAACCTCACTTCCTTTCATACCAACTGGCTGGCTCAGGGCACCATCACCCTGCGGCGGGGCTAGATGGGCGTGGAGGCATCAGTCAAGGCCCCTGGCTACCCGCCGCCTCCGGGCCCCGAGTTCCCGGCCCGAAGGCCGCTGCTGCACGTGCTCACAGCAAGCAGGGCCTGAGCCTGCAGTTGAGAGGCAGCTTGCTTTGTGCCTCCGAGTCTGGGCGCCCAACTTCACTTTCTGCCTGCCCACCCTTGCAGGGTCTCCGGCCCCGGGCCTGCAGCCTTTGGCTTCACTTTTTGTTTCTTTGCTTTTCCTCTCTGTATCTCAGCCTCCGTTTGCTTTATCCTGTTTTAAATATCCAGGGGAATGACTTGGAAAGCCAACTTGAAGACACATCTCCCTTAACCACCCCCCCACCCCAACAGCCTTCTTTTTTCTTGCTCCTTCCCGACATTTCTTCTAAGGATTTTTTTTCTCTTTTAAGTTTATTCTTCCGCAACTACAGAGAAAGGAAAGAGATAGTCTGCCGCTGGTATACTGAGGTGTTCTAGTCAGTCTTGCTGAATGCAGAAGCATTTTATTTTCTATTTCTTCCTCCCCTTGTAGAGAGAATTCGCCACTAATTATTATGATTATTTGTCCACACCCTTCCACTTCAATCGAAGATTCCCTGCTTTGTAGCCTGAGTTAGGCCCGAGCTTAGAAATGATGGTATTGTGGGGGCGAATTAGGATGGAGTTGAATTCAGGGAGGGGGTAAAATGGCTGAGGTTAGGAATGTTTTTAGGGAAAGAGGAATTTGCATTAAAATACAGAGAAATTATCTGATGCCCAGAAAGGAAATGTTGATTGCCACTGAGAAAAGATGTCAATGCAAATCAGTAGACTGCAACAAGAGAATTGTATTTTCATATTTTCTTTGTGCCCCACTTGGTTTGATTTTTAATACAGCAGCAATAATAAAAAACACGTTTTGATATTTCTCTGAACATTACTAGCCAAATGTTTTTCAAGGAGACCAATGTTAAATGTATTTCATACATTAGGATATAATTCTTGTTAATTAGCAATGATTTACGTTAAGAGCATAGAAAATGTGAGGTTACAGGTTTTATATCTGTACATTTGATCATCTTGTTATTTTCAAGAACTTTGCCTCCTATAAAATTAATTAGGTGAAATGTGGAGGTGTAATCAGCAACCTGTGAATTACCACTTCATTTCCTGGTTTTGATTGTAAATCAGTTCAGTCACTACGTTTTGAAGACTTTAACCAAGTCTATTTTGTACCGAATTACCTTTAACTATTTGATACCTAGAAGAATATTTCCTTTTGCTCCTAAATAATGTTCCCCCATTCAGAAATGTGTCAGGCCATGGGAATAAAAAACAAACAAAAAACCCCCAAATATTAATAGTGGAATTTGCAAAAATACCTTAAATTTAATACAATAAAATATTTTTCCTGAGTCTTCCTTCAATCTGTAAACTTCAGAACTTGTAGTTAATGCCAAACAATAAAAAAGCCACATTTGTCAATATGTATTTAAAATCTTTGATTGGAATAGCAGGAATCTTGGAGAATGACTTCCCTATTCCATTCCTCATTTGGTCAAAATGAAAGCAAATGTAGGCGAAAAATGACATAAAGGCACAATGCAGGAGCACTTCTGTTAGTCTCCTTTTATTTGAAAAGTATGCATGTATATGCTTTCTGTATTTATCTTTTGGTCAGGACGTTAGGCAAAGAAACATTTAAGTGCTTAGTTGCTATCTTTATTAGTAGGGAGATAACCTTCATATTCTTGTGGTGACCTTATGTTAAATTAGGAGGCGTACCAAAGGCTAGAAATTATGACATGTCCTACTTGAGCACAGGTGCAGCTAGGCAGGGCTTTCTCAATATTATTTCACCCAGCACATCTGGGAGTTACTCCAGATCTTCCCCCTCAATATTCAGCCTGGGTAGGGTTGAAATAAATTTAACCTGAGTTCACTGGATTTTTGCACTTTATCAAAATCTGTTCCAATATTCTACACTCAAATTAAAATCTATTTTTTGATTCTCTGTGGCTTTAAGTTCATTAAATGTGAAATTGGCAGCTTGCTAAAGAAGGTCAGACTGATTAACTGTTTAAGACTTGTACATTTTCTGCTTCACTTTTATTAACTGACAGCATCCTGGACGTGTTTTGTATTTTGTGGTATATATATATATATATATATATATATATATATTTGTTGTTGATAGGACAAGCCTAAGGTTTCTTGAGCAGAGACTTCTCAGTTCTCCTTTCCCCATCTGGAAGGCTAAAAAAAATGATAGAAGCTCTTCAAATAGATGTTGGAGTATTTTGGTACAAAGTTAAAAAAAAAAAGGAAAGAAAGACACATCTACCTTATTATACCATCCACTGGTGTGCAGAAATAGTGCTATAATGAAGCATTTTGGAGCTCATTCAAAAATTAGTCAACTTTGACAACATTAGCTGAAATATTTCAAGTCTAAAGAAAGGACTTCTCAGCCTTGTTCTGAAATGTGAGGTTTGCTTGACCATTCTGATTTTTATGTCGTGAATGCCACCAAGTGCAAACATGTTTAGAATATTTTAGGCATTCCTTTCTTCAGAATAAAAAATGACTAATTGGCTTATTTTCTTAAGTACTCAAAAGTATCCCATTTAGCTAATGTGCTTGAGAAGAATTGCCAGTGAATTTGGTATTTCTTTGATTTTGTGGCACTGCTGAGAGTGAGATCAGAAAGGTTTTTGGCAGTGTGAATTATGGTATGTTATGATTATTATTTTGATCGTTTCACAGGTGAATGCAGTTGTTTCCTTATTATGGCAGTGTAAATGTGGCGTATTTCTGTGTGGTGTGGTAGCTTTCTAATTTATGAAGCTATGTATCCTTAGGAGTATATATAGTCACACACAAAGGGGGTGTGTATTTATTCACCTTTTCTTTTATTCTTTGGCACAATAGACAACTTAGCCTACAGGAAAAAAGAAACAAATTTGGTTTCCATCCATGTTTTTCCAGTTTTTCTTGTTGTTATTATTTAAGTTTTTTTTATGTCCCATGTTAACTATTTAAGTCACATTCTTAGAGTGTGTGTGTGTGTGTGTGTGTGTGTGTGTGTGTGTGTGTGTGTGTGTTTGCATGTGCATGTGCATGTGTGTGTGTGAGAGAGTGTTTTCTCTGGAGTTCCGCATATCAGATGTATTTCTTTAAATACATGATGGTTTGTCTCATTGATAGATTTATTTTCTTACTTATAATCTCCACATCCTCATATATTTTGTAATGCTCACATTTTCTGTGTGTTATATGGAGAAGACCAGAGACGCCGTATATAATGTGAGGTGGGATGGGCTGAAAATGTATTTTCCCCTTTTTCTCTCCACTCTGGCACTCTAATAATTGTGCTTTTGTTTCTTCCATCACAGCCGAACCTCTTGAAGCCATTCTTACAGATGATGAACCAGACCACGGCCCGTTGGGAGCTCCAGAAGGGGACCATGACCTCCTCACCTGTGGGCAGTGCCAGATGAACTTCCCATTGGGGGACATTCTTATTTTTATTGAGCACAAACGGAAACAATGCAATGGCAGCCTCTGCTTAGAAAAAGCTGTGGATAAGCCACCTTCCCCTTCACCAATTGAGATGAAAAAAGCATCCAATCCTGTGGAGGTTGGCATCCAGGTCACGCCAGAGGATGACGATTGTTTATCAACGTCATCTAGAGGAATTTGCCCCAAACAGGAACACATAGCAGGTAAATGAGAAGCAAGGAGAAAAGCTGTTTGCATGTTTTCTTTTCATTTTCAGAGGTGCTGTAGCCAAGCAGTAAGGAGTGGTGAAGCGCTTTCTGTATTTCTCCATGTGACTGTCCATGACAATCCTGTAATGTTAAAATAATCATTCCTCTTGCTAACGTCCAGAATGCAGAAAATAAATATTTTCTCCCTCATGGAGTCAGACATAGGTGGGATAGGTACACACATCTGAGACCCTTCTCTGGATCTGCTGATTCTGAATTTCTTTCTCTCCTCCTGCCTGCCTGCTCATTTTAAAATGTTGAACATTGCTGTACCTAGTCCAGTTTCCAATGTCTACTTCCAGCCTTAGTGCCATGTCAGAGGAAGAGTGGCCACATGGGCCTTTGTAGTTCAGCCAATGACCTCTGACTCAGGACACTTAGTCGGGCCTCTTTAAGGGTGCAGTCAGTTCTCAAGGTTTCCCTGAAGTGGGGTGGGCTGCCAGGGTGGCTTGAAGGAGGTGGAAAGAGTTAACCGAGCTCCAGGGCTAGCCTTGGATCCATATTGGCTGTCAGCCCGTATGGGACTGTAATTAAACATAGCCCTGTGGTGGGATGACACCGTGACCTTGACTTTAAGATGCCATTTTCGACTGGCCAGGCCAGAGTAGAGAGGGCAGTTGCTGAAGCGCACAGACATGCTTACTCGAAAAGTTTAAGGGCATGTTGGAAATTTCAAAAGGTTGGTTTGACAGGAACGGCTGCTCCCTGCAGCCTGGCTCCTCAGTTCAATGATAAATGCTTCTTGGTACTCTCTCTTGTCTCTGATGTGGTTTTGACAGATGTATCTTGATTTTGTTTGTGGTTTACACAACCACATGTCACCCTTACAAATGTCCAGTCCAGACTCCACTGTTTGTGCTATAACACAGAATAAAAATTTTCTTGGAAAAATATATGCACATATTTAACAGCTCCCTCTCATTCAGTTAATTTTACCAGGGAGGTAGATAGGTGTGTGGGTTTCTCAGAAGCTCAGGGGAAAAGGAATTAAAGGCTAACAGAGAGACTTAAATTCCCTACTCTAAGTGAACAGCAACACTATATAGTGACCCTTAAAACAGATTTTAATTTAGCATGTTAGACAAAGTGAATGCAGATTCCTTGGTGAGAGGAATGCCATGTCTGTTTGTGGATCACTTTCTTCCATCTCCCTCTACCCCTCCAAAGGTTTTTTAGTTTTAGGAAGCCTAGTGCATGTAATCAAGGGACTCACTGGAACTTGTGTCTTGACATAGTTTGACCACAAAGTTGAACCATAATAGGTCAGTGGTCCAGCGGGGATTAAATGTCAAATTATTTCTCCTCTCCCCCTCTGGAATTTGATCATTAAAATCAAACATGGCTTTTCTTTCTTTCTTTCTTTCTTTCTTTCTTTCTTTCTTAATACTTTCTGCAGTAACACTCAGATACTTTTCCTTCAATGAAATGAGAAATCTGCTACCAGGGAAACTGCATGTGCAAAGTGTCTTTCTTAAATCTACCACATTTAGCTTATGTGACATGTAGGTTAAGATTTTTATCTCCCCACCTCCAGTAGGGTATGGCAATGACCATTTCCATGTGCTGTCTTGTGACTGGAAGGAAAATCAACAGAAGTCTAAGGCATGATTAATGAAGCAGGAGCAGGCGGAAGGGGATTTGTCATCTTTGGAGATCCAAAGCCTTGCTAAATCACCAAATATGGAGTAACACTTGTGTGATGTAACATCGTATTTACATATCGAGCTGCTTATTTAAAAGACAAAACACAGTGTCTGTCAAGCAAGAATTAAAACCACACTTCTTCCTGAGGTCCCAGATAGGTTATTCAGTTCCAGGTTAACCAGCTCCAAAATCTGGTCCTCCGAATTTACAAGAGGAATCTGAAGGCTCAGGAGAGCCTTATAAATAGTTAAGGCTTTTGACTCATACAGTAGTGAATCTACGTAGATACATGGGGAAAGAAATTGGCTTTAACTCCTTGTTTGTCATAATATTCTTTTTTTTTTTTTTTTAAAGAACTAGTGCAATAACAGAGTGGAGAAAAGATATATCTACATCTATATCTATATATATCCGTATATTTTATAGGGCTAATACTATATAATTTCACTGAGGTGGAAAGCTATCTAAGGCATCTAAGACATTCAATGGGTGCGTAAGTGCTATGGCCCAGGAGAGGTAAACCTTTCATTCATGAAAAATTACAAAGTTTTGATTCTTTTCATTGTGTTTAATCACCTGTTCCCACCCTGGAATTGGCTGAACATAAATAGCATGGTCACATCTCAAGTCAAGATGTCAGTAACTAAAATCATGACTTTTCATAATTCACAGTAATGAATTAAGAGTTTCCTATGGTGAAATTAACATTCTACCATTGCACATAAATTATGATGCTCTGGCCCTCAGGTGCCCCTAAAGTGAAGTTCTGGAAAGACGGGTGTGTATTCCCAGTCCATTTCTCTAAAGCATGTCTCTGTGATTCCAAGTCTGCTTCTCTTTTTTATGATGAGGAAGGAAACAATAACAATAATCATTCAATAGATATTTGAATTGTGTGTCACAAAAAGAAAAGAGAGGCAATGTTCTATTTTAGGAAAGATACATTGATGAATCTCTAGAAGAATCTGGCAACTACATAAAAGGTAGTCATCTAAGCACGCTGGGTAGGAAAAGCTTTATTAAAGTGATGTAAGTTGGATTTGAGTTCACTGTGTGCTCTGTGCCATTTTATAGCAGGAAGCAGGAATAAAACAGTGACAGATCTTCCTAAGATAAATAAAGCTTAGAATTTGGGGTTTTCAAATAGGAGGATATAGTAGAGTTCTTAGGATCTGCAGTAAAATGGCAGGCATTTTGACTGCTCAGGCCTCCCAAATCTGACTGTTTTTTGGAGGATGCTTTTTTACCTGGTGAATAAATTGATGTATATTCCCACATGTACATGTGTTACCTGTATCCATAGACATTGATCAGTTTGCTTTTATCCATTTTATCCAGATATTCAAAGTATTGTGTGATTGTGATCCATAGAGACTATTGAAATAGTATTAATTTAACTGGAAATTAGCAGTTTACATTGTGTGGGCCCAGTTCATCAATATGAGTGTCAGATACCATCAGATACGAGTAGCCTTTGACTGGCAGTCAGAGCTTGCAGTATGAGTTTGTTTCTGTTTTCTTTTCAAGTCTTCTATTTTATGATGGGGGAGATATTCATCGAAGATTAGTGAATATGAAACTGTTCTTCCCTTGTTAAAAAAAGCCAAAAATATTATCTCACAGGTCATATTTGAAGTTTTGAGCTATTGCACATAGGAATCTTTATATTAGGGTTGGCCTCTCATAAAGTTAGCATTTAAAGAGAATGGGGAAAATAGGGAAAGCCCTACAAAATGCAGTAAAGTCTGCTGCTACTGATATGTAACGTTGTTTTCTTCTGAACATAGACATTTATATCGGGATATTTGAAATTGATTGTCTAGAACATCTGATACCTAAATAATGATATGTAAGACATCATCTAATGAAGGGGGGAAGTACTCATTCAAAATGGAAATACATTAGCATGTTACTCACAGGTAAATCAAGTATCACATACTTAATTGCCTTCCCAAATTTAGAAAATCACCTTGCCTTTTCATTTTGTACCCATTCTAATTCTTTCCTAGCTCAGACTGAACTGGAGGATGTATTTGTATACTATATGGTACAATTGTAAATGAGGCTATAAATTTATAGTATCTTATTATAATCACTTATTTTTCATTTCTCTTTATTTGTGTGATTCTGAATAAAAACTACTGATCTCTGAGGTGAATTTTCAGCCTGGCAGCAAAAACAAAAAACACCACCACCCAAAACAAAAACAAAAACCCCCTCCCAAAACCTCAAACAATGTACTGGCAAACATTTTATTTACTTTTAGAACACAGAGAGTAGAGAATATTGTTTCCTAATAAATACCTAAGATTTTCATAGGGAGCCTATGTTTTGAGGCCACTACCAAAAGACTCATGTTCATGAACCTGGGAGTTCTATATACAAGCTGTATTTGTAAATAAGACAGAGGAAGGTTGTGAACTGGCAGCTTGGATGTTTTGTTAAAGTACAATGTCAGAGAAACTCTTTCTAAGACAAATTGTAAATAGAACTGTCACAGTGATTGCATGATTGAGCCGCAGAAGTGTCCTACAATTGTTAGCATTGTCAGAGGACTTTTGAAAGCTTAATTAAACACAGTGGCCCACATGGCTGCTAAATTTACTTCCGAAAGCCAAAAAAGAAAAAAAAAATCTAAAATGCACAAGATCCCAAAGATCCCAAAGTTGTTCAGATGTCACCCTTTTGGTGACACAGAAAAAGATGCATTGTGCGTTTTCCTAGTCATCTTTTATAAATAATAGTTTTGAGAATAGGTCCACGTGATATGAAGATCATCCTGTGTGTGATGTGGAGATTGTGTTAGTTTTTCTGTCTCCTGCTGTTACAGACAGTTAATGTAAAAATGGCCTTTTATTGGAAACACAAATATGTATTCACTTCAAGAACAGGAGGAGAGGGGGACAAAGTTTCCCTCTCATTCTCTGTGTTTATTCTGTGAAAGCGTCAAAAAAACAGTGCTATAATTTCTCAAATCACCCCATTCCTTGTGGTGGTGCAGGTTGTGCCTTTTCCTTTAAAGGATCTGAAATATGTTTTGCACACCTTTCTCCCAGTGAATGTGGCATTTAATTGTGGAGCTGCCCATGGGCTGGAAAATGCAACTGGGTGTAGAAACGTCAGGCAGGGTCAGGACAGGCACCTTCAGCTCAGGGAAGAGGCGAATTGGATGCATATTAATGGCACATTTTAGAGTCCTGGAAAATCATTAATTTCACACTGCAGCCTCCATGTAGTTTGGCTAATGTGGGAGGACTAAATTGGGGTACATAACAAAACATGCAAATCCTGGGGAACATTTTTTAGATTTGCATGATTTCTTACCGGTGGTATTTATAATAAGGGAAAAGAGATGAATGGTGGCTTTGCACACTAGTCAGAGAACAAGGAAGAAAGTTTGGGTTTCCTATGGGGGAAAATATTAGATTTAACTGAAGTAGAAAGCCCAGCTAGGGAAATGCACATAGATTACGTCACTGGTGTTAATTTAATCTTTAGTTGGTCTATTCACATCCTTTATTGTACAAAGAAATCATTTGACAAAATTTACCTCAAACCCAAGTCCGTTTTTACATACAGTAGTACCAGCTTTGTGCAATAAAAAGCACTTAGCATCAAGCTGGACCCAGCCTGGCACCTTGCCACTTTTTTACCATGAGGTTTAATCACTAAGGATCTTTAGTACCTTTCTCCTTGTTCAGATTTCATTTGGGTCATGGCTATGTCAGCAGTGTTGTTATTTCAAGGATTTTTAAAAAAGATTTTAACTTAGGGCCCACTTTTAATATTATTTCAAGCAGGTTTTTATTTTATGTGTCGATTTGGAGGACATTAATAAAGTTCATAAAATATGTTCAGACTATATAATTTAATGGAGAATGACGAGTATTTTTACTTGTAATACAAATAGAAAATTGACTATTGTACCTCTCTCTTCTGTTCTTTTCTCCTGCCTAGGTAAATAAGCACCCTTAAACCGCTTTTCTTACTGCCAGGATATAGAGCACTGGCCAATATCAGTAAATTTACCTTTGTAATTTGCCATGTAGTTTTTACAACAATGACCCAATTAATTTGAGCACGAACCATATTATTGCTACTGGAGTCATTTTCTGTCACAAACTTAATTTCCAGGAAATGTAATCTGACGAATAAGAATTCTTTAGCTGTCCACATGTGCTCCTAGAGACCAAAGGCAGATTTAAAATAGTAATAATAAAAGTATGCCAGCATTATTAAAGCCAGTATGCTTGATGCCAAACTCAATTTGAAGCCAGTAAACATCAGACTGTATTTCTAATCAGTTTTAGAATGTAATGTATCCCATATTGGGTTCACACTGGAATTTGTCTCCCTGCTTTTTACTGGCCAGCTGCACTCCCTATGCATTTTTAAAACATTTCAGCAAAGGCTTTTGCTGTTCTTAGCAGGGTTAGTAACTTGGGGTCTATTTCTGAGCTCATTCGTCATTCTACGATGGCATTGAGTTAGGTTGGCAAGGGAAGGATTTGAGGCATGGGGGGTGGTGAGGTCACTTCTGATCCCAGCAGGGAATAGGTGAGCTTCATTTGCCTTTACAATAGGCGCATAGTTACTGCACCTTGGAGGGGCTCTCAGGTGCCGCTCAGATGGGCGCATGTAAATGCCCTGTCAGATGCGGAGCCGGAATATTAATGCTTCTTGCTTCTTCCACCACTGCACCGTAATAAAGCTGTACACAGCAAGCTTAATATGCAGCTAGTCTGGGGAATTGTATAAACTTAGATAGCCCAGTGTGAAAGACAGCAATGGAAGAATGCTCGCTATGCCACAGTTCCCATCTTGTTCTCCTTTGATCTATAGCAAAATGAAAACATCATCCTTTTCTCCTCTCTGAGTTGTCTCCCCAACTCTGCCACCTCCCAGTCCACCACCAGAATGTTTTTACATGTGCTGGTATGGAGAAATGCGACATAATTTGTTTCATATGGTTAATTACAATCATTCGAATATTTAAAATTTTAAATAGCCACAGTTCCAGCTTTTCCTGTTAAAAGTATGTGATTTGAACAAAGGGATTACAGTGTAAATATTTGTGGTGATTTGCAACACTCCTCATTCCCCATTTAACACACACACACAGACATACACACATTCAGCTTAAATCTAGTACTGACTTAAAGGACTTCTATACTTTCATTTGTACTTTAAAAAAAAAAAAAACAACCCTCAATTGGAACTCCATTAAAATATTTTACCATTGTATTTTTGAGTCTGCTGTTGCTTGAGGTTTTAAAGAGGATTTTTATAATGTGTTCATTTAACAGAATCAACAGCTGTCATAACCAGTTGTGGTAAATCCACAAAATGTACAAAGAAAAATACACACATTTCCTGAAACAAAACACTTGGAAAAAATAAGCTGCCAAGAACTGGCAAATTAGAAGTTTGCAGGCAGGGAACTGAAGTGTCTCATCTCTGAGTCTGCCCTAGAGACTGATCTGAGCAGATCTGATGCAATGCTGCTGGAAGGCTTACCTGGGCAGGTTGCTGCTCTAAGGCAACACGGTGTGCAATTGACGCTGCACCAGAGGGTAGGCTGGGCCTCAGCTCACTCCTTCTCCTCCCTCCTTTTTTTCTTTTGATCTCTTTAGATAGAGAAAATACCAAGTTCTTAGAGTGCTAAACAACAAATTATATTCACCTAAAGGTGAGATGATCAGGTTTAAACTTCCTGTAAAAGAGGCAAAAAGGTGCTTTGCACACCCGTTTCCAGATAGAGTTGGCAGCATGTTACTCAGAACCAAATCTCTCTCTGCCAGGCAATTCCCAGTGGGAACCTGGAGCAGGTATGTTGGTGAAGGGGATACCTGGGGACCTTTGGTCACTCACAATGAGTTTTTGTTTGTATCCTCACTGTTGTTAGCATTGGCACTGAACAATTACACCTACAATTTGATCTCAGTTTTAGATAGAGGCAAATCCACCGATTCAGAACTCCCATTAAAATAAAGAATGGAATTATTGTGAAACCTGCAAAGGTGCTTTCAAAAAGAATGCAGGTGTGGTGCGTCCCCTACTCCTTTTTTTGTTTTCTTTTCGAACTTTCTAAAAAACACAAGGTAGCCTTCTGCTAATCATCAGGGTAGTTAAGACTATTTTCATCAGTTGTTCATTTTCTTGATACGTAAGGATGCATTTTTTTTAAATCTGTGGAAAAAACCCACATCTGTTAATTTTTAGGGAAATAAAATGTAGCTTGGATTCTCTCCTTAGTTGGAGCACATGCGCTATGTGCCAACTCTGATCTTTTATGTTTTGAATATAGAGTTTCTCTTTGGGCAAGAGAACCGCCTTCCAAAAAACCTGAAGCACTTTCCTTCACCAACTCAAGGTATGTCATGAGTTCATGACTTATTTACCTTTAAGAGGAAGCCCACAATGAACCATTTACTGCCCATTTTAATTCTCCACCCCAAATCCTTGAAGTTTACAGTTAAAACAATGCTTTAACCAATGTTAAATTTTAAATCTCAGGAGTTTCTCCTACTCCTCCCCACATTAAGATTAAAAAAAATTCTTTTACATTTAAAAGTGAACATTGGCTACTGAAGAATGATTTAAAGGCTAAAAAATTTTTAATAATAAATCATAACCTTCTCATGTTATGTTTTTGTTATGTTAAGGGGAAAAAATCAATAAGGAAAAATTTAATTCTGATAAAGATACTCTTGGATCTTTGAAAACAACTGCTGTCCTTTTAACTAAAACATTTGAGCAGCTTCAAAGCCTATGTATTTCTTCTGATCTTGGAGCTGTGCGACTGGTAGCAAGCAGGAAAAAAAATCTTATTCTACATACAAGTGGATTGCTTAACAAGTCAGCACAGACACGTACTTGTTTGTACAATAGAGATAAAAATTCTTGTATAAAAATAATTCAGCTGCTGACAGCAGGCATTGTTGCTGGACCTGTCTTTTGTGCTTGTCCCAGCTCTGGGCCCTCCTCCCCTCCTATCTGCTTGGGGCAGCCTGCTGCCTGCAGACTCCTGACCACAAGTTAATTGCTATATATTGGCATATAGGTACTGTATTTAAAGGGGAATATCCCAAGTCCTTCATGCACTGCACTCTGTTCTCCTAGGTGACTGGTATCACCAGCAGACAGAGAGGTGGTAGGCAATTGCTCTAATGGGGAAAATGACTTGAAGGCAGTTAGGGGAAATTTGGCCTTCAAGTCCCATTTGCTCTGCAGTGCAGCATCGGTTTCTAAACTTTTGGTTTTAATCTAATTCTGATTTACCCTGTCACATCCCATATCAACCCTCACTGAACTCTACTCATATAGAGTAACATTAGTGTCAAACGGAATTGGTTAGGACTGGACCTGTGGCTCATACAGATGGTCGTACACGCAGGTTCCACGCAGCTCTGTGTCCCATCCTTCCTAATAAATGTTAAAATGTGGTGTACTTCTGAGCGAGGCCCACGGATAAGAGAGTCAAGGAATCAGGAACAGCACCTGATTCTCTTTTCTCCTTCATGATGCATTCACATTTCCGGTAAGATTGACTCTAAAATGTCTGGGGTTGGGGGGCTGAGGTGGGGAAGGTGGCAGAGAGAAGTTATTGGAATATTTTTCAATAGGAGTTCAAACAAAATCCCCCACAGCAGAGAGCCTTTTGGGTCTAGCAGTGGAGTGCTCAACATGGACACATGGCCCTTTCAAAGCTGTTATTCTCAGTCTGACTTGTACACCAGCTGGGAGAGAACTTCTATATACTTTCGTACTTTCACCTGGGGTGGGGTGTTGGGATGGGGGAAGCCGAGTGCTTCACTGGGAATTCTGTCACTAGATTTCCTGAAATGTCAGGAAGTTAGCAAGGTGTTAGCACGCAAGGGAAGTATTCTTCTCCACACTGGTAATTGGGAAGCATGAAAACCCAAATTCCCACGATACTGCCTAATAACTGGGGTGGGCTGCTGGTAGTGGGTGGACACCACGACTTTCTGAATGTCAGCTGATGTCTGCATGACCCCTTTCTCTTGGATTAAGTGCTGCCAGTGCAGAATGGGGGAAATCAGGACGACAAATACCACAGGACAGGATTTTCACTCCTCAGAAGTAAACCAGACTCCAATCCCCTGCCTCCTCTTCCATTCCTTTCCTTTTTTGCTCTCTTCCCCCAGGAAGCAGAAACTTCTAAAATGAATGCCACTCCAAGCCGATGAAAAAGCTGTTTTTCTACCATAGTGGATGTTTACACAGGAGAGGCAACTTGAGGGGAAAAAGGCTTTCTGGGAGGGTGGAGGGACGCGTGTTAATCTGTGCTGCTGGAGGACTGTGTAGTGTTGCCTACGAGCAACTCTGGGCTGTTTTTGATAAATTACCATGTTTAGAGATAGGTTTGCCTCTTAAGGGCTTAGTTTTATGAACAAAGTCCATAACGATGTTTGCAGCCTCTGTCTGTCTCTTAGCCCCTTTGGCTTGACTAGAAGCTCTATGTTTAGTTTAAGCTCAGTCTGGAAGATATAACAATTTTGCATTAAAAAAATGAGGAAATCATAGGAAGAAAAACCCTTTGCTTTTTGGATGAATCTTACTGATAATTTGCTAAAGCTCATTTGAATTTTAAGCACTTCTTTAATCTTCAAAGGCTAAATTGCTTTATGAATATGCATGGTGTGGGCAGACTTCAGTTCATTACCTAGTTGTAAATTCTAATGACCATTAGGTCCTTCCAGTAATTGCGAATTGTTTTGCATTTTTGATTGGCCTATTAACATGTACATTCGGTGCACATCAGGCTGGCCTGTCAGCCTGCTGAAGGAGAAAAAAAAGGTGAAAATTGTTTATAGCACCAAGATTCTTAGATTTTCAATCTTGCAAAATTGATGATGTAAAAAAATTAAAGCAGTGTTTTTTCTTCTCAAGATTGAAAGTTCACCAAGAGATTTGACATATTTAATTTACATGATGACTTTGCACTCCTTCATTAATGCAATTTGCATATGAAGCTGTTGTTAATCACTTTTGATCATGTTTTGTGTATTAGCTGCCTCAGTGGCTCTCCTCCTCAGATGCCCCAGTAGAAAGGAGCAAAATGATGCATCTTCTTGCCAAGTTTCCTTTAGTGAATTGAGGAATTAGAAGTCTAACCTTGAGTAATTACATATGTTTTATCCATTTTCTTTTAACGTTAAGTACAGTTTGTGGACGTGTTGGCTGGAAATCATTCTCATTTGGGGAGAAGACTGTAAAATTTAAGTGTTTGATTGAGGCACATCCAGAGACGCACTGAAATATGGATTGCCTGTCTCTGTTCCCCCCAGACACTGTTGGGCAGCTTCATTGTTAGCAGTTTGATGGCAGGGAGGCCTGGATGTTCCAGTATTAAGACATCAGCTTTTAGAAGAGAGAAAGCTGCAAACCTTTCTCACGATGCTTTGGGTTTCTTTAAATAAGTGACTAGCACCTCAACAGGGTCTTGGGCCTGGGTTTGGATGACTCTTTTATCTTTTAGGTCCTGTAAGTTTTCTGTTCTGAGCTACAGTGTGTCCTCTTCTAGCTGCCAAAGTAAATCGTGGTCTCCAGGCTCCCGAGCTTCCCTCAAGGTACAAGAGTGCTCTGCTTGTGAAAACAAGGTGCTAACGGTTTCCGATTTTCGAGAGCCTGTGATTTTGGTGTTTGCCTTTGCTGTGGAGTAGCCTTTGCTGTATTATTGATGTTCATCTTTGGTTTATGAGTTTATCACTAGTTAACAAGTAGAATCAGAACACTGAAACTGATATTCTGATTAAAAGGAATGTTTAATGAAAGAAAATAAATTGTGATGGAAAATGAACAGTGTGTAAGAAATATAACTATAATTTTAACCTCTGAGGGACATAGTTTTGCCCCACCGTGACTTCCATCCATACCATGCTAAAAGCATGCTTGAGTTCAAAGTTGTTAATATTCAGCTGGGAAACAGTATCCAGAACACAAATAAATTATTAAGTGCATGAACTTTTTAGGCAGTAAGATGAACTGATGGGGTCCATCTGTGAGATCCAGGGGCTTTTTATTTGTGTGTGTCGAGCGATTCTGCCCTTTCCGACTTCACAGCCTTTGGTCTCCGGCCAACTGCATGCATAATTGATTCCACACGCACTATCATTTTCTTGATGTAATTGCTTTACTAAGATATGATGAAATCTAATGGATAATTTGTTGTTTGAAAATGGGCAAAAAAATCTTCATACTTTATGTTGGGAGTGGGTGGGGAGTGCAGAAGGGGGGTGTTTCAGGTATCCTAGTACTTCAGAAAACAAAACAAAATGGGCAAGAGTAATTTACTCATGCTGCTTCACTGGCATTGGCTGTGGATAGAAGGTCTTTGTGACATATGGAAGCCAGTGTATAAATCTCTCTCTCTCTTTCCCTCTCTACCCCCTCCCATATCAACCCCCTTCATTCCTTCCCTCTGTCTCTTCCCTAAACTTTACAAGAAAGAAATCCTAACAAGGTAAAAAGTAAACAATTTAGTCATCACAAGCCTTATTATTCAGTCTATCCAGGAGTTTTGCCATGTCGGTTTATTTAACTTCCAGGAATGTAAACACTGACACAGCCCTAGAAGCAGCAAGAAAGATTACAGTATTAGAGTTAAAAAACGTGAGCATGGAGTAGCTGTGCTTTATACACAGCTATAATAACATTTTACATTGAAACATAATGGTAAGTCAAAACCCACTGGAAACTTCTGCTTATATGGAGTACAAATTTCATTCTAATAGATTGGCATAATCTAGTGTACCCAGGGTAGATTGTTATATAATGGAGAAACTGTATAAATGTCAAGTACACAAATAATTCTACAGGAAGTAAATGAAAAGTATTAGAATTTCTTAAATCACCATTAAATTTTGTTGGTGGCACAGTCTCATTAACTCCCTCAAAATCATATGTGGCTTTGCACTAGTCTTTTGAAAAATGTATTTTTGGGGGAATTTACAGATGTTGAAACAATGTTTTAATCCAAAACACTTCATACTTTAAATGTACCTTAAAAAAATCATACTGTTCTTCAGAGTACTTAAAGGGAGTGGAGGGGTAGAAGACATATAAAGCAAATCCATCTCACTGTGGCAAACTGTTTTTCAAGTAAAGTCATAATAATGAACAACACATGATCTGAAATTTGATCAGCAAACATATACTTACGCCAAGGAATTTTCTTTCTTTCCTTTCTTTTCCTTTCCTTTCCTTTTCTTTTTTCTTTCTTTTCTTTCCTTTCCTTTTTTTTTCCTTTTTTTTTTTTTTGCCATTCCCATACTAAGGCTCTATATATCAGTAAACGAGGCAGAGAGTAACTATTATAGGAGAGGACCACATTCTAATAGGCAGAATGGTGCAGAAGCTGTTTTTCTGAAGAAACATTAATACCCTACCACCCAAACCAGTAACAACAAACAAAACAAAACAATTAAACAAAAATAGAAACAAAACAAAACAAAACAAAAAACCTTTTTACAGAACTGGAAATGACTAAATACTTTTAAAGGGAAGAAAAAAACCCTTACCTTCTGATGCTCAAAAACTTCAAACTATTAATAGACCACCAGTGAGATAGACTGCCTTTGTGCCTTGAAATGCAAAACAAGGAAAATAATTAGCAGAGGAACAAAATTCTCAAAATTTGAAGAACTTCTGTGATTACTAGGGGTACAGTAAAAGGAGAATGAAAATTTCTTTCTGATCATAATTAGATTTGATTGTGTGGTGGGTGTGTTGGACTTGGGGGGAGGGGTGGGAGCAGGGAGTGCTAGAGTTGTGGCAGGGCCTGAGTGATATGGAGACAGGTTAGCAGGGCCTGGCCGGGTGGCAGGAACAAAGGCAGTTTCCAGCACTGGTTCAGGGTAGGGTGACTTAAGCCAGATGCTGATGGTGCGGGAATCCTGAGGCTTTAAGTTAGCTAGGCTCATTTTGCACTAGGCCTGGGGATTTCTTTTCTCAATTATGAGGTGAGTGGACATAACAGCCGGGCTTGGCTTGGGAAGAGGAAGCAGCCTGTGGCTAACTTTTTCAGATCACTTAGGTAAGACGTTTCAAACCCTGCCTTGGATGCTAGGGCATCAGCTTCTCATGGTGGCATCTGCACAGGGCATCCCCCCCACCCTGCAAGACACAGCCAAAACACACTCTGTAGAGTTTAATGGTGGTTGATCAGAGTTCTGCCAAAGTGTATGGAGCAAGTTTTGTTGGCTGCATTTTCCCCTTGCGTGAAATAATAAAAGCCCTGGCCAAGGCTTATGAATCTATTTTTGTTTCATTAATATTATTTATTATGTATTTTATTAATATTTTTAGGGGGACTGTGCTCTCATTTGGCCATTTGTAGTTATAATTAATACATTCCGTACTGGTTGTAAAAAGTGTACTTGCATTTAATTGCAAGTCAGGATAAATTAATGGATATGATTTAAAACAAAACTCACTTAAAATATTCTTGCAGGGAGTGAAGGAGGGGGCAGTCCCTGCATTTAATTTATTTTCTGGGGTCAGTAGTGAGAAGATTGAGAGGACTGTGAGGGTGTAACGGATCGAGTGTAAGTTCAGCGTGGTGGGAGCTCTGAGAGGGAGGGGAGACCTGTGTGGGGTGTGGTGGTGGTGGTAGTGGTGGTGGTGGTGTGGGTCCAGGAGCTCCGTCCTTTTCTTTAATTTCCGAGGTTGCCAGGAGGGGCTTAAGCAAAGTGATCAAGTCCATCTGCTCTGGAGAAGGTGGTAAAGAAAAGAGGTTAGTGGCAAGAGGGAAGGAGCACAAAGAGAAAATTGTACGATGGGAGCATTGCTTTCCCTGGCCGTGGTATAGCCAGACTGGTTTAGTAGACAGAATGATAGATTGTTTTGTCAAGGGTCCCAGGGTGCGCCCTGAACTTGAAGCACTTTGTTTATCTTGAATAGAAAGGGAAAAGCGCAGACATAATCGATGTCTAGTTTTTTAGGAGCTGGAGAAAGAGGTAGGAGAACAGAGAAGACTTGGGGAGGGGTAGGGGGAGGTGGGGGAGGTGCAGGCCCTGGTTGTGGCTGTCCATTAACAGATGAACTTGGCTGTGGGCCAGGCTTTAGATGAGAGCGTGTCAGAGCTCCAGTGCAGCCAAGCCTTTTCAGTGTTTTCCTCCCTGCTTCTCTTTCTTTCCTTTTCTTTCTTCCTTTCTCTCTCTCTCTCTCTCTCTCTTTCTCTCTCTCTCTCTCTCTCTCTCTTTCTTTTTTTTTTTTTTTTTAATACCTGCTGACTCTACATCAAATGCTCTTAGGTCTTTTGGCTAAAGGCAAAAAAAATAAAACAACACACAGCTCAATTTTTTCTCCTCTGAACCAGTTGAGGCCAGTCTTTTGGCTACATACTCGAGTTCTATCATCTTTCCTGGCTTGCTGTTGGGGGGAAAAAAGGCTTGTGATAACACCAGTATCTAGAGGGCTGGGGATTGGAAGGGTTGGTTGTGGTCAGGAGGCCAGTGGGTGTGAGCTCATGGCTGCACCTGGGTAGAGCATGGCTGGAGGGCCTGCGCATGCAGGTAGAAAATCGGTGCAAATGAAATTTTTTTTTAGATGGCTGTAGTTTAACTTGTTGGAAAACACCTATGAATTAATCTCTTGGTGGTTGAGAAAGATAATCTGCAAGAAAGGCCCAGGAAAGGCCAGGGATGGGGAAAGGTGCCCTTGTTGGCAGCACAGCATTTCCCAGGCAAGACCCTCCCTCCCCCCGCCCCTATGGCAAACCCATGTGTTTGGGCTGGTTTTGTTCCTGATTATCTTATCTTTTTCAGTCTGTTTCTGTGTTTTTTAGTTTATTGTGACATTATGCATTTCACATATGAGTGTTGGCAAGCACGAGCCATCAGCCCAATAACTTCCTGACATTTTTAGCTCTTTTAATGTGCAGTCTTGGCCTTCCTGCCACCAGTGGTGGAGGTAATTGAATTTCCCTGTTACGTACTGGCAGGATGCATGTTCTTGTTCCCACCAGAGGGGCTGCTGGGGCTAAAGCTGGGTTCATAGAATTCCAGCTAGGGGATACCAGGGCTTCCAAGTGGTTTGGGGACCTGTCCGAAAGGCTATTCGCGTGATAATACATTTCCCCCCACCATAACCTTGAAAAGGCACTGTTGTGAATATCTCTAGAAAAATGTGATAAAATCATGTTTCTGCCCCTTCCCCCAGGCTAAGGCATCATAAGGAGGGTAGATTTTTCATCTTCCTTCTTGTTGTTAGGTGCTGTCAAGTTGGGTCCAACTCATAGTGACTCTATGTACAGCAGAACAAAAGACTCTCCGATACTGTGCCATGCCCTGCTATTCATAGGGTTTTCAATGGTGGATTGTTTCAAGAGTGGATGGCCACCTCCCTCTCCCGTTTTTGTGGTGTTGGGCATTGAACCAAGGCCTCAGAGAGTGCAGAGCAGCACTCTACCAACTGAGCTAAGCATCCTCCTTATTTAGTAGCAAATAGAAACTAGGAAAATTTGGGGGCCTGTGGGCTCATCCTGCAGATAATCCACAAAACTCAGCCTTAGATACAGTCTTCTCATTAATTTAGGAGTCTTTGTAACTCTAGTTGGTAAGAAAGGGAAGAGAGACTCAAAGAGATGAAGTAAGCCCTGAACAAAGTGTCTCACTCCTTTCTTTTTCTCATGAGCCTCTGACTGTTTGAGGGTGAAGAAGTATTGGCGTTTCTAGTTGTGTGGTCATGGGCAGATTTCATCTCTCTAAGCCTCAGCTTTCTCATCTGTAAAGTGGGAGGAATTATATGGCCTACTTCCTAGGACCATGTGAGCATCATATGAGAGCCTTTGGGGACATTTGGCTCAGTACTGGGCACATAGTCTACTTAACAAAGGCATGTTACTATCACTATCATGACTCAATCTGGAACTTTTTTCTCCTGTAAGACTGAGATTCCAAGCCAGGTGCTGTGGCACATGCCTGTTATCCCAGTGACTTGGAAGGCAGAGGCAGGAGGATGGACAGTTCAAGGCCAGATGTAGCCTGCATAACTTAGTGAGACCCTGTCTCAAGATAAAAAACGGTCTGGGGTGGAGCTCAGCAGTAGATGCTTATAAAGTATGCGCAAATCCTGGGGTTCAACCCCCCAGTTGCTGGGTGGTGGTGGTGAGAAAAAAGAACTGAGGTCTCAATGTAGTTCTCCATGTGTAGAGTAAGCACATGCGGACGAGAGGAGAGCAGAGCAGGTAGGTTCTAAGGAGCTCACCACCTCTTCATGCCAGGGTGGGCTCCTTCCTGTCTGAAGCCTGTAGGAAGTGGTCCTTGGATGGGGACAGTTCAGTAGCCATTGCAAATCTGGTGAGGAGGGCTTTTGACCATCGTTAGCTCCCATGGTGTGTGGGATTCTCTCCTCCCCATAGACATGTGCTGCTTTGTTAGGAGCATAATCCTGGGTGGGTGGCATAGTCACTCTGGGTTCACATTTCTGTTTCACTACTAACTTAGTTGGTTGGGAGACTTTGAACAAATCATTTAACCTCCTTGTGAAATGGAGGCAACCCAAAGTCCCTATCTGCTAGGGTGAATAGGTGAGTAAATAGGAGAAAGCTCATAAATCCCTTGCCACACAGGGTACACCTGAGCCATTGTCATCCCTCTGCCTCTGGAGTGCTGCTCTGGTATCCCACATTAGCCCCAGAAGGGAAGTGCTCCATCATCATTTGGAAGGGGAGGAAACTGAGGCACATGAAGGATTGGACAACTGCCCTGAGAATCCACAGTTAGTAAGGATTTAATCCTTTGGCTTCCAGTCACTACTCTGAGCTCCTTCCTTAGGAGCTTTGCAGCTTTCTGCAGTGGGGCTAGGCACCCACTGGGCAGGAAGCTCTGGTGCTAGATGGTTGGCCCTCCCATGGCTTCTGTGGTCAAGTTTTTCATTCTAGGAAAGGGAAGAATGATCCCTTCCAGCCCTTGGGAGGATGTCCTGGGGGATATTGCAGGAGCCTTGGGGTGGTGGGAATAACTGCAATGTAAGAAGTCCTGCTCTCCAAGTTGCTACTTCCCCATCTACTCAGAATGAGCTAGAAATCAGGACTGAGGGTCTTGTGAAGTAGAGGGAAGAGGATTCATTACTTGTGTGTGACTTGGTTAGGAGACAGAAGTGGACTGGCCAAAAAAATAAGCGAGGACTTTTAAGGGCTGCTAAAGTCTGCCTTTCAGCAGTTCTACTATGGTCTCTTTCACATTTGCTTCTCTGGCCATACCTTTAAAGGGTGTGGAGAGTCAGAATTACCTGGTGAGGGAGAGACATGTGAGAGTGTGTGTGTGTGTGTGTGTGTGTGTGTGTGTGTGTGTGTGTGTGTGCTGTGGCCATTTTTGGGGACAATGGGAACTGTGAATAATAATCTGCGCAAAGGAGGCTTTTGGTTCTGGGTGAGAAGTACTTTGGTAAGGCAAGTCAGGAAGGTAGGCTAGAGGACTTGAAGGAAATTTTGAATGGAAACTATTGTCAGTGACTCCATAGGATCCACATGTGGCTTTCCCTGAAGCAAGTGGTCGCTGCCTGGTGTCCTCCCCGAGTCCCTCTGCAGGCTGCTCTGACACCATTAATATTTGCTGAAGCAAGACCTGAGGCTCATTGCAGAGGGGTTACATAATGTATTCCAAAACCAAATGTCTGTTTCCCTCACATTCCCCATCCATATGTATAATTGCAGTAGTCAGGAAGTACCTACTATGTGCGGAGTGGGGAGTAGAAAGTTGGCAGTAGGGAGTGATGCTCACTTGGAAAGTTCTGCTCTTCCTAAGAAGGCTATTCAGAATAAATACCAAGAAGTTGTCTTTGGGATGGCCCAGTGAGTCTTCTGAAGTTGAGGTGGGGACTGCCGTGGCTGCTGAGAACACACGTGGGTAAAGAGCTCCTCACTTTCAGTTTCAATTCTAATTCTGCCCAGGGATGACATGTCTACCCATAATGGTTTGTATGCAAGTCCCTGCCTCCCCTTCCCTATCTTTACTTGATAATCTACGTTGTCTCTATATACCACTAGTTCAAGAATGTAGTGGGGCTCCCTGATCATACCAGAAGAGAATCTCTTGGTTTTATTTGCTGGGAATCCTAGACTAGAAAGTTGAGATGATAAAAGGAATGCCTTTGCTTTAGAATCCTTCTTACCCCTCACCCCCCAGATTTCCTTTTATTCCTTTAAAAATCAGGCCATATCTCTGATGGTGGCCTTTTGTTTCTTTTTCTTTTCTTTTTCTTTCTTTTTTTTCAGTTCTGCCTTTGTTAAGGTAAGCACAAATTTAATGTCCCAAGAGGCAGCCCGTGACCCTTCAGGCCAAGTGCCTGGATGTGGCAAAGCTACAATAAATATCGAATGGTGAGAGCAATGGAAATTTAACAAAGCCATAACGGAGGAGACCTCGGAGGGGCAGCGGACTGGTTAAGAGGCTGTTGGATGAACTGGGTAGTATTTCTACTTCAACCTGATTGAAATGTCGACTAAAAATCAATGCTGTTGACTAGTGATAATTTACAACATTCCTGGCGCTAAGTCGTTTCCCGCTTAAGAATGCATTGGCTGGGCAGAGATTAGTGCAGGGAGCTGTGTGTGTCACGATGAATCAGGCACATTATAGGTCAGCCCTTTATTTGTCTCATCATGACTTTTACACAGTTGTCATGTAATTTATGGCTGCTTTCACGTTGTCAAACATTTTCATTGCATCTTCTTCTTTAACACACTCCTGACACAGACATGCTGCATTTAAAGGCTTGGTATTGTTTCATAATCCAAGAGGAGGTCTATAAACCATCAAATTACACTATCTTCGGGCTAATCTAAATGCACTGCCGATTAAAATCAGAGCTCATTTGTCCCTGATGCAAATTATTAAGTTCTAATTATAAATATTCATTTAATTACCCCATACATTTTTATTTTGTGGACCCTTTTGAGCACTGCTGTCTGTGACGGGTGGCAGGGGGTGAGGCATGGGAGACAATCTGTGGTAATTAATGTACACTTACAAAATGTAAAGGATAAACATATGCTGCTTTGTTTGTCTTATTTATTGATTGATTAGATGTATAGAGACTTTGGCATTGGTACAATCCAAAGTTGAAATCCTATTTAAAAATCTTTTGGGGAGGAAAGAGCAAAATATAGCTAACCAATAGCTTTCTGCTAGAACACATCATCCTAAAATATGAGATTCCATATTTGGTCAAATCACCAGTTCCTGAATTTGATCAAATCTAGATTTTGCAGAAGTTAAGGGCAAAAGAAACCATGCTGGCTTTGTACCAGTGTTTAAAAAAATGACCTCGTCTTTTTCCTGTCCTGCTGTGATCCTCTAGTAGTAAATAACAGTGAGAGCATTATGATAAACTTTTTGGTTATTGAACAAGAAAGAAGACCACATAAAAATTAGCAAAGGCCTTACAGCTAGATATTTATCTTTCCACGAAGGCAATGGAAAAAGTACTAAGACTGGTTGTGGGTCGGAGTGGTGAACTGAGGTCTTTTGGGCATTACAAATTTTTCTAAAACCAAGTATTGGTTTTTAATGATACTGAGAAGACATTTGTCTGAGAACCAGAGTGTTTAGGTTCTGACTATGGTTGTATCAAGCAGGGAACCTGGAGTTCCAATCACATCTTTGCATCTAGGTGTTTTCATCTATAAAACAGGTTGTTTGCACTGGGTGGATGTCTAAGCTCCCATTATGTATTAGTATACTATGAACACCATTAGCCAATCCCCTCCCTCCTCTTTTTGGAACCTAGTTGCTGAATGAGTCTTACCTACAAAGAAGGCAGAATATCTTGTAGATTTGCCTCCAAGATGGAGGCTGTAGTGGAGATGAAGACTGGGACTCATGGTCCCCCAGGAGACAGCTTAATGGTATCTTTTAAATGCTGTAAGCAAAAATTGAAGCGTGGCATAACAGTGATAATTCACAGAAGTTTCCAACTTATAAGATGTCTTCATCTTTTAATTGTTACAAGCTGTTTTTTTGATAAACTCCAAAAAATGTCATGTGTATTTTCTCCAAGCATTTTTTTTTTTTCCCTTTCGGGGGCAACTGTGAAAACATCAAAACAGAAATACATTTGAAAAAGAAGCCAGTTAAATTCAAACAACCAGGTATTTTAAATTCAATTAACTGACTGAATTCAGTGATATTTTGTTCCTTCCTTCCCCTAAAAGCTGGTTTCTCTGTATGCACATAGCCTGCATATGCTGAGTTCTTGGAGTTTCAAATTCTTGCTTGTTAAAGGCATCCGATGCAACATGTTTAGAAGAACTCTCCCTCTGTTAGTGTTGGAAGACAGCATAAATTGAGGAAAAGTGTTCTTTTTTTAATTCATCATGTAGGTAAAAGCATATGGCCTGTTCTAGGACATGTAATCTTTGCAATCCGTTTTCTAAACTTGGTGTTTACCATTGACTTTTAGTATGGATGCTTCTCTTTTCAGCACTGTCCAGAAAATACCATTTATACATGACACTAAATTAGATATAAGGTGATGTTTTCGGAAGCATGTTGAAGAGCATTCAAAATTATCCTTTGGGTAATGATTATCTAAAACTTTTATTTCTGTGTGCTCAGAATAAGGGGAAAATGAACCAGTTGTGAAATATGTGCTCATTGTAGGACACAGGCCCTCTTGAGATCTATAGCTTCAATAAAAAAGTAATTTATTTAAATTACTGCCTCTTTAATTTACAATGTTTTGGGGATTTTTATTAGGAGTACTCTGTAAGGGCACTGATAATCAGCTGTTTCAGATTTTGTGCGCTTTTCTGTCTCTGGCAAAAAAAATACCCCCCTCCCCCAAATAAGAGAGAAACAAACGAACGAACAAACAAAAACCCCAAGGAAAATAAAGTTTAGCTTTTACCCAACCCAAAAGAAGATAATAGACCAAATGAATGGCAGCTACGACTTTCCCCTTCAATTATTACCTGAAATGAAAGCCAATAACATTCATGCCAAAGAGATAGGAGACAAAATATGTATTCAGATAAGAAGTTTAGGATTTCATAGCCCGATATTCCCTCTTCTCCTCCCACTCCTTATTGTACTGTGCAAATGTATCAGCTACTGTATTGTTAGTGTATGATAGGAAGCTGTGCTAGGACAGTCTTGGCTCACTAATGGGGTCACAATGTGTCACAATGTGATATATGGATTATGTTTACTATGGCATATTTTGTTTGCAAGCTGGGCTGTGAGATGGAAGCAGGTGATAAATGAAGAGATCCTACAGTTTTCACATTAGTTTCTGTGGTCCTGAGTCTTCAAAACAAGAAAGTACCCCTGATAACGGAGAAGTATTTATGGGGCCATAATTGACACAAAGTTTTAGATCTCTGCCTGAAGTTTAGGATGCAATAGTCCATTACATCATTTCTTTGCTTAAAGCTTCTGTTTGACTTAAATAAAACATTTAGGGTTTGTTGCTAAAATATTGGTAAACTCATGACCTTTGGCCTACTTGAACCACTTTCCAGTGGCTGGATGTGCATTGATGATTCATTTACTTGGGCTCTTATGTATTTGTACAATTTCTAAATTTATCTCTCAAGTTTTGCCTGGCAGTGAATGATCTTTCTTATTGGAGTCTTGTGTGGTATACCTACAAAAGACTTTTTTTTTTTTTTTGGATCCAAATTTTTTTTTATTAGAAATTTTTAATGTACATCATAATGTGATTTGTTTTGACATGCTTTTCATTGTGACAATTTTCATATATGCAATTTGATAAACATTATTCATATAGGTTACCCCTTACCCTCCTCTATGTTTCCCCCCTCCCCTCTTCCCATCTAAGTTTTCCATCCAAGTCTTCTCTATCTTTTACTATGTAGTATTTTTCTATATGTCCTTGGGTTCCATTTCTGTTTAAGATAGAAACTTTTCCTGTAGTGGAAAAGACTTTTTTTTTTTTAAAAGAAAAACTCTGAAAGGCATCAGTACTATCATCATATGATAAAACACCTCTCTGCACATACATGTATATAAATAGATATAATGTTTGTATACATATGTACATAGGTATTGGTCAGCTATTGTCATTGTAGCAAAGCAACCAATCCAAACAAACTTATGGTGGAAGGGATTTATTGGGAGCTCACAGTTAGAAGTTCAGTCCAAAATGGTGGTAAGATAGGCATGGCAGCAGTGGTGGCAACAGGGCCTGTGAGTGATGACCTCACAGCATGGCGGACCAGGAAGAAAGAGAGGCTACAAGTCCTGGGTAAAAAATCTCCAAAGTTTTACCCCCAGGGATCTACTTCCTCAATGCAAGAACTACACTTCCTTAAGTTTTACCTCCTAGGACAGCACCACCAGCTGGACCAAATGTTAAAGCACATGACCTTTGGAAGACACTTTATATTCAAACCATGACACATACATATACATATCTAGACACAATATATATGTAGGAAGATCTTTACAATTTACCATGATTCCCTCAAGTCAATAGAGAAGTTGTAAAACATTATTATGAAGATACTACTTTTCCTCCAATTCTAATTTAAGCAAGCCTTTCTTCATGCTGAGAGTCTTGTTATTCATAGAGAGCTGGATTGAGGGTCACTGTTACAAACTTAAGAACACAGTCTCAGGCAGAAGTCTTGCGTGGCAGCCTCCACTGAGTTGAGAAGGCTCATCTTTGTTGTTCCTCTCAACATGTGCTGACTTAAACGCTCCTTCGTTGAGAGTTCTGCCATGAGTGTTTCCTGTGACCTGCTTCTGCATTTGGTTAAATAGACTTCAGTAATCTGTACACAGTTACTTCTTACTTATTTTATATACTGGACGATATTAAATCCAACAAGCTTTTACCTGCCGAGTCTACAGAGAAAACGGCCAGGCAATTTTTGTTTCAATCTCTGTGTCTCTCTGGAGCACTAGTTCCAGAGGCTGATCAATAGGTTTTATTGTAGACCTCACTGTCTCTAAAAGCATGGTGACCTTATCCTGTCTAAAAATAGTATTTGCTCTTGCCTGCAGAACCTTGACCTGTGAAAACCCATTTGGAACATAACTGACATATCTAGTCAGCTGTAGATCCAAGACATGCTCTGTGAATGAATTCTGTGCAAAACTATCCAGGAGAATACGTTCTTAGAAGAAAAAGAAATACCCATTCTGAACACTGGGAGTGCACGTGCTTGTCTGAGGCAGTCTTGGGCCACATGGTGGGGCGTGAGGAAGTTTCAGGGCTCTTGGGGGACTTAAGAAGGGCTATCACAGAGGACTTCTGGAAGGTGCATTCATGCTTAAATAGGGCAACAGACTGCAAGGGCCGTGAGTTTGGGCTAACATGCAAGATGGCTTTAAAGAAGGTCAGTAGTCCTTTTACACAATGTGATTCTCCAAGTCCTTAGTAGCTTCCGTCTTGACCCAGATGAAAAGAGGTGTTTCTGTGTTTAAAAGTAACTGCCCTATTTGGTGATAACAAATTATTGTCATTTTATTATTTTTTTTTAAAGTATGATGGTGGTTTTGTAGTTGTGCTTAAGAGAAAGAAAAGAATCCCTATCTTTTAAAAATACACATTGAAATATTTACTGATGAAATGATATGATGCCAGGAATCAAATAATTCAGTGGGCCGGGGAGGTGATAGGGTTTTAGATGGGACAAGCACAGCTATGAGGTGCTTGTGGTTGAAGCTGGATGATGTGTACTTGGGGACTGACTCAGGCCATTCTCTCTACATTTATATATACAATACTTGATATTTTCCTAAAAATAAAGGTACTGTCCACTGGTGGGGACCAAAATGGCTTTGCTCATGGGTGTTGTTTCCACAGAAAGGGTTCACCTCAGAGGTAGGAAGGGGACAGGTGTCCCATAGGGAAGAAAGTATCTGTGAACTCAATTTTGTGTCTGGAAAATTCATGGTTGAAAGGGGGAGGAGGGGACGGGATGGCCTCTGTGGTCTGTTGTCTATGGTGCCCCCTTCTCCTGGAAGAAGAGACCCTGTGCCTTTTGCAGTGTGTGAGGAAGAGCTGGAGGTGGAATTTGACTGAGTGATTGACGGGGTAGGGGCATGGAAGATGCCTCATTTTTGTGGTTCAAGTGCGGGGAAGAAGCAGGTGGGACATGCCCTCAGAGCTGGCCCTGGTAATGAAGGCAGGGCAGTTGGATGCCTGGCATTAGAGAAAGAGCCTAAGAAAAGGCTGACCACGCTCGGAGGGAGGAGGAGTGCTCGGAGGGAGGAGGAGTCAACGGCTGGGCGGCAGCAGTGGCTCTGCGAGGGAAGGTGAAGGCAAAGGGCGGTGACTGCAGAGCTGGAAAGGGGCACTCTCTCCTCTGGCGTAGCCAAAGCCAGGACTGTCACTGCCCAGCTTGAAAGGCAGGTCACAGGCGAGCTGTGCGCAGCCTGTCCAGTGGGCCTCGTTTCAGCCGGATCTGCAGCCTGGAAGCTGAGACGGACCTTCCAAGTTCTTACCAGGCTCAGGTCCCTCTGGTTTCACAAAATGTCTGCTCCCGCTTGCCTCACGCACAGGCTATTATTAGCAAGTCTCACTCAGTTATCGGAGAGTGGTGCTGTTAGCTGCCATCTAAGTGCCTGACACTTGGGTTTACAACAGATTAAATTAAATTTTAGGCTGGTTTGGCTTCACTGGCAGTAGACAATAGGAGCACCTGGTGTGGAAATGTAACCTGGTACCCTCAAGGAGCAGTGTGTGTGTGCTTGGAACTTCTGAACATGTTGGCAGATTAGGGAACTGACTAATCTCCCAAGAGTCACTGGCCTCTCCCACTGTTTTGGGAATGGGGATAGTGCCACTGTCTGGGTCTGACCACTAGGCTACACCTCCTTTTCCTCTGCTCTCCATTTCATTCCCTCGCAAAAGGTGTTCAGACACATTGTTTCTCAAACTCAATTTTACCAGGCTTGGTTGACAAAGGGAATATGCCAAGCTGTAGTAATTGTTTCTTCTTTCTACTATTTGCACATCTCTTGTTAGTGTTTTTTTTGCAAAGAAAGGGCTAAGCTTGCTTGCAAATGCCAATTGGAAACCAGTCATGTGTCGATGGTTTCGGACTGGTTGCCATGTGACCAAGTTGGTCTGATGGGTGTGTAGGCAGCAGAGTCCTATAGGTTCTGCAGGCAAAGGAACACCGGGTGGGGGTGGGGTGCATCTGCTCTTTGATGCAAATATCTTTACTCTCCTTGGAGTTCTGTGGCTGTTCTTGTGAATTTAGGACCTTTATGCATCAGATTGTTGAGTCAGAGGGAAGCAGTGTACATCAAAGGCCACTTATTTAAAATTCTTCAGAAAACTCTGTGGGGATAATTCCTCCTTCTTATAAATGGAATGCAAATGTGTACATTATTCCATCTAAGGGTGATGCTCTTTACTTTTATGATCTAGATTTTTAAAAATTCTGTGGCACTTGATTTCAGTTCCTTAGATTCCAGAATTTATACTCACTGATTAGTAATGCATTATGCAAATAATTCAGTTTACATATCCAAATACTGTTTTGCATCATTCACACCTCATGTCTTGGAAAAAAAAGTGAAATGTTTCCTCAAAATAAACAAAACCTGCAGAAGAGTTTATTGTAAGGGTGAAAATTAAAGAGGCACCCATTTGCCTCGGAACTTTTGAGGAAATTTTCAATACACTGGCATAAATAATTTTGCAAGTTTTTTTTTTTTTTTTTTGGCTAGGATGAGCCATTCAAGGTATATTATGTTTTCTTTGGCTTTCTGAATTTTTCAATTTTTGGAAAAAAGAAGCCATAACACTACATCACAAACACATTTATGCATAGATACCTACAGCTATAGATGAAATTTTAGGCTAAATTACTTGAAGGAGGTAGAATAATTGTCTACCACTGATATGATTTTCCTGAGAGAGAGAGGGGAGAATAAGTAGATGTGCAAACTTTTAATGCCCCATACCAAGAGAGGGGCTTGTGTTTAATTTAGTTGGTAGAGTGCTGCTCTGCACTCTGAGGACCTGGGTTTGATTCTCAACACCACAAAAATGGGAAAAGGATATAGCAGTCCACTCCTGAAGCAATCCTGAAACAATCACCCATTGAAAATCCTGTGAGGGTTGCTGTGAGTCAGACCCACCTCAACAGCACCTAACAACAACATACCAAGAGAGTTAGACAAGTATTGCCATTACTTCCTAAGCCATGGCTTGGCAGAGGGTAGTGCTCTATGAAAAGTCTTTCCTTGCTTTCAGTGGGTTTTTATTGTCATTGGAGTAATTCAGGAGAATACAGGATGTGATCTGGAGTCCTTGTCTGGGTAGGCACGTCCTCATGTCCACATGAGTGCCTACATAAGGCTCCCAACATTGTGGCAGGACAGAACTGGCCTTGAGAATCTGCACAGGATTCCAGTGGTTCCACCCTCCTGGATCTCTTGAGTGGCAATTTACTGCTATTGCAACACATGTCAGATTTCAGTAGCAATTTCTCTCAAAAGGAAGGAAGAAAAAGGAAAGTAAGAAAGCAAGGGAGGACCTTAGGTTTTTTTCCTGCAGCGTGGACTCAGGCATCTTTCTTTTTCAGGCCTCCACACCCATCTCTCCTTACATGTTATAGACACATTTTTGGCACTGCATAAAGTAAGCGTTCCAACATGTTTTTAATCTTTAACTTTCACGTTGTTAAAAGTCTGATGTACTGATTTTTAGCTGCCTATGGATAGTTCAGGGCCCAGCACCTGACAGGTGTAATGTTTTGTATTTCATGTTTTTCAGTACGGAGGTTAGAGAATCAAAAAGACCGCAAAATGCCTTAATGATGTTAATATCTATAGACAGTGCATGCACAGTCTTTAAGTTCTCTTTCTTGCCTCACTTTCATACCTACAGTTTTTGGTATCACCTGTATTTAAGAGGAACACTTAGGGTACTTGGTTGAAGGAAGCTTTTTGGTTTGGTATTACGTTTTTGGCTCTCTGAGATAGGGATAGAAAAATCCCAGTTTGCTTCACTTTTCTCTCAAGAGCTGAGAGATGTTCCATAGCTCTTTTAAAGAATGAACTTCCTATTGCTGTAGATTCCTGGGGGATGGATTTTGTGCCTAACCTGGCTTCAGGTCTCAACCTAAATGACAGAATGTCAGTAACAAGCAGTTTCAGGAAATATGGCTGTGAATGACTGTCTTGATCTTTACCCATTGAACAATGGCATGTTGATGGGCTCTGTCCAGCTCAACTTGAACTCAAATAGTAGTTGGTGGGTCCAGAATGCCTTATGGTACCCCCTCTTACATTCTCATTCTGGGTGGATGTTAAAGTGAACCCTATAATGATGTTTTAAGACTCTAACTTCTTAAACATTTTTTTTTCTTGTAGTTTAGACCCAGACTGGCCTGGATCTTGCTATATTGCCTAGGTTGTCCTTGAACTCACGCTGATCCTCCTGCCTCCTGAGTGCTGGGATTACAGGCATGTGCCACCATGCCTGGCTTTCTCAACATTTTCTGATGGACTAGTGTGTTATCTCTCACCCTCTCTGGTGTGTGATGATTCCCAGATCTAGTGGGATATTTCTCACCTTGTTTGCTATGCCTGTGTGAGGAACTGACATTCATATGTGTGATGTCCTCCCATGCCCCATTTCCACCTGGTTCCTGTCTCTCACTCTCCCTTGGATTAAGCATGTTGTGATTTGGGTGAGTTGAAATGGCATCTTACAGGGATAATCTTGAATCTGCTCTAATATAGACTTTTAAAAAGTAAATATTTTTTAAACTTTAGGACTGAGTAGTAACAAAATTTTTGGGGTCTATTTCATCCTACCTCCAACTGGTGTGGAAACGTAGTCTAATTTGGTGCCTCCGTCATCAGTGATGTTTTATGCAGAATAGGAACTGGGCAGCTGATGGAGAGGATGAGACAAAGAGAAAAATTCAGCCTAATTCTTAGATTAAGAGAGCTAAACCTCAGTAATTAATTTTTTTTAAATAAAATAGACTTTTTGGGCAAGCCTCTTGTTCTGGTAATTGACAAGAGTATCTGAGGAATTATAGAAGAAAGCACAGCTCTTTGAGCACAGATATTTTCTTTCATAAACAGGCTGTGTACGTATTTATCAAGCATCTTTTGTGTAGATCAGGGATCATGAGGTCCTATGGTTTGTCCTCTCGTTTTACAGATGAGAAATGCTAAGGCTAAGAGGGGGAACAATGAACTGGAGGCCACTTGCCAGGAAGCGATAGAATTGGCCCAGAGCCTGGGGCGTCATACTTTGATTCCAGCCTGGCTGTACCAACTCACACACCTCCCCATGTCCAGCAGGAACCAAGGCTGGTGCTTCAGGGAGGAACTTGAGTCAGAATTTTATGTGTGACAGCTGGGACTTTTTTTCTGAACTGGACCTTTACTGATTGCAGAGCCTGGAACTCTCATGGCAGTCCCATCCTAGCGACCCTGGGGTAAAACCCAAACAAGATACCTAGCCACTGGTGCCTGTTCCATGTGATTCCATATCACCTCCTTCCTTTCCCTGTCTCTTTTGCCCTGTTTTGGGTTGGACTTCCCACTGCCTTTCCTGAGGGCCTCCACTGGTTATGGCCATCCTGAGGTTTGCATGGTGTGCCTTCTTGATAGCTTGCCTTTCTCACTCAAGCCATTGGGCATATGGTGTAGATGGGGTAGACATTTGGGATGTTGGAGGAATTGTACCTCTCTGAAGCATATGGGTTTTGAGAATCAGAAATCCAGTCTCTTCCTCACCACAGGTTCTGTTTTTAAAGACATCTCCTTTTGTCTACCTTCAATCCCTTATGCTTCAATTTAAACCCATTTCTTCTTCATTTCATAGAAGGCAAAGTATCTCATCACCACCATTGGGCTAAAACTGCTCATACTTTGGGATTCTTTGCTCCATTGTCTGCCATTGAGTCTTCTGAGAGACCTCTCTTCCCTGAACATGAACTGATAGACCTGTTCTCTTTTGACCCACTTCTTATTTTTTGTCAACTTCTTTAGAACTTGCTGGCTTCCCAGATCTTTTGCTCAGACTCTAGTCTGATTACTGCAGAGTATAGTGGCAAGATACCCGAGTGTCTACATTTCTTATATCCTGATTGCTTTTGTGAAACCCAGGGCTTCATTAGTGACCCATACTCAACTTGATGTCCACTGGGAATCCTAGATCTTTGACCACCATCTTGCAGTACCATTAAACTTTCACTCCCAACTGCGTTGATGCCACATTTCTCCCTTCCGGCATCCCCTCTGTGTTCTTGTCCGTATGACATTTAGTTCTCCTCTTTTGACACAAGTTCCCCGACGACCTCTCTGCTTTCTGGGATGATGGAGAATTATGATCCTGTCTCCAAAGTTGCCTGACTCCCTCTTGGCTCCTCTCCCAGTGACATCTTCATAGAGACTAAGAAATACAATGAGTGGCCTTTTTTGCCTCACTTACTGTGTGGTAACTTAGCTTGGGGGGAAAGCTGTTCATAACTTTCCCCTGACATCTGGAGAATAAAGGTTTTGCAGGAGCAGAGCCCAGATTCCCCATAAGCCAGCAGAGCCAAGTCTTTTTTGAGTTTCCAGCAAAACCTGTGTTAAAATAATAGGAGTAAGTCATTGTGTTTAATGGTACAACAAAACTTAAGTGCATATAGTAAGCACATCTTTTCTGTGTGCTCGGGTGAGAAGAGGTGACATGAATGTGTAGGACGATATGAAAAGCATTACAGACATGGGAAAGCATTTCAGTACACAAACATGGCATGAGTAATCACAGGCTTATAGCCACAAGTCCAAATTTTCAACCCCTGCCTCCTTTGTTTATAACCCAGTTCAATGAAGATATAACTGAAGTAGTGAAAAGAGGGGCTACCTGCCCTTTGGACCTAAAGGTATTCATATTCCAGGACCCTTTCCATGCATATTGGCTCAGTGATGCCCAGAGAACATCCCCTGATGGGATGCTTTTCAAATTGACTTGCTCCCTTCCAGTCCTGCCCAGCCCAGCCCAGCAATGACTTGGTAATCCCCACAAGATGACTTCACAGTGGGCTGGGCGTCCTGGGAACTTCTGCCTTAAGTCTCAAGTCAGGAGCAGAAATGGGGAAGCTGGCATATCAGATGATCAGGAGTTGTTAGGGAACTCCTACATCTGGGTCAGACCCTGCTTGTGTCTGCCTCTTTGTGCAGTGCCGCCTTCTTGCCTAGAAGTGGGTTCAAAGAGGTGGCCTAGTCCCACATGCATTTGTTGAGTGCTTGCTTCCATATTGTCACAGGCCATTTTTCTAGCTAACCAGGAATCTCTGGGTGGGGTTTGGCCAAGGCCTGACTCTACCAGCATCATTTCCTTTGGTGGGAATGTTGTTCTGGGGTTACTGAAAGGAGGTCAGTAGTGTTGACATGGTCTCATGGTGTTAGTAGTATTGTCTTTGTAACCATTTTCTTTTCTTTTCTTTTTTTTTTTTATTAGAAATGTTTAATGTACATCTTAATGTGATTCATTTTGACATGCTTTTCATTGTGACATTTCCATATATGCATTTTGATAAACATTATTCATATAGGTTATCCCTTACCCTCCCCTGTGCTTCCCCCCCTCCCACCCTTCCCATCTAAGTTTCCCATCTAAGTCTTCTCTATCTTTTACTTAGTAGTATTTTTCTATATGTCCTCGGGTTCCAGTTCTGTTTAAGATAGAAACTTTTCCTGTAGTGGTCCTTGTTTTTATCTTGTTAGAACAATTACATGCGATTTCTAGTCCATTTATATTGACATCATTCTTATCTCCCCCCCCTTTTATTATGATCCGACTTTTGAATAGGATTTTTCCTTCTTGTAATTTTGAATCAGCTCCCTGATATGAGTGAGAACATGTGTTGTTTCTCTTTCTGAGCTCGTGTTCGTTCACTCAAAATAATTTTCTCTAATTCCATCCGTTTTGCTGCAAATGACCTTATTTCATTTTTCTTGATTGCTGAGTAGTATTCCATTGTGTATATATACGATCGTTTTTTAATCCATTCTTCTGTCGAAGGGCACTTTGGTTGATTCCATATCCTTGCTATTGTGAAAAGCGCTGCATTGAACATGGAGATGCAGGTGTCTCTGTGGTATGATGACCCATCTCCCTTTGGGTAAATTCCCAATAGTGTTATAGCTGGGTCATATGGTAGATCTATTTTTAGTTTTTTGAGGTACCTCCATATTGATTTCCATAGTGGTTGCACCA
>VMDO01000184.1:0-216244 GCA_007922755.1 Pedetes capensis | reverse complement strand
TTTGTAACCATTTTCAAGGGCAAGGATCAGGGTTTTTTTGTTTGTTTATTTGTTTGTTTTTTTCATAGTGCCTCACAATAGTCACATAATGCTGGTTCATATGTGTTATTTGATTTGTATTTTGCTCAGATAGATGGATTGAGAATGGAAAGACTGGACTTTGCATTGGAATCCCTATCTCCATATCATGAAAGGGTGTGAGGTTGGGTGAGTTTATTTTCCTCCTTTATCCCTGTGGAGAAGATGAAGGGGTTGGATAAACCATGTCTTTTGTTGCCTTCACTCCATGGCTAAGCAATGAGCTGTTTATAGCTTCCACCCCTGCCCACCTGGAGTTGGTGTGAAGGAATCCCCTCTGGGGAGCAGAGGGTGCCCTGGAGGTGTGGCAAGTTGGAATGGAGTTCTGTACACAGCCCAGAATTGTCTCACTGGCGTTCAAGTGTGGCCGGGTTCAGAAGGGACTGAGTACTACTTCCCTTCAAGGCAGCACTGACTGGCTCTGAGTTCTGTTTAAAAGCTGATTTTATCTCTCCCTCTTCCTACTCCTCCTCCTCGGCTTTTCTTTGCCTTTCTTTTTTTTAGTGTATGTGTATGCAAGACCTTTGATATTTGAGTAGGGAAATCTTCTCTTATCAATGGAATTCACCAGCTCTTACAGTGTGTTACCTTTTTCAGTGAGTTGTGAAAAAAGTCAGCCAGACCCACTAGATTTATTTGCACAATTCTAATTTCTTTCCTCAGGGAAAAATCTCCCAAATTTAATTCTAAATTTTTAGATGACTTGTTTTCCAAGGCCCAGGACTGTCCACAGATAGGTTACCCAGCCAGACCAGTGGCTTAGGACTAGGAGCCCCGTAGTGGTCAGGGTAGCCCATAGCCTTTTAGTTACTTTTGGCCTTTCTACTTACTTCTGCCTGCATGCTGGAGGTGGCCTGGTGTGAAAGCCTACTTCTTGGAGAGCTGCAGGAGTGAGTAGTACTATTATTGGCCAGAAGTGCTCTCAGAGAAGTGCAGGTGAGGTGGCTTATGTGGCCAAGAGTCCCTGTGCATGCCTTAGCCTGAATCCAGGCAGCCTGTACTCCTTTGGAATACCAGACTGTGGACTTAGAGAACTGAAGGTGGTGGAACTAGAATCCAGGCCTCTAGCCTTAGCCCGGGGTATTTTTCTCCCTACAAGCTAGGGCACAGCCTCTCTTCCCTGGAGGTGCCTGTGTGCAGAAGTTGCCCATCTGGGCATGTTGAACAGAGGGACTACCTGCCCTTCTGACTCTAGGCAGTTTGGAGGCTGGGGCCCCTTTGGAGGTGTTGCTCCACAATGCTCAGTACTAGAGGTTGATCTCAGTTCTTGTTCCCTAGATAGTATGCAAAGGGAATATTAATTACATTGGAGGCCTTTTCCTTTTCTTTTCTTCTCTTCAGTCTGTTCTGTTGTGGGTGTGATGGGGGAACCAAGTTGGCAGCTGGCTCTTAGGGGGGTAGGAGAGTCCAGAAGGAAGAAAGAAGATCCTGACAGGACCCTGAGATCTGCTCTCAAAAAGAAGGCAGCAGGAGTTCTGGTGAGAGGCTGCTTCAGTGCCCACATCTGGGGAAGGTGTTCATATGGGGTAGGTGGTTGTGGGGCATCTGGCACCGGCTTCTGCTGCAGACGCCCTCAAGGGGCAATGGAGCCCGCATCCCCACACCAGCTGGCAGTGACGGCACCTGAGGGAGTAGACTCGTGTGAGTAGGAAATCCATCTAATGCCATTCCTGGGCTAACCTCCTGTCTTCTCCTTGTCCTCAATTCCACTATAATGGACAGTGTTAGCTGCATAGATAGGGATGGGGTGTGATTGGGGTGGTGGTGTTTGGAACTTAATTAGCATATGAGTTCCTCTGTTGGGTCATCATTTCTCAGGGGTCACCAGATATGGTGATGTGGTCCAATGTGACATGTCTGCTGTTGCCCAAGGTGTTCATTTTTGGGTGAGATTAATCTCTGAGATGTCTACTAGGTAAACTTTCTCCAAAAGCTTGCCACGTGGGTGGGCAACATGGTCAGGTTTATTCATTCGGGGCGTGTATTGTAGTAAAACCTGCTTGCTCTCCTACCCCTTGTTAAAGGTGACTCATAAATGAGAAATTGAAAGAGAATAAACTGTCTTCACCAGACTGTGAACATCCCCAGACTGTGAACAACCTCCGGTAACATAAGGACGGCCTGACAATTGTGTTATTGAAGCCGTCTTAAGTTAGATAAGCAACAGTCATTTGCTGGGAGCTTTAGTTCTCCTTAGACCTAAGAATTGAGAGCTGGAAGCTAATCTTATTATTTTTATTCAATTTGTGTTTGTTGAGTACTTCTCTAGCAACATTGTGATGGGTGCTGGACAGGTGGGTAAGCAAGGCCAGGCAGGCTTCCTTTCTCGAAGCTGACTTTCTCCTGTGGGAGCGGTATGTGTTTATGTAGCAGGAGAGAGAGAGAAGGGGGCAAATCCTTTCTACCCAAGAGCAAGGCATGCAGCCAGAAAAGCTAAAGTATACAGGTCAAGGGAGATGACATGACTTGCCCAGGCCACCCAGCTACGTAGCAGAGCTCAGCCATAAAGCCAAATAAAGTCTTCTGACTCCCAAACCCGTGTTTTTTCTAGCATAGCAGGGGACCACCTTTAGCAACCTAGCAGAGTTAGAGCTGGGGCACTGGGTGGTCTCTTGAGTTGTCCTATCTGAAACATCCTAGGTAAGGGAGCTTCCTCTTCTGATAGTTCTCTGGGGATGATAAGCACAAAGATTCCTTTCTGGCTCCAGCTTTAGCTTTCTTTTTTGCCTTCCAAGTCATTAGAATCAAGTTGCAAGTGCAGGTGGCTGCCCATGTATCCATTTTGGAATTACTGTGACACTGGGCAGGGATGTGTGTTTAGCCCATTTAGTCCTAAGCCCTGAGCTGCACCCTTTCTTTTGCATTTGAACACCTCCCTATCCCAGTTGTTGGAAGGGTAACTTGCTGAGTTTGCCTGGACCTCGGGCTGTAGCAGATTACAGCACCTTGCAATCTTACTCATCTATTTATTTTATTTGAAAAAAAAACAAAACAAAACATTTTTATCCCACTTGCTTTGCCTTTCACTTCTCTTCTTGCCTTTATAAAAAGAATGCTCAAAGCTTGGAGAAGAATTAATGCTTGCCCCAGTGTCTTACATTATAAGCTGCTTCTTTGCCTACTGCATTTTCAACTTATTACAGCTTTTTCTGTGGCTTAGAAAATACGTTGACTGAGTGATGATTGTTTTCATGAAACGGTGCACCATGTAAAGCAATGGCTGTCATTAACAGTGCAGTTACATTGAGTCTAGCTCTTTAAGTCTTCAGTTTTGAATCAGATTAGCTCTCAGTTAACTTAAAATAGCCCCCAAAAAGAAGAAAGAAAGGAAAAAGCATAAAGAATTGTTGGAAATCAGAGGGAAATATTAGCATTAGGAAACATGTTAACAAGTGGCCATTAGCACTTTATGTCTGCATGAATAGCATCTTTAAGTGTTTTATTGGTAAGAGAATAGAATGGAGTCACATAGAATGGCATTACTTTCCAAATTGGCAAGTTCTTTTAATTCAGACTTCTTGTTATTGCCTACCGGGATTCATTTATTCACCTGTCAAAATGCATGCCAGGGTGGGAAAGGGCACTTTAGCATTTCCGGCTGCATCCCTGGCCTTCAGGTGTAAGGGATTTGTTCCTTTACTTTATCCTTTTCTGCCTTCCTCAACCCCCCAGGATAGGAGGAGGCTGAAAGCACTGATGGCAGCTGAGATCTCAGGGGTGTGTGCCTTTCCAGTGTCTCCACGAAACACTGGGTATGAGCACAGGCTCTCAGTGTGCCTGGACATGCTGTTGGCTGCCAGGTGTGGGCCCGGGCAGAGACCAGCAAGTGGTACATGGGGGTCGGCTCTTCTGTAGGTTCTTCACTTCTTCTTCTAATAGGCTTTAGGATGAAGACTCTAATTTGATTGTTAGTAGCTCCAGTCAAGGGTTTCCCACTGTTTTTCTTTTCCCCAGACCAGATAAACCCAGTTCCTCCATTTATATTATAATGCAAAATGGTCTTCCCTCTGGGCTTCAGGGCCTGTGGGGGAAATGGAATTTGGCTTCAAACCAAACTCCAGAAGCCTAGGGCCCCAGGTTGGGTTGCCTGACAGTTTTATAGATACAGCATTGAGTGGCCTCCTGGCAGTTGGGAATGGTGAAGGTTCACTCACTCATTTTCCAACAAATATTTTGAACACCTACCGTGTGCCAGAACCAGCTCTTGGAGTTGGGCACATAGCAGTGGTCAAAGCATTAAGAAATTCCTGCTCTTGGGGCGCTCCCCTTCTAGCTGGGAGAGACAGATAATGCATAAATGATCAGGTGAGTTATATAGTACAGCAAATCAAATGGCCTTGGAGAAAAATAAGGTGGGGAAGAGGGATAGGGAAGGTGTGGTGGGCACACCTTTAGTGGGATGGTTAGGGAAGACCCTGCTGATACACAAAGTCTCCAGGGAAGTGAGGACACTGGCCATATGGATTCTGCGAAGAGGGTTCCTGGCAGAGTCACCAGCAGATGCCAAGACCCTGTGCCTAGTCTGGTTGTTGGTGAATGGAGGGCCCAAACTATGCACAAGGTCTTTGCATCTTGGGGCTGCTAGAAATCCGTGGGATTTGGAAATGTGTGTAAGCTACACCTTTTCCTGGCTTCTCGGGACTCTCACTGCCACTGTGGCTCATACCTCCAAAGACCCCTTCCTGAAGGTGTTTTTGTGGCTGTGTTTCATGCAGGCCTGTTGGTCAGCCTGGGGGCTGGAATTTCCTGTGGAAACCCCTTGTCCTCCTTTCCACTGATCCTCCTCCTTTCCCCATTCCTGGAAAGACTTGGGCTGGCAGATAGAGTGTTTTTCCTTGAAAGGAGAGTGGAGAGCCCTCTAATGGAAAAGTAAAATAATTCTTGGAATCCTCGCAACACCCAAGCCAGCCAAAGCTGAGATCAAGGAAATTATATGGGGGTAATCTGTAAGGACCTGAGTCAAACAAATTGCTTTCTTGCTCAGATCTCAGCTTGAATCTTCAGACTAGAAGCTGGTGATTTTGGGAGTCTGATGTTGTTGTTGTTAGGTGCTGTCGAGTCGGTATCCGACTCATAGCGAGCCTCATAGGGTTTTCAATGGCTGACTGTTCCGGGATTGCCTTGGGAGTGGATTGCCAGGCCCTGCTCCCATTTTTGCGGTGCTGGGAATTGAACTCAGGACCTCAGAGACTGCAGCACAGCGCTCTACCCACTGAGCCAAATCCCAGCCCGGGAGTCTGATAGAAAGTAGGAATTGGTGTTTCTGGCTGGGCCACCCTTCTTTTGAAGTCTCCAGGCTTTAGGGCTCTCGAATGAATCCATGACAGATTTCTTCCAGGAGAGCACCTTCATTCTGTCTCAAGAAAGACCTTCAACAGCAGTGCTTAGAGTATAATGTAAGCCTCCCTCAATTTAGGGCTTGGTTTTCTCTATCTCCTCTATGGCGCTGGCTTTCCACTTGTAGAACACATTGTTTGAATGGTCGGTGACTCAGAGAAGAGCCCATAGAAGGGTCCAGGCTACATTTCACAAGTCTAGCCCTCTTGCCAAGGATACCCCTAAGGAAATCCAAGGGCCTTTGCCCTTCCCAGCGTGGGTCCCCTGTCTTCCAGAGCCACATAGAGATGGTTTCTTGCTGCCTACATTCTCATGGGCTGGGGTTTAGCTCAGTTGGTAGAGTGCTGCTCTGTGCTCTCTCTGTGGCCCTGAGTTTGATCCCCAGCACTGCAAAAAATGGGAGAAGGACCTTGTAGCCCACTCCCAAAACCATCCCAAAACAATCAGCCATTGAAAACCCTATGAGGATCGCTATTAGTTGGAACTGACTCGACCACACCTAACACCACCACCAGTGTTCTCATAGATACACTCCTCGACCAGTTTGCTGGGATGCCTGATAGAGGTTTTCATCTCTCATCTACCAGTCGTATCTGTCACATGCTGGAGGAAAGCAGAGTCCTCTTCAGAAAGGGAAAAGTCCGCTGCCGTGCCAGATTGTGGTGTTTCAAAACCTTATAGTCTTTGCTCTGGCTCCTCTTTCCCCTCCAGCCCTCTCTGCATTTGGGACCAAGTGTGGATGAGTTTGTTTCCCTTTAATTTTTATTTGTATAATTTGTTGTTGTTTGGGGGAAGGGGTAGACAACCCTCGGGCTGTCAGGATTTTAGGCTGGTTCTTCAAGATGAATAACTACTTAGCTGTTGCTCAACTACTTTTGTTTGTGAAATAAAGGGCAGTAAGCACCATGACGTGAGAGAGTTTCAGGTTTATTGTGATTTCTATTTTGTGTGTTGCATCTGTCCTGCTCTGTTAGGGCGTTATCTGTCACTTTGTAGGAACCAACACCAAAGACCATATTATTTTAAAGCTTTGGAGTGCTGTGTGTATATGTGCCTTTTGTAGAAAAAAAAAATGTTGTTGTTGTTCTTTTGCTTTAGAAACTGTAATAATAATCCGTAGTAATTACCCCACAGTATGCTGTCCTTTGTTACGGGAGCATTGGATTAGTATGAAAATGTGTCCTGTGTACAGTTTCAACAGCTTGATTTTGCTCCTCTCTCCCTCCCTCCCCATTTTCTGTCTTGTGCTATTTGGAAGACAATTTCCATATTTCTGCCATATGTCTTTGAAAAGCTCAGGACTTAAAGGCAGTAGCAGAGTTAGGACAATGAGCTTAGTTCAGGTGGGAAGGAGGCCGTGCATGACAGAGACTCTGCTATGCAGACAGTGAGCTGTTGAAACAGCTGCATTTGGAAATAGTTCTTCCCCTTGCCTGCCCTCTTTTCTTGACAAGACTCTAAAACATTTGAAAATGCAAAAGCACTTCACCAGATTTTAACTTTGCTGGCTCAAGCAGAAGTAGTTTCAAGTCAACAAGAGTGAGCAGCTTTGCAGGTTTTATACATATTTTTCCAGATTTTCAAGAAAGACATTTTCTCTCTTTTCTTCTTTTTCTTCCTTCCTTCCTTTCTTTTCTTCTTTCTTTCTTTCATCTTTTTTCTTTGTCTTTCTCTGTCTCTCTCTTCCTTCTTCCCTCCCTCCCTCCATTCTTTCTCTTGTTTCTTTTCTCTCTTTTTTATTTTGGTGTCTTGTTTTGCATTTTGCTGTACTGGAAGAGCACTTGATCCTTGGCCTCCTGTCTATGGGGATATTATGTTTTTTTAATAGTGCTTGTTTATGACTAGGGTCAAAGACAGTATTTCAGAACAAAAATTAGAGTTAGTTCATAATTGAGTACATATGTATGTTACTGTTTATTTTTATAGTTTGCTAATTTATTTTTAAACAGCTCAGTTACGCCAACATGTTTATAGCTCTGTTCATCACATGCCTTACCAGTCAGGGTGTTAAAAGGCACATGCTTTTCAATAGTTTGGATCCCAGGTTAAATCAGATAATGCCATCAGGTAGCAATTTAATTACATTAATTGAATGTTTAGGTGGAAAGGTAGTTTTGCAGAGGCTAGAATGAAATAACATTTATAAGTCCCCATGTATAAATCTCACCATTATAGACATTATTTGAGGTTAGTGACAGAAAAATGGATATCTATCTGGCATTTAAAAGGAAACACGAGGGGTTCTCTCATTGGTGGTAGATGCTGCCTTGGCAGTTTAGGAGGCTGCTGGGCATGGCCATTTCCCTAGTGAGCTGCCTTTATGATTAGTCCTCTGAGAGGAGATACACAAAGGCACATTGGGTGCTGTGTTTGGGGAGCCGGGCTTTCCTGGAAGGCAGAATGCCAGCTTGGGCTGGCTCACTGAGGCTGAAAAGGCAAGACACAGTCCAGTGAGGTCTTTGTTACTTTGGAGGGTTTGAGTATTGGCACCCTTGTGTCTACTCTTGTGGCACTCTAAGCCAGCTCTGTCCTGAATCCGAGGGGTGCTCTCTCAAGGTTCCAGAGGATTTTACAGACCAGGAAGGGAGGTGCTGGCAGAGCCTGGTGGCATAAGATGTGGTAAATCAGACACAGTTGACCTGTGAAGGTGACTTTTCTTTCAAAGGGAAGGAGTTATGTAAGGAGGTCAGAGCCCCAGACTCTGGTCAGCGCCTGCCCTTCCACTTGACCCCAGACCCTTAGACAGGGTGAGAAGCTGACAGTTGGCTAGTATGACAAGTGGTTTTGGGCCCAGGTGTCTTCCCCAACGTACTGCGATTTAGTGTATTGGGTATCAATTGATGGCTGGAAAAAATGGATTTTTAGGTGTGCTAACAACAGATACCTTGCCTATGAGTAATTCATTGTCTTCTCTCACCATGTGGTGCCACTCAGGCTGCAAAGCCTAGTGTGATGTCCTATACGCTGCAAAGCCCTATTTGGGTTATTTGCCAAATACTACCACGCCGCTCCCATAGCGTCTGCAGAAAGATCAGATGGGGCTGCTCTTAATCCTAGGTGTTTACTGGTTGCAGATTTTTCTCTTCATCATCATTGTTTTGGAGGGTCCTTGCCCCCTCCCTAGGTAGAGTTGGACCCTTCTGTGTAGGAGATAGTCATGGGCAACTTTGTCTAAAATTATAGACTCACGGGGTGATTTCTACTCTCACCAGTGTGGCCAGCTTGCAACTTCTGCCCATGGATAGTGGGAGGGGGTGGGGAAGGGTCATTATTTTATAACCTTCTTGCCTTAGTGGCCTGAAGGGCTGTCTGTCCCCTGAAAGAGGGCTTAAGGACCTGGAAGGAAGGCTGGGAAGTGTGTGTCTGAGGGGAAGGGGGCCACTAGGTGGGACGAGAAGGTAAAGGAGGGTTGGTTCCGCCTCCAGGGAAGGACAGGCGAGCTGTCGTTCCCAGGGCAGACTCGGTGTTTGTCCAGCTGAAAGCAGCCCCACTCGCTTGACTACCTGATGAATGATTTTCCCCAAGCTGACAGCTGCTCCAGCACATTTCACCTACAAGTCCTGACAAAGTGCCGTGTTCTTTTGGGGCTGTTATTACTGCAGAAGGCATCTGGAAAAATCTGGAAGAATGGAGCTCTTAAAGGACAATCTTGAAGCAATTTCTAAGTGTCTGTTCCTTCTCTTCTCTCCAGCCCTCTAACTTCTTTGGTCTGTGACAAACGGGGCCCATCCCTTTCAAATATCCATTGCATTGTTCTTAATGAAGGTAGAGATAACATCATAGTGTGTTTTTATGGGTCTTAAGTAAGCCCTGTGACAAGCACTGTCCTATTTGAACCTCACCTCCTGAGTTACCTTGGGAAGAGTTAGGAGAAGGGTATATCTGAAGCCCAGAGAAGTTTAGTGGCATGCCTGGTCTCACACAGCTATAGAGCTAGATTTGGGATTCCAGCAGAAGGCTGGTTGTTGTTGGAAGATCTCCTTTAACTGTTTGGAGTGGAGAAGCCAGTGGGGTGCCCACTGCTGGGGGCGGGCTGATGATAGGACTTCATTTGATCTTTTTAGGGTTTAGGGGGACAGAAGTGTGCTTGATGTTCAGTCTTTGTATAATTTTCCTAGGCAATAGTGGAAAAGTTAACGTGGAGCAGCTTCCTCAGTCACATATCAGCTACCTTTCCAGGTGAGCAGCAGCCTCTGTGTCTTAGCTTTATTCCTGCCATGCTGAAATGCTGAGGGAAGGCTCTGAACAGGACAGCGTGGGGGAGGCAAGCATGGAGCTGGTTATTTCAGCACAGGCATTCTTCTGTTTGATTTTTGCCGTGAACTTCACTTTTCCTGTATTCCAGGATGCTGAGCTCCTATTTCAAGAAGAACCTTAGCATAAATCTAGGAACCACAGGTAATCTGAGGTCTACTTTGTTGTTTTATTATACCTTCCTTGTTGGGAGAGCAGCTGGCAGGCTGGTGGGTTCAGGTGGGTGTAATATTCTGGCATTCACATTCATGGCCTTCTTAGCCTTTGCAGTGGGTGGCTGGGCTGGGTGAAGCCTCACAGTGACTTGGGGAGACATGGGCCCAGACAGACCTGGAAGATTGTGTGTGTTTAGTATCTCTCCTGCACACATGCCGTGGGCAGCAGTTTGGGGATAATGGGGAACTGCTGTGTGGTGTGAGCCCTGGGCCCCTTCTCTTGTTCTGTTTTCTGCTGAGTACCTCTGCTTTGTTGGGGAAGTCCTGCCAGGCAAGTGTGAGACAAAAAGGGAACCAGAGCCCTATGGCACAGGGGCAGGATAGTCTGAATGTTTATGGCTAAGGTCCCAGAGTTCTCAGACTGTGCTGCCCAGAGCCGTGAATGCTTCCTGAAGTATTGGGAAAAGGTGGGGTTTTGTTTTGTGGGGCCTTAACCCTCTCCTTCCCACTTCCCTCTTTCCCTTCCTTCCTCTCTTTTTCTAGAATGAATAAAGCAGCCTATAATCAATTTTCAGGAGGCTAAGATGAATGCAAATTACTGTTTAATTGGGAAAAATAAAACACAAACCCTATATAAAAATAAACTCTGAGAAAAGATCCAGAATATTGTCTTTGTTAATGGGCATTAGGTTTGCATCTTGTCACCCAGATCTTCTAGACAGGTTCAATTAGTCCTCACAGGGTGTCACATTTTCCTGGCAGGAGCTATGGGTTTCCAGGAGGGTGAACAAAGGCCATGTGGGTGCTTGCTGAAGGCTTTCCAGTTCTGGGTAGGAACTGCTGGGTGTGGAATCCACCAAGCTTTGTAAACCCTGAAGCAGCCCTGCTTGTTAGGAGGTTGGTTAGTCCTCAGACCCAAGTTCCACAGCTTCTTCTGCCAGACTTGGGTGGGTTACCGCCAGGTGAACCTCATAGGTGGGAGTGTATGTCTGTCCTGGGAATTGATGGAGGGGAGGGGACAGAGAAAACTGTTGGTTCTCACAGGAGACAAGAGCCAGCTGCCACAAGGAGAAGGCTGGTTTTTGGAACACCTGCCTGAGCTAGGCTGGCTGTGTGAGTGAGGGCTTTACTAGGAGTCAGAATCTCTGGGAAGTGAGGCCCTTTCACAGCTGCCCCCAGTCTGTCTTTAGCCTCCTGGTTGAATTCAGTGTGCAGCCCCTAGCTTCTTGGGGACTGCTGAGGCATCAGAATTGGGCCGACACTCTCGGGGTGACATGTTGCCACCTTTCTGGGAGTATGAGTGTTTAGGTTTGGAGGAGGTAGCCTCCTCACCTGTCTCTACCACCAAGGCAGGTGCAGTAACTAGGTCTGGGTCTGTCCCTCCCACAGATACCGTCATGACTGGCCTCGAGCCTTATTTTAAACACGTTCTGTGAGTCTCATGATGACAGACATGTTGGTTTTGCTCCAAGCCAGTAGCCATCCATCCTGCATGGGCCCTAGGAGACAGGTGGGTGTTGGGAAGAGAGTAAGGAGAAGCCTCGCTGTTGTGCTCTTTCTCTCTCCCTCTTCCCCAGCTCATTTTACCCATGTGGACCTTGACTCCCTTGGTAATCAAATGCCTCCTTCTGGTCACATAGCTTTTTAGTGACAAATTTATGTCTGTTGATTATCAAGTGAGTGCTTCCTGTTCTCTGTGTCACCATGATCAGAGCCAAATTTTCTTTTTCTTATGATGACGATTGAAAACAAAGTTTTTGTAATATATCAAGAACATTCGAACATAAAAGGATGTTGTTTTCTCTGTATCCCATGCTGGTGTTGAAATTGAGATCCTGCTGCCTCAGCCTCCTGAGTGCTGGGATGACAGGAACGCACCACCATGCCCAGCTAGAAGACCATTTATTTATTTATTTATTTATTTATTTATTTATTTATTGTACTGGAGGGCTGAACCCAGGACATCATGCATACTTTGTAAGTGCTCTGCCACTGAGCTTCTTTTTTATTTTTTACCTTGAGACAGGGTCTCACCAAGTTACACAGGCTACCTCTCGCCTTGAACTTGTGATCCTCCAGCCTCCCACGTTGCTGGGATTACAGACGTGTGCCACCATGGTTGGCTTAGAAGACTTTTTAAATGGGCATTTCTTACACTGCTATTTTAATACAACAAAGCGTGGGATTGGATGTGAAGAGTACTTTTTGTTGTAGGAGGAAGATAAAGGAAGTCCGCAGGACAATTCAGAGCAGGACTCTAGTCCCCGGAGCTGTGTGCAGCACATGATGGCCAAGCTCACTACACTCTGGCATGAGCCTCTGCACTGCTTCTTTGGGTTCTATGAAGAAGTTAACTCTGTGTAATTTTATTAGAGACTTTTTCTGATGGTTTCTTTTTCTGTTCGCTCATAGCCTATAGAGGAGAGCCAGGGAAGGAACTGACAGTGGGTGCGCTATATACCTCCTCTCTGCCTTTGGAGCTCAGCAAATCTGCTAGCATCATTCTGTTCTGGTGACTTCTACAAATCAGGACAATAAAATGCAAGCCCATCAGCTCACGTGGAGGGACCTGATCTCTGTTGCTTGGATAAGTGTCTGTCCAAATATTTATGATTCTGATAGTCTTGAGTTGTATTGTTACAACACGCAAAACTGTCAGGTTTCCAGGACTTCTGGTGTCCCAGCTTCTCTGTGGAGTGAGTGATGTTTTCGGTCTGGTCTTTCCTCCCTGAAGCTCAGGTAGCCTGAGATTTCACCCATAGAAAACCAAGTTATATAGAAAGAAACATAATATTATTATGTTCCATTCTTTACTATACAGTAATTGGAATAAGAGGCCATTCTGGAGGCAGAGAGGCCAAGATAACTTCTCAGAATGTGTCTCCCATTCCCCTTCTTAAATTTTTGTGTGAAATGAGCACTTGGCTGTAAGAGAGCATGGTCATACTTGAAAGGCCTTGCTGTCTTGCCATGTAGGTGAACAGCTAGGGAGAACGTGTAAAGCACGTAAACCATTTACAAGTGACAGAAGTATCCCTAAAGGATCCGGAGCTCCCTGGGATGCTTACGTGCATATTTACAGGACATTGAAGGCAGAGCAGCCAGACTGGGAACTCCTTAAGGGCAAGTGGTGAGGCACAAGCCATTTTGTTCCCCAGCTATGAACATTTATTCCAAACAATCCATGTTTGGAATAAATGAATGAAATTGGCTGACACTGACTACCACGCAGGATGAAGGTAGCGTTCTACAAAATAAAGGGAGAAATCAGTACAAACTTGGGTATTTACTGATAGCTCTCACAAGACAGGTCTTGTTTTGGAAGATGCTGGAGAGGCATCTCATTTGGGAAGGGCTTCTGGGGCAGGTGGAGACCTCCAGTTTTGAATCAGTTAACCATGAGTTGGAACAGACGGTTCAGATTTTCCCCATATTAAACCTAAGGACGAAGAAGCCAGAAGTGCTGGCATCTCACCTGGCTTGGCTCCTGCATTCCAGGGGCTACAGGGCTTCTTCTCTGGGTTAGGTGCTTCACAGATATTCCCACAGCAACCCCTGCGGGCTCATGACACAGTGGCATCACGTATATTTTACTGAGGAAGACACTGAGGTTCGGGGAGGTTAAGGAGTTACTTGCAGTCTACAGCCAAGAAGTAGCAGTAGAAGATTCCAGCTCATCAGCCCCACTCGGGAGCCTGAATGTTCACCCTGCTGACCTTGAAGTCACGGGTGCTAGCTTTACTGTCCAAGGCCATTGGTGTCACACATTGACTGCTGGCAGGCGCTCTCTGTGGATAGCAGTCGCCAGCCTGGCTCTGGACTTCAATTCTAAGGGGCTGGGAAGTGTGGGATGTCTGGTTCCTCCCCAGTACACCTCATTCCTGCCACTCTTCCCCCATTTTCACAGGGCCTCTCCTCCTTCCCTGGCTCTTGCTTAGGGTGCCTGCTCTGATGCCCATTCCTGCCAGGGCGACTGCTCTGACCAGGCCACCCACCACTCCCTGCGCTGTTCTGAAGATGTTCTGTTACCCCACGCAGGTGCAGCCCATGGGGGTGGAGGAATCAGAAGCCACGTGGCCTGGGGAACGGGTCTCGGGGAACCTCACCTGCCCCTGGGCCCTCTCTATCAGGGTTGGATTTGGGGACTTTCACTCCCAGGACCACCTCTCTAACACCCACCCCTGTGATCCCCACATGCTTCCCCCAGTCCATGCCAGGCCTCTGTACCTCCCATCCAGGCAGAGCAGCAGGCCACAGCGTCAGTGTCTGGGGCATAGCCCTGACACGCAGTGGCTCTGGCAGGCAGCCCCCAGCAGGCCTGGGCAGAGGACCTCGAGTGGGAGCAGGAGGGAAGGGAGATGCAGTAGGGTGGACCAGAGACAAAAGCCAGCTGGAGTAAACAGCCCAGGGGTGGGGGTTGGGTGTCTGCCCTGGCTGGAGGGGGCTGGAGGGGGCCTTGCCCAGGCTGGCCTGCCCTGAGAGAGGAGGCAGATTGGTGTCTGCTGTCTCTGTCTTGGTCCTGCTGGATGCCTGCAAGTGGCCGGAGCCACACAAGGGGCCTGGAGTCCCCTGCTGATGGCTTGGGAGGAGAGGAGAAGAGAGGGGACGGAGAGGGCAGAGTACCTCGTGGCTTCAGAATGCGTCCTCTCCCCAGCGCACCCCACGACCGCATTGCCCCTTTGCGCCTGGGGGTGAGCTCATGTTCTCTGAGGCTGATGGTGGTACAGGCTATCCCAGAGGTCTCTTGGTCAGCCCTGGCCTGTGCAAACCCTGTCTTGAGAACGCAGGACTTGGAGGACCTTGAACCCTGAAGCCAGGTGGCCACGGATTGGGCTTCATGCTCCTCTCTGTAAGATGAGGCTAATTTCTTTTCTTGCTCCCGTGAAGAAATGTGCTGCTAGACCCAACTCCGAGATGTTAAAGACTGTGTGCCTTCTCCCAGGGAGAGTACTCCTGAAGGAATGAGGCGTCAGGGTCTTTTCACTTCAGCCTCAGGCTCCATGGGCCAGGGGTGTGTGGCAGAGGACCAGGTATGCCTGGGCCCTGGCAGCCCAGTGAAGGGTGCTGTCCATTCTCCCTGCATTTGGCTGAGCTGTGTTCTGCTCAGCTTTCCCAGGCTCTGGCCAGACACTGCTCTCCAGCTCATTGGCTTGGGCCCAAAGATGGGAAAAGATAATGGTAGCCCTAGAAACCTGAGTGCCAGGGGACACATCAGAGAATCACCCCCAGAAATGGCGAAGATAGATGAGATGTAAGTGTAACAGTCTTCCCTTTGGATGTCCATGTGTGGACAGTCAGAGGAAGGAAAAATGGAAAGGGACACTGCCTGTGTTTCTCACCCATGCCTACCTGCTTCCTGTCCTAGTAGGGAGATAGAGTTTCTGGGTGAGCTAAACAGTCATTCTTGGTTGATCAGGGTTTATTGGTGTTTCACATATGTGTATGAGGCATATACATATTCGTTCATAAATTTAAGGGGCTTTCCTAAGCAACGAAGTCTCTAGGCTTCTCAGAGAATCAGCAGTCTGGCAACAGTGGAGTGAGTCTGAATGATCTTGGGCCTGTGGATGACCTCATTGTCCTTTAGCCTCTTCTCTTCTGCTTGTTCCCTCTCTTTACTGACCTTGTGTGTTGGGGAGTAGATGGAGAGATCAGGTCATTCCTGCTCAGTGCTGTGCAACACCCTGTTGTTGTTGTTAGGTGCTGTCAAGTCGGCATCCGACTCATAGCGACCCTCATAGGGTTTTCAGTGGCTGAGTGCTTCGGGATTGCCTTGGGAGTGGATTGCCAGGCCCTTCTCCCATTTTTGCGGTGCTGGGAATTGAACTCAGGACCTCAGAGACTGCAGCGCAGCGCTCTACCCACTGAGCTAAATCAACAGCCCATGCAACACCCTAAATTAAACATATTTGCTGTTGAAATTTGAAAGACCCAAGTGTCAGAAGTAGGTAGATCATGGATGTGCCAGGGCGATTCTAGGAAAGGAAGTAGGGATGGGGTAGCCTGTTGCCTTCCTGGTACCAGGGTGATGCAATGTTTCGAGGTTGTGATGCCCCCACCTTCCCAGGGCATGTCCTGAAACCTTACAGGCACCCTCTGTCCAGCCCAGCTTGGGTGTGCACCTTGTGTGCTTGTTTGGCGCTGATAGGGGCCACGGGTGGAGAGGAGCTCTTGGGGCACACTACTAAAGGTCCTGTGAACTGCCCTTGAGGCTCTGCCCAGCCTATAATGTCCAGGGCCTCTTCTACAAGGGCCCTCTGTTTATCACTGTGGGCATTATCTGCACTCACCACCTCCCTGCCCAGGGCTGTGGTGTCCCCTTCAGGAGCCACACACCCATCTGCCCAGAGGCCCATCTTGCTTGGAGTCTGACCTACTTCCCCCTCCCCACTGTCCCAGACTTTTGCCTCATGCCAGTCCTACTCAGAGTAATGTCCTTCTTTTTTTTTTTTTTTGCGGTACTGGGGGTTGAACCCGGGGCCTCATGCTTGCATTCTCTGCAAGTGCTGGACCACTGAGCTGCACCTCAGCCCATTTTTTTTTTTTTTTTTTTTTTTTACTTTTTGAGACAGAGCCTCACTAAGTTATGCAGACTGCCTCTGCTCTTGAACTTGCGATCCTCCCACCTCCACCTCCCCAGCCGCTGGGATTACAAGTGTGCACCACTGCGCCCGGCTTAGTAATGTCCTTCTTGAAAGGATCAGATTCAAGTTTCTAGGTTTCCCTCTGGCTCCCTTAATTCCTCACCACCAGTGTCCTTCTGGGTTCTGTACACAGCAATCTCTGTGACACTCAGTCCTTTGTGGGTTCGTCTGGTGGCCCTGGGCTGATGGGGCAGTGTGCCCAGGCTCCCCTTTCCAACATGTGGGCCACTCCTGCCTGTCCTGCAAAAGCAGCTTAGTTTTCTTTAGGACAATGCACAATGATCATTTCTGTATTTGATCACTGTTCTATTATCCATAAAGGGAGAAATGAGAAAAAAGAGTCCACAGAGTCCTTTGGGGGAAATGTGTGGTGATACTAAGGTGGTAACCCTGAGGAAAGGGAGAGTAGAAGATTGGTTTTGAAGGGCCTCAGAGGAAGTAAAGGTTGTTAAATTGCTCCGTAAGCTGCAAAGTGCCATCCAGTGGAAGCTATTATTATTATGATCATCATCATAATGGTAGGTAATGGTCATTACCATCACCATTATAGGATGTGGCAGTGAGGGAGGTGGAGACTGTTGAGCACTGATCGAGTTTCCAGCCCATTTCTGATATTACAGCCATGAATTTGCCTACCTGTAACATTCCAATTTAGTTCAAGAATTGAGGCTTGAGTGTAGTCTTCAAAGCTCTCTGATATGTCTCTGGTTGGCTACATTGAGGGCTAGTTTTTAGAGATTGACTTGAAGACAACTTATATGTTCTTGAATATTGTTGTTCTTGTTGTTAGGTGCCGTCGAGTCGGTATCCAACTCATAGCGACCCTCATAGGGTTTTCAATGGCTCACTGTTTTGGGATTGCCATGGGAGTGGATTGCCACGTCCTCCCATTTTTGAGGTGCTAGGAATTGGACTCGGGGCCTCAGAGACTGCAGTGCAGTGCTCCACCAACCGAGCTAAATCCCAGCCCTCTTGAATATTAGTTATTTGTATTCTAAAAAACTGAATGCAGCAAACAGAGTAGTGAGCAGGTTTCATTTTACAAAAGTTTTTTCTCCCCTTCTACCTTTGGAAAGGATCCACAGTGGTATGCCTTTTCATGGACTGTTTCTCTAGCTCATTAGCTGTTTACACGTCATTAACTACTCTATGAAAGGACTTTGTCTAGAGAAAAAGAAGGCTGTAAGGAAATAGACTCTCAGCCCTAGCTTAGTGGATGCTGTTTAAAGGGAATTAGAATTGGTTGACCGACAGGTGTCTGCTAAGTACTCCTGGTCTAGTCAGTGCTGGAGGAGAAGGAGAGGGCATGTTCCCTTCTATCTGAGAATTATAGTCCCTTCGGAATCTAAGCTTATTGTGAAGTAATCCTGGAGACGAGACATTAAGTGCTCAGTTGCATTGATTCACATTTCATGGTGGTCAATAGGAAAGTGGGCCCTGCTTTATAGAAACTCAGTGTGCACACTGCTTTTCAGGAACACCACGGTTGCATATAGGGGGGGAGACTTAAGGAAGAAGCTGACCTAAGACTCCTTTTGGGATCTTGGAGAGAGCTCATCATGGCCCCTGGAGGGTGAGAGGCTACCAGTTGGCTCTCTTGGAATATAAGTATGTGGTCAGTGTTTGCATTCCAGAAATGATCCAATATGTAGAGGATAACAGCAGTGTACATTCACTGGTTTTTCCTGAATGAGTAAGTGGCTCATTTATGGGTCTCATGGAAGATGGATGCTTTTTACTTTTCTTTCCCCTCTCCTGCTAGCAGCTGCTCTGGACTTGTTTTTGCTGTGTGGCCAGAGCTGACCAGAAGACAATGGTGGACATTGTCAGACTCTGAGTAACAGTGTAGCACTCCTCCTTTGCCCCTTTGACACCTGCTTCATAGGACTCATCACGGCCCCTTTGGAGACACCTTCGGCTGGTCTGCCTGCCTGCCCCACCCGTCTGTGGCAGCCTGCACTGCCCCACAGGGAAGGCATTCTGGAAATGTTTATTGGACTTCCATTGCAGAGTCATGCACTGTTTCTTGGGCTTCCAGGGCTTCCCATGTCTGGATATTGTGTGATTTCATCAGCAAGTCCTTGGTTCTTCAATCCATTGCCTTCATGTATTTTCTACATATGGCTTTCTGTCATCCCCTTACCTGTTGTCCTAAAAGCCTTTGCCCCTGAGTTTTCTCATCAGAGGGCAGCCTCCCGACCCCTTCTCTTTGGTTTGGTTCCTCCATTCTGGCAATCTTGCCCGGATCTGCTGTGTGTTTCTTAGGTATTTTTGAAAATATTTTAAGGTGGAAATGTTCATATGGTTTAGAGCTTTGGACTCATGGAAGCACCCTTGAGAGCTGGACTTAACTTGCCACAGAGTGTGCCATCCCTGCCCCGGCTCCTGTGGTGGTGGGGCTTTGGGTAGGGGGAGGACACTGAATTGCCTCTCTCTGAACAGAAGGGCCATTGGGCTTTGCCAGGCGTCTTTTATCTGTACATGCTGATCTAGGGTCCCTTTCAGACATCTTGACTTCCAGGGAAACTCCAAATTCAATGACACATGTCGGTTGTTACATTATGTGTATGCACTGCAACAGACACATAATGTCTGCACCCCAACCCCCAAAACAGCGTGACTGCCCACTCACTGAAAAGAACTTGAACTTGTTTCTAGGGGGTTCTGCTCTGAGATACTAGTGGAGCCCACATGCCATCCCTGCGATAAGGAAGGGAGCTAGGCGGCACTTGGGGACTATCTATAGTGATATAGCTGAATGGAAGAACAGGGCTGGAATCTGTCCCAGGTATGCATAAGTAAGAGCAAGCAGCTGATTCCAGTGCAGAGTCCCAGCAGGTAATAACTGTGGCCAGAAAAGGCAGACAGTAGCATCCACTGTTAGACATAACACTCAGGTCAACACAACTTTGAAATTGATCTAGTACAGGCTAACAGTCGCTTTTATCACAGGTCCTAAGGAATGGTTGGCTGGGATTTAGCTCAGTTGGTAGAGTGCCGCTCTGTAGTCACTGAGGTTCTAGGTTCAATTCCCAGCACTGGAAAAAATGGGAGAAGGATGATGGCAATCCATTCCCGAGGCAATTCTGAAACAATCAGCCATTGAAAACCCTATGAGGGTCGCTATGAGTCGGACAGGACTCCACGGCACCTAACAAAAAACCAAAAAGACAAAAGAGAAAAGGTCTGGCCTCGGTCAAGGCTGCGTGGAAGAGGAGTGGTGGATCTCTGGGTCTGTGATTGTTTGCTCAGGTGGCTTCTTTCAGAAGGCTCACTTGCTGGTGGAGAACTGTATTTTTTTTTCCTCAGTGGAAATAAAATAATTTGTATGCCCTACTGGGTGGACTAGATCATCCCTCCCAAAATTGCACAGAAGGTGAGGGTTACACTGTCCACACTCTCCCCACTTCTTCACTGGTCATTTCTCATGCGTCCGTCTCTCTGTCCACCCATCTGTCCTGTATAGGCACTATCAAGTAGCATCTCCTGACTCCCCTCCTCCCAGCCTCATATTCTTTCCCTTTTTGCTCTCCCTCTTCCCTTTTCTACTGACTCAAAACATGTTCATGGGAAAAGGGCTGATAACCTCATTTTTGCTGAGATATAACTGGTAAATACCAGGAGGTATGTGTTTTATTTCAAAAGTGCAGAGTACTTACTCTGCCCTAAGCTAAACAGGGTTGGGCCTGTTAGTGCTTGGATGGGAGACTGCCTGGGAACACCAGGTGCTGTAGGCTAGGGAGAAGGACTTGGTAACCCACTCCCAAAAACCAATCAGCCATTGAAAACCCTATGAATAGCAAGAGAAGCACTGACAATAGTGTTTTGCCTGTTGTACATAGGGTTGCTATGAGTCAGATACTGACTTGACGGCACCTAACAACAATAACAACAACAACAACAAAGTACTTCACAAATATGCATTTATTTTATCATTGTAAGTACCCTATGACACAAATACCAGTATTATTTTTCTTTTACTTTTTTTAAATTCTAGTTGAGGAAATCAAGTTTGGTCGTGAATCATTAGGAGCGAGCCTAGAGTTATCTATCCGCACAGAACCAGTCCCTATTGCCCCAGGTCTGGCCTTGCCGATCAGAGATTAGGCAGATGGAAAGAACACGTTTCCTTCCCTCCACATCTCATCTCAGCTAGCTGTGGGCCATTGCTGCTCTCTTTCTACTCTCCCATCTTGGCAAAGGTGGCACAAGATTTATAAAACATTAGGGTATTGGACATTATTTGTTCCAACCTCCTTGTTGACAGTGCACTGTCTGAGGTCCAGAGCAGTAAGGAGACCTGGCCATGGTCACCTGCCAGATTAGAGGCAATGTGCAGATGAGAAGCCAGGGTTCCTCATGCTCCCTCAGTCCATTTAGCTGAAACATCTGTTGCCCGGGTGTCTTAAGTAGGACAGGTGTGTCTCGCTCCTGGGGCTCTGCTCTGAGCTCGTTGCCAGTCGTGGTCCCCATTCTGTTCTCTTTAGCTTCTTCCCGTGGTCTGCTTCTGCCAGTGCCAGTGTGGCTGGAGTCCTGAGGCCCTCGCTCCTTCAGGGCCCTGACCTGTCACAGCTATTGAAGGAGGGGAAGACGGTCAGTCTTGGGTTCCTGCACTGATCGTTTGCTCTTCACAGTTCTGGGCAGCAGCTGCCCCCCTGGGGTGTTGTCTTGAGACCTCGATGTTGTCTTTCTTCCCAAGGCTTTTGGCAAGGTAAAGGTTACCTCCAGGCCCCTCAGCCGCTACTCAACTCTGGGGAGGTCAACCATACTCCTCTCTGGCTTTGGGAGGACTCTTAGGGGTCTGAATACCATGGTAAATGGTCACCTCTGACTCATAGTGGGCATCAATCCAAGTGATGTGCACTGAAAGGATGTTTGGAGGTCTCTCCCCATCATTTCCTTAGTGTATTGGAGAGGTTTCTGCTTGGAATAGGGCAATTTGGTTGTTGAGACAAACAGATGGCTCAAGCACAGGCTTTGGAGTTAAACTCCTTGGGGAGTGGGGTGGAAGTGGGGCAGGCAGAGGATGACAAAATAGGAGCTCTCTGGGCTCTGAAGCTCACCATCTTTTCTGTGTTCTCAAAAGGGCTTGGGTACTTACCTAAGAGAAATGAAGACACCTGTAAACACATATATAGCGTTCATTGTTGCCTTGATGCTATAGTCAAAAAGTGGCAACAACCCAAATGTCAATCAATAGGTGAATGGATAGGGATCCATACAATGGAATCCATCACAGCAAGAAAAAAATGAGCTAGTAATATACTGAGCAACATGGATGAGTCTCAAAATCACTCTGTCCAGTGAACAAGAAGTTCAGCACAAAAGATGTGGGAAGATTCCATTTATACAAAATTCTACACGAGTCAAAACTATATTGGTAGGAAGCAGATCAGTGATTATAAGAGTGGGGGGCTTAGGGAAAGGGATTCAAAGCACAGGAGCACATCGAAACTTACAGTGATGGAAATTTTCTATATCTTGATTTTGGTGGCAGTTACACGACTGTATAACAAAATTCGTCAAACTGTACACGTACAACGAGTGACTTTTATTGTATGTAAATTATGCCTCAATAAAGTAAAAAAGACAAAACAAAACACCCACCACTTCAGTTGGACCAGGATGGAAGGCTTTCTGCCCATCTGTCTTCCTGTAGCCATGAACTATTCTGGTCGATTTAGGACTCAGGCCATCTCTGAGGGGCCCCAAAGTACATTTCAGGGAAGCAAGAATGCTCTTTAGGTTCTGAGTGGGCATCATAGAAATTAGTAACCACATGGGCGAGCAACAGAGGCAGACTGGGGTGGGGATGTCCACCCTGAGCTGAGCATGTATGTTTGTGAGAAATGTGTGTGTACTTGTGAGTGTGTGAGGGAAAGAGACAGGGAGGGAGATTAATTTCATAGAGTTCCAATGGGCTTTGAAAAGTAAGAGCAGCAAGGTGCCATGGTGTGCACCTATAATCCCAGCAACTCAGGAGTTGGAGATAGGAGGATCACGATTTCAAGGCCAGAGGCAGCCTGTGTAATTTAGAGAGACCCTATCTAAAGACAAAAAATTTAAAAATGGGCTGGGAGCGCAGCCCAGTGTTAGAGTCCTTGGAAAGTATGAGAAGCTCTGAGAGAGAGAAGGAGGGAGGGAGGAGGTAGAGGAGAGAGAGGGAGAGGGAGAGGGGCAGAGAGAGAGGGAGTGTAAAAGGAGGAAAGAAAGAGTACTTAACCCAGTCCTGTTCATTGATATAACTTCTTTTTGGTGGAGATCCCAATTATACTTTTCATTCCTGAAAAATGAGAGTTTTTGTTTGTTTTTAACATCCATCTTCCTCCCCAAATTGTCTCTCCTACAGAGTTTCTAAGGTAGTCTGCATAAACGTGATACTTGAACTTTATTCATTTCTTTAACAGACCCTTGTGGAATGCCTTCTGTGAACCTGGCTAAGTGATAAGGGCCCTATAGATTTGGGTCCTTTACATGGATAACCTCTGGGCACATGTAGTGTTGGGTCCTACCTGGCTACCCTCCTGATTTCAGATTTTGTCTCTCAAGGTGGAATTAGACTTTCCAGGGTACTTTGATATAGGCCAACCTGGAAAACTTCAGGTAAATAGCATTTCAAATAATAGTTAAATTAACTTAGTTTTTGCTGGAACTTCCCTCTACCATGTTGTTGTTGTTAGATGCCATCGAGTTGTATCCGACTCATAGTGACCGTATGTTCAACAGAAGGAAACACTCTCTGACATAGCCGTGTCCAGCATTATGCCATCGCTTTGCTTCTATTAATAAGGTTTTCAATGACTGATTGTTTCGAGAGTGGGCTGCCAGGTCCTTCTCCTGTTTTTGTGGTGCTGGGGATTGAACCCAGGGCCTCAGAGTGCACAGAGCAGCACTCTACCAACTGAGCTAATCCCTAACCATCTTCCTTTTACCATACCCAGTAGCTAACGAGGTCCAAGAATGTCCATGTTTGCTGCTCTCTGGCATCAAAATGAAGTCCTTTTTAATGGTGCCAATTTTAAAAGAGTATTAAAAATACATTTTTAGAACTTGGCTCTGTGCATTCAGGATGTGCTCATGCTAAACCTAACTTCTCTGCAGATGACTGGTTGAAATAGAGCTATGGAATTGCACAACCTTAAAGTTGAATTTCACGTATAGAAGATATGTTTTGGTAACTCTGACAGACTTGATTGACATAGTACATGGTCTGGTTGGACCATGAACTTCACATTTGTTCTTCTCGAGGGTGTGGGGTGGCTGTTTAAAGAGGGTGGGTATTAATGCTAATCTTTGTGTAGCATAACGTATTACTGCCACTTGCCTTTTTTATCTAGAAGTTCAAGCAGATACCAGAGGAGAACTGTTTGTGGGTGTTGCGAAGGTTAAAATTACCATTTTGAACAGAAATGATATTTGGAAACGTAACTTCTCCTTCAGGAAGGTAAATCAGTCATTTAACCATAATTTGTTGCCTTCCTTAGATATATGGATATGTCCTATGCTGTGCTGAGTACTTTGAAATAAAATAAAAACAAGTAGAAGACTTTGAAATGAAATAAAAACAAGTAGAAAACAGAGTCCTGCCCCTTAAGCAGTATGTTTGGAAGACATGGACTCAATCAGAGGCGGAGAGAGGTCACAGTGATGAGTAAGGGGTGGCACATGGACTGACTGCCCGAAGAAAGATGAAGCCAGTTCTTGTTAAGGTGACTAGGTAGACCTTTGGTGAGGTCTTGAAGCAGAACAGCTTTCCACGAAATGAGAAAGAAAGAAAAGCCAGAAAGGAATGAGGATGGAAGGGATTTTCACTTGAGCAGAATATTTCGATTGGTGGATAGAGGGGGCTAAGATCAAGTAGAGATTTGGAGATAAGCCACCAAGCTCTGGAATGGGGGCTGAAGGAGTTGGTGCACATCCTTTAGATCACAGGAGACTGTGGAAGTGCTATGAGCAGGGGTTAGGAGTGTCATTCCAGGAGACACATGCAGAGGACTCTGCCGGGTGTGGGGTGGGCTGCTGAAGCCCTCTGTGACATTGCTTGTGCTGAGTTCTTCCCTGTTGACTTGAATGTTCTGGATGATGGAGTTGGTTCACTGTAGGGTTTCCTTTCCCAAGTGGAGTGCACCCAAGCCCTCTAGGAGAATAGCACCTAATGCAGAGAACATGTCCACTCGGGAGTTTTCATTTTGCCTCCATTGTGTATGGGAAGTGGGCAGGAATGAAGTTCAGAGGCAAGAGCCCATTAGGGCCCCCTGTGGGTCTTTGCCCTTCTCCTCCAGTCCATCATGTTGGAGAGGTGTTCAGGGCCTGGGCAATTTTTCAGGACACCATTTATCCTTCAGATGGCATGTGATGAAGCAAGGCAAGCGTCCAAGTCCATATCCTATGAACTTCCTTCCATGGCACCTCCTACTTGGAGGGTGATTAGGCTAGCCTGAATTTGAATGGACTTTTTTGATAAGGTAAAAGAAGGACTGATTAAGTGGGTAGTGGCCAGACATGTGGAAAGGAAAGGAGGCCTGGGAACTGAGGAGATTCACTGGAAGACAAAGAAAGCAGTGACCCAGAATGTTCTAGAGGAGAACTAGAAATGTCAGAACTTCTCTTCCAGCCTCCTTCCTGGTAGTTGTCCTTTGAAGGCAGAATTCTTTTTAAATAAGATAAGTGTTGGTCAGATGAGCTTTTGTCTGTGGCTGGTCACTTGACACACAGAGTGGCACTTGGTCCTGGTCAGTGAGGAAGCCAGGCAAGGCAGCCACGTGTTCACTGCAAAGAAATAATGGCTTCTAGAAGAGTTAGTGGCTTTAGAGGAAAACAACAACAACAAAAAAACCCCCCAAAAACAAAAACAAAAAAACCCCACAACTCTCAGTGGCAGAAATTAATTAGAAAGTAGAGTAAAATTGGGTTCCAAGACTGGTATCCTGTGCATTCAGATGCAATCAAGGAAAAGGGATAAGAAGCAGTGTAAGTTACTGGCGAGGACTCCAATGGTAGGGAAGCCAGTGTGGCCTGGCTACCCAATGAGAATCTAGTTAGGTGTCTTCACGTCATCTTCCCCCAACTTCTAAAGCAGAAGTTTCATTAGGGTCTAAGATAGCTTCCAGAAACCTCTTGGCCAGCTATTGTTTATGACTGACAGCAATTTTTTCTTTCTTTCTTTGAAGATAAATTCATTTTAGATGGTAGTGACTCAGAGCTAATTTCTAACCTTTGGCTATTGGGGTGAGTTCTTCCTGTTATTATTTTCACATCAACCAAAGCTAGAAAGTTTCACCATTCCCTCTGCAGTGTCATAAGTGTTTCCTTTCATCAGGGAAGCAAACCATTTACAGCCAGAACAGAGTTTACAATGAATTGTTTAAATGATACTGACTTCTGTGTCAGCAAAAAAATGAACTCAAAACAAAAACAGATCATTGATGACATTACCTAAATGACAGTACCTACGGTGTGTCCTCTCTTTCACATTTGCTGTAATCCTATTACAGCATTGACCTATTACCTCAAGTACTATCATCTTTAAATGCTGTCAAATCATAACTGGATTGCCAAGAACAGAAGAGGGGAATCAGGTAGAATGCCATGGTGTTTCCCAACACACCGTGGACATGGTTTCCTCCCCATCTTGAAGCTTGAGTTTTTGGAGAGATTGTTCATTTGAAATCATGACGAGCATCTTTTATAGGCTTTCATGAAATAGCTCAATTCACTCCTCATGTTCCTAGAAGGAAAGAAACACTGTCTTTCAACGGCCAATGAGATAAACTCTTCCAGTATAATTTTAATGTTTCTCTTTAATGAAATGAATTATAAATATTATTGTTGTGTTTTTAAAACTAAGGTCAAAAAGCAAAGAGAAGGCTCTAGAAATGCAACATCTAATTAGTCTTCATAATGCTTTCCCAGACGTGGTTAGGGGCCTGCATTTTAGAGTTGGGGAAACTGAGTAAGAAGACCTTTAGAAGCAAGGGTTACAAGATAGCTGGGGTTGCTGGGAGATGTGGCACACGCCTGTAATCCCAGCGGCTCAGGAGGCAGAGGCAGGAGAATCGCAAGTTCGAGACCAGACACAGTCTGCGTAATTTAGCAAGACCCTGTCTCAAAAAGTAAAAAAAATGGGCTGGGGGCGCAGCTCAGTGGTCCAGCACTTGCAGAGCATGCAGGCGCGAGGCCCTGGGTTCAACCCCCAGTACCACAAAAAAAAAAAAAAAAAAAAAGATAGCTGGGGTTGGGGATACCTGTGTTTTGTGTTCAGGCCACCTGACCGTGTTCCTCCTCATTTTTGTAGACCAATTTTTTACCTAGATGTCTCATAAAACATGCGTAAGAGTCCAAGCATCACCTTTCAGCAGCTTCTTTAGATAGAATGGCTGGTGGGAATATCATTGCATTAAAATTAAGCCTCTTGCTTTTTACATCCCACTGCTCATAAATAAAGGAGTGAGAAACGGTTACTTTGAATACCCTCGTTAAAGGCTGGTTTGGTTGCCAGAAAATAGCACTAACTTAGGAGGACCAGCTAAGATTTCTTTTTCATGCCTTTTTGGGTTTTATTTTGGATTTATAAAGAAATCATTTAGTTTTCCCTCATTCTAATTCTGTATTCATTTTTAAATATCTAATGCTGATTAGAATATTCTATTATTTATAGGAAGATCCCGAGGGTACATAATCTCCATTTGAGATTTCCATATAGATGACAAAAAAGTAGCTGCCCACTGCCCTGCTTCCCCGTGGAGTTTTCTTCCTATTCTCTCAGTGTACTGCGACATGGGGCACAGACACCCGAAAGCCTGGCTGGAGGTGCACCATGGCCATGCTGACATTAGCATGAGGAACTTGGCTAATTGACTTGCAAAATATAGGTTAGGGAGTTTTATGGGATATCAAATTATCTTACACATTCTCTGATTAAAGGCAAAATATTATATTAAGTCGATCATTACATGGGTAAAAGGTTAGAACTTTGCACACTTAGGGGTGTCATGCTGTCTCTCCCCCTCCTGCCTCGTGGCAAATAACGGATTGGAAGCAGGCAAAGCCACTGTGCACCGAGCTCTGAATAGCCAAGTTAGGTTTACAGGACGAACATTTGCCTTGACTTTGAATATCCCAAGTCTTTTTCATTTTGTTAGAATAGTCATCTTAGAGTTAAACATTAATTTGCTGTGATTCCATGTCTGTTAGCAGGGAAAGGGCAGAACAGTGGCCAGGACTGGGAGATGTAGTAACGCATCTCAGGCTGTCTGTGAGTACACGGTGCTGCTGAACCATTGCTCAGGGGAGGGATCTGGTCATCCTTAGACTGTGGGCCACTTCTCTGTGACACTCTCCTGTCTCCATCAACATCTAATGCTGCCAAGGTCCAATCCTGATGTTGAGTTGGAGTTTTCAGGTTTCTGATAATCATCTCCCAGTTAGTCCAGCAAGCTGTTCATTTCTGTGCATTATGTCAAAGCTTGAGTAACTCATGCCCACCAGTGGGCTTGTGGTTTGTGGAAAGGGGCGATGTCAAGACTTTTCTGGGCCTGATGTACCATTTTCTTTTCACATCTTGGATAGACAAGTCTTTAGGAATTATCCCTTAAACTATATATGTGTTGGTATATATAAGAATAATGTTTCTTGAGTTTCTCACTTCAATACTTAACTATACATATGTACATAAAGCGAACTTTAGAGTTGGGCCACGTGTTTTCCCTCACTGTGTGAGAAGATGGCAACTGGGGGTGGGACAGGATGGGCTAGTAGGGCTGTGATTGGTGTGGAGGGGAGAGAATAAATCACAAGTCACTCTGTGGCCATGTGATTTGCTTTTGTCCACTTACAAAACCAGGACCTTGAGAGCCCCAGTACTAGCCCCTACCTTTAGTAGCCATTCAGCCAAATCTATTTCAGAATGAAGAGCTTCTCACAATTCCCTACTCTTGCCTTGCTGATGGAATAACGGTCTTAGAGATCTCTGGACTAATATAGAAATAGATCCTTAAATATACTAGAAAGATTCTCTCTTTCTTTTTTCCTTTCTTTCCTGATGAGGGAGAGGAGAACCATAGCAGAAGGTTGGAGAAAGCAAGCCGGGGAGGGAAGCACTCAAATGAGCAATCTTATTCCTCCTCTTCATGTTGAAAATGGGAATCAGTTGTACCACATATATATTTCCAGGAGAAGAAAAAGCCATCTCTTTAGTGAAGAAGTATGTTTGGAGGACCTGTTATTGCTGTGTGACCTTAGGGAAACACTCGCCTTCTCTGAGTTGAGCTCAACTTATTGTTCACAAGGGGCATTGCTGGTATTTATAGACTATGTGTGACAGTCCCCAGTGAAAGGTAACTTCACTTCTCACCCCAGAATAGCAAGCGTTGTTTCTCATATCTAGGTTGCTGGGCCAGCTTCCTAGGAATCTAATATTCAGCAGCTTTGTGATGTTGGAGGTAGGTTTTTTTTTTTTTTTTTTTTTTTTTTTTGCGGTACTGGGGGTTGAACCCAGGGCCTTGCGCTTGCATGCTTTATAAGTGCTGGACCACTGAGCTGCACCCTCAGCCCAGTTTTTTACTGTTTTTTGAGACAGGCTCGCTAAATTACGCAGACTGCCTCTGGTCTCGAATTTGCGGTCCTCCTGCCTCTGCCTCCCATCGTGCCCAGCTCTGGCTGTAGGTGTTTTTTAAATGATTGATGGGGTTTTGCTACTTTTCATGCTATGTTCTGGGTCCAGGTTTATTTTACTCTAGCAGTCATGCTAAGAGATGAGGGTCTGCTCTGACTCACACAGTCATGTTTTCCGCTTAGCTTAAAGGCATGGAGTGCTTTCCAGGGATTGGTGTCTGGAAGCAGATGGCCAGGACGAAAGCAGCAGAACGTCCACAGAGGCTTGCCTGTGCCTGGGTCAGTGGCCCATTGTGGTTGTAGCTAGTGGCACCCTTAGCCTCTGTGCTGGGCTCGCCTTGCTCCACTTTGTGTAGACCTTGTGCCACAGTGAATTCTGGGCTTGTATGAATGCCTAGTGGGGCCTATGGTATCCCGTGCCACCCCTGTCCCTTTGTGTGTTAAAAACCCGCTCCTAGAAGGCTGGACTTCCATTGGTTTGCAGGGACCTCAAGGAATAAAAGGTTCTACAGAGGGAACGGGACTTTGGCCTGGTGAGGTGAGTCTTATTTTGAAGCTTATAGCCACAAGGACTTGCTTGTTCTTTCAGGGCTGTGCCTCTTTGTTAGTGGTGGTGGGGTGTGCGAAACAGCTTTTACATTTCTTATTTAGGTTGAAATAGTGGTGTCAGTTCTGGTCATGTCCTAAGCAAGTGCCACAGAAGATTTCTTTTTGGCTTGACCTTGATGAAATTTAGAGTACAGAAGTTCGTGCACATGGTCATAGACATAACATTTGTCCCTACCCCCCAATTCCTCCCCCCATTTTATCCCATACTAAGCAATTTTTAAAGTGAGAATTCCTCTAATTTTGAGGTTTTGTGTTGGAATGGTGATGGGCACAGGAAAGCTCAGCCCCATATGCATTTTTGCTTGAGTTGTTAACCTTTCCTCTCTTGCTTCCTCTTTTCTCTGCCCCTCCAAGTTTCCCTTTTTCTTAAGAAAAACACATGTGCACTGTGCTGAAGGTATAGACTTGACCTCACCCTCCCCAGGTGCAGCTGCTGACCGCTGCAAAAAAATGGAAAATGCTTTTTAAAATGGAGGCACGCAGGAAAGGGCAGGCTCTGGTCCACAGCCATGGGTGTGTGAGTAAAAAGCAACCAAGGCTTATCTGTAAAATTGACTTCCCTTTCTGGTGAATGTGTCCATTTCCAATAGCAGAGGGCTCTGATTGTTGGGGGGCACAGGGAGTGAAGATGAGAAAAGGGAGATAGTGGGAAGAGGAGATGGGAAAAGAGAGAGGTGCAAAGGAGAAGAAAAGGGGGAAGAGAGAAGGTGGAGAGGGGAGAGAGCCTTGAAATTTGAGCTATTTTCAGATTTCGTCAGGCTTCGGGCTGTGGGGAAACAGACTGCGGCACCTTCTTGTAACTTCCTGAGAAGCGGCTGTGGCGAGTGAATTCTCTGACACTGTCAGAGTCTGGACAACCCTGCCAGCTCCTGGAAGGGCAGCCCAACAACTGTCACAGGCAAAGCATGAAAAGCATGAGCTGTCGATAGTGACCTGCATTTGCAGGAAATCTGAGGGCTTCCTAATTAACGGCGGAGCTCTAAATGAGAGTAACGTGGCTCGACAAGCCCCCTCACATGCGGTAAGTGTCACGATGCAGATAATCATTACATCTAACAAGCTTCTGATTTTCAGCAGAAGCTATGAGACCAATTCCCTTACAATGCAGTTCAGTTGCAAAGGGAAGAAAGCAACCAAGGGAAGAAAAAGAAGGAAGAGAAGAAAGAAAGAACCCAAAGTAAAGAAAATAGGCAAGAAGCTTGAAAAGAAATCTGCACTCTAGTGCTTAGGGCAAATGCTGAGAGCCCTTCCCTGAATTCTTCCTCTGTGGCTAGCTGAAGCATTCTGATATTTCCCCCATTTTAGATTTTCCTTACTATGATCTACATATGCCAGTATGCCAGTTCATTGATTTGATGTTTCCTGGAGACAGGCATCCTCTGTGAGTTATTTCTGACCATTGCAGCATTCCACAGGGTTTGAATTGTTGACCGCAGTGCTCCGACTTAAATATTACACTATTGAAACACATGATATAGACAACAATTGATTTGGGTTCTACTGGATGGAGAAATAGACTGAGGCTGAAAGGAATTACAGCTGTACCCGTGGTCTTGCCTAAGATCATATGGGACTTGCCTAGACTTAGGCCTCCTGGCCCTGGCTGGGGCTGTCTGCACAATGCAGGAGAATTTGAGTCCTGGTTTAAGGCGTTGATTTAAACTAGCTTTCAAAGGCCTGAATGGAGTAGATAATTTGTGTGTCTTCTTTTTCTGGGTGTTCTTCCTTTTGAGGCCGTTTCTCTACAACAGGATACATATTAGAGGGTAAAGGGCTGTGAACCCTGGTTGTTGGCTAGCATTGTTCAGGAAGCATAGCATTAAGTAGCAGCCCTCCTCCTGCCTGCATTGCTTCTTCCCAAACTCCCCACACTATCTTTGCAATTATTCATGGGAAATTAAATAATATAAATCACGCTGCTTGATTCTTCTCAAACATCTCACAAAGTAATCACAAGCTGAAGTGCAGGTTTTCTTGCAGGACCTTTATCAGTAAATCAGATTTTGAGCATTTATCAGCAAAAGTTAGATTTAAGCATCATTCCTATAAGGTTTGAAAGAAAGATTTGTTTCGGTGGGGACTCTGCCAATCAATGATCTTCTAGCTTGACTCTGCTATCAATTATTGCTGCAATTATTTGTCTAGTTGGATATTTAAAATGTCATCAGAAAGAGATGATTACATATTCCAGAAAGCAAGGCACTGTATAATCAGATGAACTGAACCCAGTTAAATGTAGTGTGGGACCAACCTGTCCTTCAAAGTAGAATTCTTGAGCTACCACGGAAGCAGCAGCCTTGTGCCCTGCTTTCAAGAAGCTAATCTTAACCTTGGGATGCAGTGTACTGGCAGGGGTCGGGCAATACTCAATTATGGAAACTTTCCAAGTCTGAAAATGGAATTGCTCCTTCAGAGACATGAGAAGTGCGTTTTGGTTATCTCGTTCAATTCATCTGCAAATCTATAAATAAGCAGTCCCTCTATTCTTTCTTGCTTCCTGTGGATTTAAATGCCAAATCCTGAGTTGTGGCAAACTTGTCACATGCCCCTTTCCCACTCTCTATGCCTGGTGCCCAGGAACTAAGCAGTGGCGTGGAAATTACAACCGTTTGGAAGCCAAGAAAAAGCTCCATTTCTCACTTTTCTCCAGTTCCGGATATTCTCGGCCCTGCTCCATCTCTCAGCCTCCTCCCCACACACCTCCTCCACTGTGCACCCTCCTTCTGTCCGCTCCATGAACAGGAAACTGAAACACAGCTCCAAGTTGCTTTTTTTTTTTTTAATGGAGGAAGAGAAACCATAACCCGAACAAACAACCCCAAAACCTCCAACCAAACTAAACTCCCCAGATAGAGTAGCCCTAAATGTACTGAATGTATAGAAATCCCCCTTTAACAGGTCTGCCTCTGTGCATCCCAGAGGCTCCCATGAGCTGGATGTCAGATCAGAAAGTGGCAGCCATGTTCTCAGCTAGGAAACACCAGTTTATCCCTAGCCTTCTGACCTCAGGGTTAGAATGAACCAGAGGTTGCAGGGAAAGTCTCTGGATCTCAGCGGGTTCCTGAGTTGGAGAATTTTTTGCGTCTGTTGAGGCTGTCCCCCGTTCACTCCCCAGAGAGCATACTGAGCCCTTATCATTCCCAGACACCGTGGTGGTCCAAAGGCTGCCCCGCCATATCATAAAATGCACTGGGAGTCTGTTAGAGAATCAATCTCATCTGTGAGACAAAAGATGCCTTTGCAAACACTGGAGCCCTACCTGTATGAGACAGAGTGTATGGGCGAGAAAAAATGTATGGCGGAGTGATCAAAAAATGACTTTAAAAAAAATCATGAGCTATGGCAGTGGAGAAGAAACAGTTTCTGCTGCCATGGACAGCCCTACCACCCTTGTACCTTCTCCTTCACTAGCCTTTCTCACAGACACCCCCTTACCCCCGCCGCCCAGGTTGTGGCCTGGGTGGCTTCAGTTCCATTGCAGGGTAGCCTGGGTCACCCTGATCTCACTACTCTACTGGGGGCAGAAGTTCCTTTGACCCTGCACAACATGTTTATAGGGTGGGTGAGGTATAGTGTGTGGAAACCAGAAGACATAGGGCATGGGGGGCCTGGTTTAGTCTTAGGAGACAGAGCTGAGGCCCTGGGGTCTGAATGTGTTTACTTCTGGGATCCCTGATTCATATTTGCTTTTATAAAAATAGATGCACTTATTTTTTTTTCTATTCATCCTGTCTAGCATGTCCCATACAGAATTGTATGACTGGATGTAGGCACGGGGGAAATGGAACCCTGCCAGTGGGGTCCCCCAATTGCACAACCATGGTTTCCCATTTCAGACACACTGGCAGTCAGTCAACTGGGAAGTCCCTGACTCCTAGAGCACGCTGGAGCTTCATGTGCTTTTGTCCCTGGGCTGTGCCAGGATCTTGAGCAACTTGGGTGACAGGTGTAGGCTGCATCTGAGGCAAGGAGGTAGACTAGGGCAGCCAGCCAGCCTTTCATGCAGCCTCTGTGGCCAGCTTCTGGGCCGCCTTTTTAGCCCCTTTAGTGGAGCAAATCTGTTTAAGAATTTGGGATCCAAATAGGACTGTTTGAATGGATGGACCCCACACTGTTCTATCTTTGGGGCAGAAAGGTGGTGGTGCAGGTAGGGGGTGAGAATAGGGGAAAGTGTGGAGAATTGCTTTTAAACAAATTAAGAGGGGGAGAGGAAAGACACCCAGACTAATAATTGGGACAAATTTATCAAAGACTTAAGGAAATTTGACATCCATTGTGGCTCTTCTAGCTATGTAATTACACAGCATTTGAAAAGTGAATTATTAACCTGATTGTCCATAACAACCATTGAGTAAATACACAATTACAGATTGCCAAAATAGTTCAGTGAACTGATGGGCCTGCAGCCACTTTCAGGGGCTGTAATCATCTCCTGGTTCAAGGCTGACCCACAGGCTCCTTGGTTAGTGAATCATTTACTAAGGAGACCTCAGTGCCTTGGGAAAGGAAAGGGCTCCTCTTGGTCACTGCTGGCTCTGTAGGGTCCTTCTAGGAGCTCATTTAGAAAGGCTCTCCAATAGGAAGAAAAGTCCACTGTGCAGGGCTCCGTTTCTGAGTATTTACTGAAGGGCTCTTCCCTGCCCAGGTGATACACTGCCTGGCCTGCAGAGGTAGGCGAAGTAGTCTCGCTTCTCAGAAGGCTTGGACTTTAGTTGGGAAACCAATAGTAGACATCTGTTGGAGCATAAAATGAAGCTCTGGCTCCCAGAGAAAAGTAGTAAGAGCCAGTTCAGAAGAGAGCCCCTGGTGTGGTCCAGCCGGTTGGTTTCAGGTCTCCAGCCCTCTGACCTTTGTGCCTCCCACCCTTGGTGCGGAGGGGGCAGCAATCTCGGAGGGGCCTCTTCCTGGGGAAGTCCACAGCCTGTGCCATGCTGGAGTTGCTGCCAGAGCCAGCCAAGAGCCGCAGGCCATAAATGCAAAGTATGATTTAACAAAAGCAGCTTTTGAGTGAGAAAGCTGAGTGGAGTTGTCCCAACCTGTCAACTTCAGATTTCTTTTCTCCTCTCCATAAATCAAAAAACAGTTGGTGGAAGGGAGGGATAGAAGCGTTTCATTTTCAGATTTTGTAAGAAAATAAAATCAAATCAAAAGAACCTGTCCCACGCTGATACCTTACATGCCAGATTTGAGCCTGAGGCAAATTTTTGTGGCCATGTAATAAGCCTTTTTAAAATGGTGACAGACCCTTGACTCTTTGCCTTGAATTACATTGATAAAAGACATTTTATTGCGTGAGAGCTGGGGCAGGAGTACAGGATGGTTCTTGCCTCGTCGGCCTCTTTGAAAACGCGTCAGCCCGGGTCCACACTCCCCATCTCCTGACAGGGTTTGAGCGCCATGGCGGCGGAGATCTGTGGGCCAGTGACAGAGGGGCCTTTCTACCTGCCAGTTGAAGGTTGAGGCCCTGGAAGCAAAAGGATTTCAGCCTGAGGGGCTTGTTAAGGGGGAGTGGAGCCTTTGACATTCTGAGTAGACCTGAGAGATCTTGACACTGGTGGCCTCAGGTCAGCAGCTTGGTTGGGGACTGCAGGGACTAGAGCGTTTGCTAGGAATGCTCAACCCTCTAGTCCTCATTTCCCAAGTGGCCTCAGAGATTCAAAATTAAAAAATGATCTCTTGGGGTCCCTTTAGCTCCCCTTGATCTCTGTGGGGTGCAGCCCCTTTTCCCGGAGAGGCTAGGGCAGGCTGATTCCCATAGGGGGCTCTCCAGGAGCAGGAAGGAACTGATGCTGGTACAGTTTTTGGTGGAGGAGTGTGGAGGTATCTAGGACCCCTGGGATGCTACTGCCATCACATCAGTAGATTAATAGACCAGAGATCAGCCAGCAACACCCCACACCACGGATTGGGGGATTGGGCCCTGTCAAATGATTGCAGGTCGGGCCTGAGGGTATCTCCTTTTCATTCAGGGAACTCTTTCCGGGTTGGTCAGGATTCAAAAATGGATAAAAAGCCAGGAAAATCATCACAGAGCCAAGAAAACAGGCCTGTCTATTGTTCTTTGGGACTCAGTCAGAGAGATCAGGGCTTCTGTGGGCCTAGGAGGCCCGAAGGTACCCAGGGATAGAGGAGACGCAGCCAGTGCCCCCTGCCCCGGTCAGGCTTGTTTCTGAAAGAAGCGCTTGCCGTCCTGGGATGCGGCCTGGCCTCACAGCACCTGAACCTCCTTGATTCAGCCTCACCTCAGGCAGGAGGGCAGCCTAGTTTTGTTCCTGGAGAAATGTCAGAGCCTGACCTGCTAGACCGATTTTTTTTTCCTTTTCTGTTTTTGGAGCTTTGAGGCCTTAAATTAGTTCTCATAATTTCTGAGCAGTTCTGTATTAACCACAGGAAATAATAGGTTTTAATTCTGTGGAATGGCCATTTCTGGTTTTAAGAATCTTCTGGCCAAGAACTTCACAGGGTATTAGATTTATAATGTGGGCCTTGCCTGTGTGCTTCCCTGAAGCGCACACACACCGTGTTAAAGTTCCAGAAAGGCAAGGGATTGCCTGTAAGTGGCTGTGATGGCACAGTCTGCTGTGGTCCCTGAGGAGGTGGGCAGAGCTCTGTGGTCCCGGTTTGCCCAGGACACTTCTAAGAGCGACTGTTTCCTCCCTAGGGAGGGGAGGACAGAAAGCCTTCCACAGGGGACAGGCACACTGAGAAGGGTGAGGCTTGGAGGCAGGATTCTCCAGCCCTGTTGGCAGTGGCAGAGGCTGACCCAAGCCTTCCCGGGCTGCCCATTTTTCTGACCTCCTGCCCCAGTGAAGGGTGGCACAGATCCGTCGTGGAAGATTAGAACCAGAAAACCCCTCAGCCAGCTGGATTGTGTTGCTGGGCTGCTCACCTCTCCTCTCCATGTCTCCTCTTGTTACTCTGCCTCCAGAGGGTGTGTTTGGTGTGTTTTGGGCCTTCAAGCATCTTTATATGTTCTGTTTTCTTTAGCTTATTCTGGCATTTTCTCAGGACTGACCAAAATGGTGATACAGAGGCATAAATGACATTTGTTATGAGTTGACACAGATAAAAAGGTGAGGGTGGCCTCTTCAGAGAGATTTGGGAGTTGTGTGGTCTGCTGGCTTTGATAGACAAGCTCTTCTCGGCCCTGGCAGGTGTTATCAGAATTAAATGTTTGCTAAGCAAATGGTCGTTCTCCTCGGCTACATCTTCATAGCCCAGATGCCTCTTCCTTCCCTCAGCTGAAAATGCGTGTTCCACATTTCATCTAATACTTTACGGGGCTAGGGGGGTGGGGCGGGGGGCTGGTTTTCAAGATGTCTGAGGTGATGGTTCCCTGTCCTTTTCTTCCTTTCCCTATGGGATGTCTGCAAATAACATTTGTGTGACGCTGAACGACTTGGGTGCAAAAAATGTGCTCAGAGCAGCTACTTTTTACCATTCACCCCTTCTCCTCCCCACAGACACACTGACTGTAGCTGTGTCCCACTTTCAGAAGGTCCCATACACACCAAAACCTCATCAATGGAAACTGATAAATTAGAGGGCAATTTTTCACATTACAGAAAGATTGTTAACTTTTCAAAGGTTTCCCTGCAGGGTTCCTTTCATAGTGAGCTCCCCCACTGAATTTAAAGTGTTTGTTTACAGATCATTAACTACTTGACAGAGAGGATGTTGGGGGTGGGGTGGGGAGGACACTTAAAAGGTAAAATGTTAGAAGCCCTGCCAATTTTGGGGGAGTCCAGGAGGGTGAGGAAACCTCTCTGAAGTTTTGTGGGCTAGCAAGTGTGAGTCAGTTTACAGAAATTCATTTTATACACAGCTTTCCAGGAACTTTCTACACTGGTTGAGGAGGACAAGGACCACAGGCCTGGGGGCCTTGTTACCCTTGTTGAAGGTAGCTGGGGAGAGGACATCAGCTTCTTGGAGTCCTGTGTGTGCTTTTAGGAGCAGTGGTGCCAGGCTCTGGCATGAGGCCGAGCTTTGCCACTGGCCTTCTGGCAGAGGTTGCAGAGACCTTTTCCCTTGACATTTAGCCTGGGTATGTGGGAAGCTTCTTCCTGGTTCTCTGACCTTCAGTCTCATTGGCTCAGGACTCACCTGGCTTTCCTCCCTGAAGCTCAGATGGTGAACTTTGCAAGTCTGTGCCCCAGGTGGTTGAAATTCACCTGCAGGATCACTGGCCCAGTCTAAGAACGTAGCATGAGGTCCAGGCCAGCGCATACTTTTCTGTTTGTTGTTAGGTAACCATCAAGTCGGGTAAACTCACAGTGACCCTATGTACAATAGAACGAAACACTCCCTGACACCATGCCAAGCCTAGGCTCTTCTTTGTGCTTAAGCCCATTGTTGTAGCCACTGTGTCAATCCATGTATTTGGTGCCCCTAATCCCTGTCAGGCCCATCCTGCTCAGCTTCTGGCATGGCCCAAGGAGGCTTGGACTGACCTGAGAAGCTGGAGAGCGAAGCCACCCATCGTGTCCAGCCTTCTCTTGTGAAAGCTGAGAAGACTTAGGGTCAGAAAGGGGCCGGGATTTACTCAAAGTGAGAAGTGGTTGGTGAGTGGCAGCGTTGGGACTGAAGCACTGAGGTTCCTGGCTTTGCTCCAGCAAGAAAAGAATCTGGGGAGGGGCTGTGGTGAAACTCATTGCGTTGGGTAAAGGCATCTTTAAAAGAAGTTCCCAGGTTCCACCAAATGACCTAAAAATACCTCTGATAGACACAAATACACCCCCCAAAAATAAAGAGCTCAGCACCTGGGTAACCCCCCACTACCATGACTTTGAAGACAAGAATGGGGAAATCTGGAGGGAAGGTCAAGTTGATGGTGGAAGAGAAAGTAGGGTAGGAAAAATCTCAACATTTCTTGCACAGTCATTTGTTGAAAATGTTCCAGCCAGTACAAACCCATCTTAAACTGGCAGTGACCCATGTGGAAGAGATTATTTCAGCACAGGAGGAAGTATTTCGGAGAAGAGCATGGCGATCAACACTTGTTTGTCTGACTCAGAGGAATGAAACAATGGATTCTGCTTTAGCAGAACACCCACCACTCATCAGGAGAAGAAGAATTCAAAGTGAGGGCTCGAAACCAAACAGGACAGATGAGCTTTCGTGGAGTTTCACAATAGTCCACGCGGCTGTGTCCCTTATTTTGAGAAAAGGTCATTTTTGAAAAAAAGAATTGTAAAATCTAAGGGCTTCGCAAAATTCCTCAGGATTTACTTATTTGTTTACTTGTGGTACCGGGGAGTCTAACCCAGGGCTTTATGCATGCTTTTGCAAGCGCTCTACCACTCAGCCACATCCCCAGCCCATTTTTTAACTTTTTATTTTGAGTCTGGGTCTAGCTAATTTATAAGGCTGCCTCTGGCCTTGAATTTGCTATCCCCCTGCCTCTGCCTCTTCCTCTGAATGGCTGGGATTACAGGCTTGCAGCACTGCACCTAGGTTTCCTCACAAATTATTTAGATGACCATGGGCTCTGCTGTCAACTGGATGAATGGGTGTACAACATTTTGATCTGAATGTAACTGCCTATTGAGCCCCCTTTACACTGTACACCTTGGACTTTGCTTCTGAGCCATAACCTGCTTTTCTTTTAGTGGAGAAAGTCCTTGTACCCACTCTCCAGGTGTAGCTATTAGTTACCCACCCTTCCCTAAGGCATCTATCCTCCCTTCTAAAGGGAAGTATTGTCAGCCCTCAATCTTGGATGGATTCTGCTTTCAAGGATTCAACCAATGTCGAATTGGAAATATTTGAAAAAAAAACTTGCATTAATACTGAACATGTGCAGAGTTTTTGTCATTATTCCCTAAACAATACAACTATTTACTTAAGCACTTGCATTGCTTTAGGTATTGTAAGTTATGTAGAGACAATCAAGGTATTTGGGAGGATTTGCATAGTGTATCTAAATCTTATGTCATTGTATATGAGAGACTTCAGCATCTGTAGATATAAGTATCCAAGGGAGGTCTTAGACACACACACACACACACACACACACACACACACACACACACACACACACCCATGTATACTGCAGACCCACTTGTAATTTTTCTTCCTTTGGATTTCCATAGCAGTTTTTCTGTGCCTTTCTCATGACACACTTTGTGTGCTGGAGTAGGGCAATTTCTGTCCAGGCCTTATCTTCTCTGTTAGATGAAGGCTCTGTGGGGAAGACTGTCTGAGCTTTCTTTGTACTACCCAGAGAGGTTAGCCCCATTGCTTTAGGCATTGTAGGCACTCGGTAAATATTTGTTGAATGAATGCATGAAAGAATGAATGAAGGGAATTTATCCTGGGAGCACAAATTCTGCATAGTGAGGTACATGGTTAAACAAATAGAAAAATTGTCTTAAGACAATTTGTCTTTTTATGTAGTTGCCCTTCCTGTCTCCTTGATAAGTACCACCATTCGAAACCAGAAGTTTTTAAAGTATAATAAAAATTTATTGAATTCATGATCAAGTGAAAATACTTTGGGCCCAGAGCCAAAGAATATTATTGGAGTGAACTTTTTTCAACACCCTAAATTTAACCAGCTGGAATTCTTTTTTTAAGTACCATCCTATTCAACCTTTTGAAATGAAGGATTTGCCTTTTAGTGAGAAATCTGCATTTCAACACAAAGATGGAACACAATGTCTCTTGTTTAGTTATTCTTTAGAAAAGCAAGCTCTTTTTTTTTTCTTTTTTGAATTACATGCTTTGCTTATGTTAAAGACACAGATTGCAGAAAATTTTGTTTAGGCCTGACAGATTGGTGGCTTGCATTTTTTGCATTTTTATAGATAAAGGGGCATGAAAAATGTCATCTTTCCCTCCTCCCTTATCGAGAGGAGGCCTAGGAGGAGAACTCTTAAAAGGTGAAATTAGCAACCTGTTTAGATAATCACAGCTTGGAGAAGACAGAATTGGCAAAAAGAAAAAGAAAAAGAAAAAAAGACTTAGATGAGTGATTGATGTAACTGGAATCACTGATAAAGTTTCAGAAAAGAAATTCTGGAGTGTAGTGTCTAGAATTCTTGCTTGCTTCCGGTTTTGCAGAATATACTTTTAAAAGAGCATATCAATTTGGTACAACCTTTTCCTGTTAAAAAACAATGAAGGAAAAAATGGTCATGTAAATGCTCATTTCTAGAACAAAGGGGAATACAATCTTTACAATATCAGAAGGTTAATTAGGAATTCTGTTGACAGTGATAAAGCCGACATGTTTTTCAGTCCAGATTGACACAACTCAAGACACAGGCAGGGCTCATGTTTGCTCTAGAATACTCTGATCAGTCAGGATCTCAGAGAAGAGCTAGTAGCCAAGGATTATTCACAGTCAAGAGCTAGAAGCGCTGACCACGAAGGACATTTCAGGGGATTTTATTTCCAGTTAAAAAAGCTTCTAGTCCAGACTAGCTGCACAGTTGTTATTTGTGTGGCTTGAATCCAGCAGTTGGATTCAGACCTGGAATTAGTTCCTTTAGGGAACTTCACACATCTTCAGGATGCATTTTAAGTAAATTCTAGAAGGTAGCAGCTACTGGAGGAGGGAGACTTGAGGATTATGGAACTGGAAGGGACTGTTCAAATCCTTTATTTTGGCTTGCTACTTACCAGTTTAGAGAATCTTCCTGGTCATGGTGGGTTGTCATCCATTCTCTTCTTGAAGACCCAAGGGAGGTTCTTGAAGGGAAAGGGAAGTTGAAGCTTCACATGATAATCCATTCCACTTGGGACAAAATTAATTAAACACGGATGCTTAAGAACAACAACACCATGTATACATTTTAGTGCACAACACACATTTATGTACTCTTATGGAGAGGCCTGGGTTTTTTTTTGTTTGTTTGTTTGCTTTTTGGGGTACTAGGGATCCAACACAGGGCCTCACACATGCCAGGCAAGTGCAGTACCACTAAGATACATCTTCAGCTTATAGGCCTAGGGTTTTAATATCTGATAAAAGTTATATTCCCAAAGCAGTCAGTAAGTGTGTTTGAAGTAATGCTTTGTGCTTAACTGTTTTGGCATATTTGGAGATAAGCAATATCAGTTGCTTGTGAGTAGACAGTCACGTGGCTATATTACATGCCTAGGGATTAGTTGACAGGAAAAGTACCTGGCAATCCACCCCCAAAGCAATCCTGAAACCATCAGCCAGTGAAAACCCTGTGAGGGTCCTATGAGTTGGACCCTACTCGGCAGCACCTAACGACAAAAAGAAGCGGTTAGTTGTAGAAACAAATAGCATGTTAATAGTTAAGGAATCTTTGAAATGTTGTTGAGGAAACCACAAACTTGATTTAATGACCTTACATTTGAAGATGTCTGCTGAGGAGCTCTATATATCCAGTGTACAGAGAAATGTAAAATAACCAATGTAGAACCTTAAACCAAAACCATCCCCAATTTGTTGCATATTATTAATGAACACAAGAGTCATAATTTTTTATTCAGCCATAAGGCAACTTTGCAGCCTAATAATGCATGAGGCATTTCCAAGACCCTGCGAGGAACAAGTCTAGAGAGACCTTTCCAAAACAGAACAGGTTGCAACATCCTCCACCAGAGGAACACAAGGCATTTGGAAAGAGACTGATTCAGAAAAGGGCAGCCTGTCACATTCCAGAATCCAGAAAGGGAAACAAGAGTTCAGTTCTTGATCCACCCATGCAGCCAGCCCTGCATGCTCCAACATTGCAGCTTGTGGGGGAACCAGTGATGGCCCAACCTGCCTGATATAAGCTGGTTTGGGTGCTATGTTGGCCTGAGAGGGCTTCTCACTTGATGAGGAGCCTGAGCCTGGTTTCGGTCCAGGTTAATGATGGAGGGATGGAGAATGGAACTGTGAACTCCATGTGGAGCGACTCTTATGGAGTCAGTCCCCTGATTTTGACTGTCCCAGTCCTAAAAGGGGCTGGGATTTAGCTCAGTTGGTAGAGCGCTGCTCTGCAGTCTCTGAGGTCCTGAGTTCGATTCCCAGCACTGCAAAATGGGAGAAGGACGTGGCAACCCACTCCCAAGGCAATCCCCAAACAGTCAGCCATTGAAAACCCTATGAGGGTTGCTATGAGTCAGATACCGACTCCACAGCACCTAACAACAACAACAAAGTCCTAAAAGAGGTGAGTCCTGGCAGAAGGGATGACAGCCTTATGGCCCACAGGTCTCTATCCAGGGAACTGGAAAGCTTCCAGCTTCCTTACCCACCCTTACCCTAATACGGGCTTATTTGACTTGCTTGTGTATCAGAATCACCTGTGGGTTTACTCAACACAGGTTGCGCCCTCCATTCCCCCCCCCCTTCAGTCCTGATTCAGTGTCTGAGATGGGCCCAAGCACAGGCATTCTCCAACAAGATCCCAAGTGATGCTGGTGCTTGACCTGGGCCTGCTTTTTAAGAACCATTTCCCTGAGAGCAGCAAAAGAAAGAGGGTATAAGTAGACCACCACTTCACAGCCAGCAGCCAGCAACTGAGCCAGTCTCTCCCATGGGGAAGGGAGAAGAGGGTGGCAAGAGAAGCAGCCCTCAACCAGGGTGGCTCTTCCCCTTCTCCACCAAGGAAGGCAGAGCTGCTGCTCGCTGAGTTTGATGTTTAGAAGCATTAATTGTGATACGTTACTTTGCCTAAGCTGTGATGAAATAATTGAAGGCATCATAGCAAGAGTTAAACCCTAGGGAGGCTATTAACAAGTTAGCATTTCCAGTGCATGTGGGAATGTCGATTCTCCTTAGCAAGGAGAATATTAGGGACATGGTTAGTGGAAGAAGCGGCAGAATCAGTCGGGTTCCCAATCTGCTTGGCTTTGACCCTCTTTCTGGAAGAAGAGAAATGCAAGTCTGAGTCTCTGTCACAAACACACTGTGCTGTTTTTTAAAGTAAATCACTTGCTAGGCTGATAGCAATTCTTTGTTTCTCCTTGGCAGGCTAATCTGTAGAGGAAGCAGAGGTAGAGGGTGATACAGCAGGGCTGAGGCCAGGAGGCTCAGGTAGCAGAGAGAGCACTGTTTTCCAGTTGTGAAACCAAGTTGGTTGGCTGGGATGTATTGAAAGCCCCTCTCCACACTGCTGAGCTGGACTGTCCCCCAAGAGGTTGTTAAGATGATAGACATTGGGTCCTTAGAAAGTGCGGAGCAGCATTCTACCAACTGAGCCAAACCCCTGCTCCAATAGTCATGGGTAAATCAGTTAATTTAAAGGCCTGAGATTCCTCATCTGTAAAACAAAGGCGTAGATGGGGCAATCACTAAATCTTTTCACAACTCAAAAAACAAAAACCAAACCAATCCATAATGCCAAATATTTAAATATTCTGGCCAGTGAGATCTCATTTTGTCAAGCAGTCCTGCTCTAAGCTGCTCTGAGCTCCGCTTGCTAGTGCTAACAGGTTAGTAGACAAGTTTGCCAACCAGGGATGATGCAAGTGGCTAAGCCACAGTGGATTGGGCTAAAAATTCTCTCATTTCTTGCTAGAGGCCTATTGAAGCACCTCAGGGTCTCTTCCCAGCCTAAGTGATAGGGAATTTGAAATTAGCTTGCCCATGCAAGGGTCCAAGGACCTTGTTCCTTTTGTGCAGTGGTCTTTGAGATACCTCGGTCATATAGGTCTCTTAAGAAAGGAATTTCAATCTCGTCAACAGACAAACTTGTTGAGGTAAGGACAGGTGCAAAAGTGGATTCTCAGATTTCTCCTTAAAAACTTCCAGGACTAAACCTGTAATTGATTTTACTCTGAACTCTCACTGCATTTAACATAAACAACCAAAAGAAGACATAATTATTTCTTGAGTCCAGTCTTCCCACTTTGTTGGTTCATTTTTGACGATTTTACCTTGCTCTGGATCTGAGAGGAGGAAATACTTCCATAGATAGCCTCAGGCTAGGTCATGTCTGCATGGCAGGCTTAGTTGCAGATTTATGCTGTCCGTGGAAGAACTTTCTAGAGCCACACACCATGGGCACCTACCAGGGTCCTCATGAAAAGAAACCTGTTCCCAACTGCCCTTGGCTGCCCATGGCAACATGGTCTACAAAAGGCTAACAGGATGCATTTTGCTTTGGAGACCTGCCATGCTAGAGGGTACCAACAACACTTTTAACTGCTCTTAATATTAATATGCCTGCAGCCATAGCCCTGTGGCATCTGATCCCATTAGATCTCAGAAGCTAAGCAGAGTTGGGCCTCGTTAGTACTTGGATGGGAGACCATCTGGGAATACCAGATACTGTAGGGTTGGGAGAAGGACCCGGCAACCCACTCCCAAAAATCAATCCACCATTGAAAACCCTATGAACAGGAGAGAAACACTGACAATAGTGTTTTCACCTGTTGTATGTAGGGTCACTATGAGTTGGATACCGACTCGACAGCACCTAACAACAACAACAATATTAATATGAAAAACACACTTTTAAAAATCATCAAATCAGCTGTTTTTCTTTCTTGCCTCCCCCAATCACCACAAACCCTAAACCTCTGAACATACTGAGTGTCTCCTATGATATTTGTCCTCTGCTCCATCTCACGATTGACATCTCCATGATTAGTTAGCCAAAGATGGGTTTGGAAAAGCTAGACATCTACCACAAAAACCATATCCCTAAACCAAAATTCTTTTCTTGCAAGAATCTCAGTGCTGGAAGTGTTTGATTGACTGCTAGACTTCTATTTACTAGTATGCAAAGTCACTTTTTGCCAGATGTGCAGTAGAATGGGGAAAATGGACTCTGATGTCTGGGTGCTACTATTATTAGATGCTGGGTCTTTCCTTGTCATTTAATGGTATGATTGCTCACCCTTAATGGAGAGACTTGGTCAAAGGTATTTTAACTCCAGAAGCTTAATCTTCCTTCTCCACTGCTTTGTATTGTGAGAGGGCTTGTCTGCACGGGGTATCCATTTATAGTGTGGCCCTACCAAATCCTGAAATGCCTGAGGTTTCCCTGTTATTGAAGGTCCTATTGTAAACATAGCATGGGGAGAAGGATGTGGGTTGGGGAAGGCAGAACGGGATGTAAAAAATGGCTCACAAACACACTCATTTCCTATTAGCTTGTTGTTTTATGCTTGGGCTTGTCTATAAGGCCCGTGTATGCATGTAAACCAGGCTTGCAGATAAATCCCATTTTTCCATCCTACCCATAATATTGCTAATTTTCTCCTTGCTATTTACACATCTCTTACCATGAGGCAATAGTCAAATAATAACAAATAAACAAATAAACCTAAGAACCACCCCACCCATCCCCAGACCTAAAACAAAAGCCCTTCTGTTTTGTCCAAAAAGAGTAAAATTAAAAACGAAACAGAAACTGTGGGAAACAACTCACCACTGTTCTTTTCTTTCAGGCCTTGGGCCGGTTAACTATCTGCAAGGCTGTTGTAATGATGTTAATGGAATTGAAATGTGATAGCCTGTGGTTTATGATGCACATTGTTCATGGCTATAGTTCTTGATTTTGGATTTCTTTCACAGATAAACTTCTGCACTGGAGGGGCCTGTCCTCCCCTCGTTCTGCACACGGAGCTCTAATCCCCACGCCTGGGATGAGTGCAGAGTATGCCCCGCAGGGTATTTGTAAGTTGAACATTATTTCTTCTACAAATGTCCATGTGTATAGAGATGAGAGTTTCTGGAAATTACCCTTACTTTTTAAGTACTGATGGGAGTTACTTCCAACATAGATTGGCACTTGCATATGTATTATTCCATTACTCATTTGGCACCTGCTCCCTCACTCCACTCACCCCCCACAGTGACTTTTCCCTCCCTCTTCCTTTACTTTCCTCACTGGGGGCATGGAGCTGACAGCAGCTCATCCCTGTGGATCTTCTCCATGGGATCTTGCCTGGCTCCATGGTTGGTGGCTGGATACACCTGTGCATTCAGAGCCCAGGTTATTGCTGGACATATACTCCTGTAGTCTTGTGGCTTTGAATCTATTGCATGGTGTACATCTTTACCAGATGCCACAATTGCAAGGAGTCTGTTTACAGTTACTCTGGAGTTACTGTGGTACATGTTTATGCATTCACAGGTGTGTTTGAAAATGGCATATTTATATATATGAATGGTACATTATATATGTGCATATATATACATACACATAATTTTTGCCTATTTTTCTTCTAGTTTTAGAGAAGAATGCACACCATTGTATTAAAATGTAAAGAGAGTACTACCCACCACCACCCTCCTCCATTTACTTGTTTAAGCAAACTTTTATAGTGAGGACCTTTTTATGAAATTTAGATTTGGTCACATACAAGAATGTTTTCTGAAAGATGTTTTAGAAAATAATTCACTTTGCTTCTGTGTGTAGAAACACATGGTATGGATCATGCATGGCTAAAATGTCGGGAGGAGGGGTTGATTTCACCCCAAACACAGGGAAAAAAAAAAAAGAAGTGTGATGCCTAATATTTATTTTGAAAGCAAATGAAAGAATAACCTGCTGTGGGTAGAAACAAAAGAAAAGAAAGAGAGAGAATAACAAAAAGTAATCTGCCAGGGTTAAGCCTAGAAAGGGGGACCCTTTTACAGGGGAAGGAGGGAAATGATTAGCTTTCACATCTTGTGAATGGTGGCTGTGGGACAGGACATGTACCCTGGGACCAAATTCAAAGCCAGTTGTTTATTTTTGTTAACTCCTGGGTAATCCCAGGTAACAAAGAGTTACTGTAGGGAGTTTCACAAGCCCTTGGATCCTCAGGGTTGGGTGGTGCAGGGGTTAAAGCACCTCACCCCCAGCTGGGCCTGAGCCTGGGTTAGGTCAGACTGCAGAGAGTTTAGGGGGTTGGCCTCAGGATTCCAGTCCCTACATGCTGGCTGGGTGGGGAGCGCCCTCCTCCTTTTGCTCAAGGTGCCTGGGGCCTGCAACTTGGCTGTGGGAACAGAGCCACCCTCAGAGGGAAGGCAAAGAAGGGAGTGGGGCAGTGGAGAGGAGGGTGGAGTTGAGAGGCCAAGGGCTGGGGGCAGGGGAAACAGTTTTGTCCTCTGTCTTCAGCTTGATCTTCCTGAGGACAGGAAGTTTGATCTGAGAGGTGGGAAGGTGGGAGCCTGGCATGGAACCCCTGTCCTCTCCTCCTGCCCACAAAGGGAAGGTACATAGTTTGCTTGTGCCCAGGCTGGCAGGACCAGTTTAGAACTGACCAGAACAAGGTATGTGGAAATGGGTTGTGGGGTTCCAGAAAGCTCTAGAACAAAGCCAGTGCCCACCTGGTTCTGCTTCATTAACCAGTTGCCCTTGGTTTTCAGAGCCTTTAGCTTTGTGACCTCCCTGGTTGTGAAACTGGAACAATGACTTAAAATCACCCCCTCCTGCCTCTCTAACCAGAGCCTGGGGTGAGGCCTGCATGGGACCTTCCTCTCCCAGCCATGCTGGGCGTGTAATGTGGTTAGTCATTACCTTCGGTAATTAATCACGCCGATAGTAATGAAAACACATATGCATGTTGGACCTGATAGCTTACAGAGGGCTTTAATATGCTTCTGTCATTTGAAACTTGCGATTCTTTGAAGGTACTGTTTTTATACTCATTTTACAGATAGGAATCCTAAGGCTCAGAGAAATTAAGTGATTGTCCCAGACTTGCAAGCTAGTAAATAACAGAGCCAGAGGGCCCACCTCAGAACTCCTTGTTCTTCTAAATTGTGAGGCTTCAATCACATGACTTTTTTTGCATTGGTGGCACACCAGAAATGAGGGCCATTCCTTCCCATAAAATAAAATGAAATAAAATAAAACAAAAGCCTTTAGGCAGGATAACAGCTGCTTTTAACTCTTTTGATGCCTAGAGTTCTTATGGCTTAGGGGCCAGGTCTCAGTTTATTGCTTTAAATCAAAACAATCCTGGTGAATGCCCAATGAGGCTCTCAAATTGAGAAGTTGATTTTCATCAGAGTAAATGAAGAATATTATTATATTTTACACATCAATAAATCAATGTAGCCCTAATTTTGCCACGCAGGAAATCAATTCTGGTCTTTCTAAACCATCAAAGATGTTATGAACAAAGTAATTTCACAAATTATGGCAAGTAACACATTTATTGATGACTGTAGTTTAGGAATTTAGAATCTGTGAGCACTGTAATATAATATGGTGCACTGGCATGAGCTGAGTGAAATACAGATTATATGGTGAAATTGTAATGCATCATTTGCTATTAGTGGACTGGTAATAATTACCAGTTTCAAAGCAGCTCTTTCCATGTAATCTTTAGTCTCAATCGTAACAGCCCTTCTCATTGACATTATGATTACACTAGCTGCCCTCATGATCTAGAATATCTAGTTGATGGGAATACTAAAATGTGATAGTGAAAACTGTACGTTGTATGCTCATTATAAGATAAAATGCCATTTTCTCTGACCTGAAGTACGAGAGGGGGAAGAATAGCATCATAGTGTTAACATACTATAGCATAATCACATAACTGGTTCTCAAAAAAATTTAGGAAGCTCAGGGCAGCAAAATAAATGGACTTTTCTTGGTTAAGCCTCTTGGAAAGGATGCAAATGAGATTCTTGATGTAGTGCCGTGTGCCACAGATTTCGGCATTTTTCAGTGGCTGCATCATGGCACACGAGAAACCAGCATCACTAATTATGGGTCCAGTCCTGGGTTTCAAGAGAAGATTATAAGGGTGAAATATGATTTTAAGGCATTTGGAGTGATGAAAATGTTAAGGACTTGCTTCAGCTGACAAATCTCCTTTTTACTTACCCAATTCCGATTGTCAGGCTAAATATATGATAATAACCTGGAGTCCTAGGGAGGCAAAGGAGAAAGCTATAGAGGGTAGTTGGAACCAGATATTTTTTTCCTTGCCTATTTGGAACGCAAGCCATTGTTCAACAACAACAAAAAATTTATGAAAATACTCTCAATGGAGCTTTTTATTTCCCTTTGAAGAGAGGAGGCAAACAAAAATAGGCAGATAATGTGATACTAATGTCAGCGTTTTCTTTCAAAGTCTTTGTGCCTTTTTCCCCCCCTTCCACATTAGACAAATGTTTGAAACCTAATTTTGGTATCTTACCATCTAATCTTGTTAAAGAGATTTACCCAGGAGTGGGATATATTGAGTGAGATTATAAATGTATTGTAAAGTAAATTACAAGGTCAGGGCAGGAGTCCATTATTTAGACAAGTGCTTGAGCAAGGCTGGCTTGTTTTGGAATATGAGTGTTTGGGGCTCCTGAGAAGATCCTGCCAGCTTTTCTTTCTGACTTGCTAAATGGAGGAATCATAGATGAATTCCTCCTTCCCACTTGTAAGCTCCCTGGTGAATGTGGTCCTTTTTTGAAAAATGCTAATAGTGAGCTTCAAAAACTCTGCTAACCCCTCTTTTAAAAGAGGGAGAAAGTTTATTTTTCAGTTAATTTTAAGCTGTGATTCAGAACCACTGGGCATTATTTATTCTTCTCATCCTGGTCCCTAGGCCACAGTCACTTGTGCCCTTTTAAAGGCTGTAGTTGAAGAGTAAACTGTTGGCTAGTTACTCTATATACATACATACACATACACGTATATGTGTATATATATTTTAATTTAGTTATCTCCAAAAATGAATGATTTTTTTGAAGTCAAGCTGGCCCCCTCTTTGCCAAAGTGGCATTTACCACTCTTGGGTTCTTTTCAGCAAGAGAGAAATAATGTGACTTAAGCAGGGCCCCTCTCCAGACGGCTTGGCTACTGGCCAAAGAGTTGACTAGCTGAACTGTATCTTTCTGTTTCTTTCTCAACTGGAGCAGAGTCTTAGCCGAGGGCGCAGGATGTTGTATAATTTGGTTCACGTTGTTAGCCTCTCAAAATAATGAGGAGGAGGCTAGGGTAGCATTGCTCAGCCTGCTGCCTGTCATGGTGCTGGCTGCCTTAACTGTTCTTGCAACCAGGATGCTATGTCTGCTGAACTTGGCACCAGCCACCTCTCCTAACTTCTTTAGACTTGCATTTGTTGCACTGGGGGACAACTCCTATGGATTTGATATAGCCTTTCAGATTTAAATCTGAATTAAAATGTTCTTTTGAGATTTTCACAACATCCCTTGGGATTAAACATAGGTCTCCCTGTTGCTTGTTATGGAACCAAAATTAGAACTCACTGACCTGCACAGAGGCTGGGATATGAGATTGTTACTAGTTTCTTCCACCGAAGAGTTTTTTGAGTCTCTTCTCATTTTAATGTTATCAACAGTTCATGTGTTTCAGGCTAAGCCTCTGTAGGCTTAGAGAGAGTTATAGTGAGTTGACCTTCTCTTTTTTGGTGTCTCTATGTAATGATTGCCTAGTTAGAAAGTTCACCAGCCACCTAGAGGGGAATAGACTAGGATAACAGGATTTAGGAAGCGAACAGTTTCCCTTAGGTCGCCTTGTCCAAGTCCCTCATTTAACAGATGAGGAGACAGAGGCACACAGAGAAGAAATGGCTTGCCCCAAATCACAACTCATAAGACGGAAAAGTTGAGAAGAACTTTGCTGAAGTCCCTAGAATGCAGGCGTCCTCATCCTCAAGCTTGAATTGGTTAGGACTTTTCAGCTTTGGGGATTGGATATAGGATTCTTGGAACTGAGTTTAATTGCAGGAAGACTGATTTGACAAATACTTATTGAACACCAATCACCAGATGTGCCAGGCACTCTGTAGGCTCAGGGCAGGTAGGTCAGGGAGGGCTGAGGCCTTGGTACTGAAGGGTAGGGGCATGGAAGGCTGGAGGTGGAACGTGAATAAGCAATGCTGATGCCTGCCTCCTTGATTAAACATTGATGTTGGTGTTGTATTATTTTGCAGGTAAAGATGAGCCCAGCAGCTACACATGTACAACTTGCAAACAGCCATTCACCAGTGCATGGTTTCTCTTGCAACACGCACAGAACACTCATGGATTAAGAATCTACTTAGAAAGCGAACACGGAAGTCCCCTGACCCCGCGGGTTGGTATCCCTTCAGGACTAGGTGCAGAATGTCCTTCCCAGCCACCTCTCCATGGGATTCATATTGCAGACAATAACCCCTTTAACCTGCTAAGAATACCAGGATCAGTATCGAGAGAGGCTTCCGGCCTGGCAGAAGGGCGCTTTCCACCCACTCCCCCCCTGTTTAGTCCACCACCAAGACATCACTTGGACCCCCACCGCATAGAGCGCCTGGGGGCAGAAGAGATGGCCCTGGCCACTCATCACCCGAGTGCCTTTGATAGGGTGCTGCGGTTGAATCCAATGGCTATGGAGCCTCCCGCCATGGATTTCTCTAGGAGACTTAGAGAGCTAGCAGGGAACACGTCTAGCCCGCCGCTGTCCCCAGGCCGGCCCAGCCCTATGCAAAGGTTACTGCAACCATTTCAGCCAGGTAGCAAACCACCCTTCCTGGCGACGCCCCCCCTTCCTCCTCTGCAATCCGCCCCTCCTCCCTCTCAGCCCCCGGTCAAGTCCAAGTCATGTGAGTTCTGCGGCAAGACGTTCAAATTTCAGAGCAACCTGGTGGTGCACCGGCGCAGCCACACAGGCGAGAAGCCCTACAAGTGCAACCTGTGCGACCACGCATGCACACAGGCCAGCAAGCTGAAGCGCCACATGAAGACACACATGCACAAGTCGTCCCCCATGACGGTCAAGTCCGACGATGGCCTCTCCACCGCCAGCTCCCCGGAACCTGGCACCAGCGACCTGGTGGGCAGCGCCAGCAGTGCTCTCAAGTCTGTGGTGGCCAAGTTCAAGAGTGAGAACGACCCCAACCTGATCCCGGAAAATGGGGACGAGGAGGAAGAGGAGGACGATGAAGAAGAGGAAGAAGAGGAGGAAGAGGAGGAGGAGGAGCTGACGGAGAGCGAGAGGGTGGACTACGGCTTCGGGCTGAGCCTGGAGGCAGCGCGCCACCACGAGAACAGCTCTCGGGGTGCGGTGGTGGGCGTGGGCGACGAGGGCCGCGCCCTGCCCGATGTCATGCAGGGCATGGTGCTCAGCTCCATGCAGCACTTCAGCGAGGCCTTCCACCAAGTCCTGGGCGAGAAGCATAAGCGTGGCCACCTGGCCGAGGCCGAGGGCCACAGGGACACTTGCGACGAAGACTCGGTGGCCGGCGAGTCGGACCGCATAGACGATGGCACTGTTAACGGCCGCGGCTGCTCCCCGGGCGAGTCGGCCTCGGGGGGCCTGTCCAAAAAGCTGCTGCTGGGCAGTCCCAGCTCGCTGAGCCCCTTCTCCAAGCGCATCAAGCTCGAGAAGGAGTTCGACCTGCCCCCAGCCGCGATGCCCAATACCGAGAACGTATACTCACAGTGGCTCGCTGGCTATGCGGCCTCCAGGCAGCTCAAAGATCCCTTCCTTAGCTTCGGAGACTCCAGACAATCGCCTTTTGCCTCCTCGTCAGAGCACTCCTCGGAGAACGGGAGCTTGCGCTTCTCCACACCGCCCGGGGAGCTGGACGGAGGGATCTCGGGGCGCAGCGGCACGGGAAGTGGAGGGAGCACGCCCCATATTAGTGGTCCGGGCCCGGGCAGGCCCAGCTCAAAAGAGGGCAGACGCAGCGACACTTGTGAGTACTGTGGGAAAGTCTTCAAGAACTGTAGCAATCTCACTGTCCACAGGAGAAGCCACACGGGCGAAAGGCCTTATAAATGCGAGCTGTGCAACTATGCCTGTGCCCAGAGTAGCAAGCTCACCAGGCACATGAAAACGCATGGCCAGGTGGGGAAGGACGTTTACAAATGTGAAATTTGTAAGATGCCTTTTAGCGTGTACAGTACCCTGGAGAAACACATGAAAAAATGGCACAGTGATCGAGTGTTGAATAATGATATAAAAACTGAATAGAGGTATATTAATACCCCTCCCTCACTCCCACCTGACACCCCCTTTTTTCGCCACCCTCCCGCCCCATCGCCCTCCAGCCCCACTCCCTGTAGGATTTTTTTCTAGTCCCATGTGATTTAAACAAACAAACAACAAACAAACAGAAGTAATGGAAGCTAAGAATATGAGAGTGCTTGTCACCAGCACACCTGTTTTTTTCTTTTTCTTTTACTTTTTTCTTTTTCTTTCTTCTTTTTTTTTTTTTTCCTTTATGTTCTCACCGTTTGAATGCATGATCTGTATGGGGCAATACTATTGCATTTTACGCAAACTTTGAGCCTTTCTCTTGTGCAATAATTTACATGTTGTGTATGTTTTTTTTTTAAACTTAGACAGCATGTATGGTATGTTATGGCTATTTTAAATTGTCCCTAATTCGTTGCTGAGCAAACATGTTGCTGTTTCCAGTTCCGTTCTAAGAGAAAAAGAGAGAGAGAGAGAGAGAGGGAGAGAGGGAGAGAGGGAGAGAGAGAGAGAGAGAGAGAGAGAGAAAGAGAGAGAGAAGACCATGCTGCATACATTCTGTAATACATATCATGTACAGTTTTATTTTATAACACGAGGAGGAAAAACAGTCTTTGGATTAACCCTCTGTAGACAGAATAGATAGCACTGAAAAAAATCTCTGTGAGCTCAATGTCTGTCTCTAAAGGGTTAACTGTATCAATTAGGAGAAAAAAAGGCCTTGAATTGACAAATTAATAGAAAAACAGAACAAGTTTATTCTATCATTTGGTCTTAAAATATGAGTGCCTTGGATCTATTAAAACCACGTTGATGGTTCTTTCTACTTGTTATAATCTTGTAGCTTAATTCAGCATTGGGTGAGGTAATAAACCTTAGGACCTAACATATAATTCTATATTGTATTTCTCACAACAATGGCTACCTAAAAATATGACCCATTATGTCCTAGTTAATCATCATTTTCCCTTTAGTTTAACTTTGTGAACAAAAACTGATTATACCAGTGTAAAAACTACTTTGCTCCTGGTGAGAGCTTAAAAGAAATGGGCTGTTTTGCCCAAAGTTTTATTTTTTTTTAACAATTATTAAATTGAATGTGTAATGTGCAAAAGCCCTGGAACATGATAAAACACATTAGTAAGGAGTTGATTTTATGAAGATTATTATTTTAAATAATATGTTTTAAAAAGTTTTGGCACCAAAAGAAGTAGATCCACATCCACTTGGTTGTCAAATGGACAATCGAATGACAAACTTTTTTAAAACCTTGTATACCATATTTAAAAAAGAGCCTGATAATAAGGTTTGACAGAGGGGAACAGAGGGAAAAAATAAGTGAATTATTAGCACAATGTGATACTATTTGCTGTTTTAAACTAGAATAGGTATATAAACTAATATTGATACAATGATGATTAACTATGAATTCTTAAGACTTGGCATTTAAATGTGACATTCTTGAACAAAGAAGAGAAAGAATTTTAAGAGTAGCAGTATATATGTCTGTGCTCCCTAAAAATTGTACTTCATTTCTTTTCCATACACTGTGTGCTATTTGTGTTAACATGGAAGAGGATTCATTGTTTTTATTTTATTTTTTTATGTTTTATTTTTTATTAAGCTAGCATCTGCCCCAGTTGGTGTTCAAATAGCACTTGACTCTGCCTGTGATACCTGTATCTTTTCTCTAATCAGAGATACAGAGGTTGAGTATAAAATAAACCTACTCAGATAGGACAATTAAGTGCACTGTACAATTTTCCCAGTTTACAGGTCTATACTTAAGGGAAAAGTTGCAAGAATGCTGAAAAAAATATTGAACACAATCTCATTGATGAGCATTTAAAAAAACAAAATCTAAAAAACCTTTGCCAGCCATTTACTTGACTAATGAGCTTACTTACTTGGACACAACATTGCAAGCGCTGTGAATGGAAACAGAATACACTTAACATAGAAATGAATGATTGCTTTCGCTTCTACAGTGCAAGGATTTTTTTGTACAAAACTTTTTTAAATATAAATGTTAAGAAAAAATTTTTAAAAAAACACTTCATTATGTTTAGGGGGGAACTGCATTTTAGGGTTCCATTGTCTTGGTGGTGTTACAAGACTTGTTATCCATTTAAAAATGATAGTGGAAATTCTATGCCTTGGATTACACACCGCTCTTCAGGTTGTAAAAAACATACATTGGGGAAAGGTTTAAGATTATATAGTACTTAAATATAGGAAAATGCACACTCATGTTGATTCCTATGCTAAAACACATTTATGGTCTTTTTTCTGTATTTCTAGAATGGTATTTGAATTAAATGTTCATCTAGTGTTAGGCACTATAGTATTTATATTGAAGCTTGTATTTTTAACTGTTGCTTGTTCTCTTAAAAGGTATCAATGTACCTTTTTTGGTAGTGGAAAAAAAAAAAGACAGGCTGCCACAGTATATTTTTTTAATTTGGCAGGATAATATAGTGCAAATTATTTGTATGCTTCAAAAAAAAAAAAGAGAGAGAGAAACAAAAAAGTGTGACATTGTACAGATGAGAAGCCATATAATGGCGGTTTGGGGGAGCCTGCTAGAATGTCACACGGATGGCTGTCATAGGGGTTGTACATATCCTTTTTTGTTCCTTTTTCCTGCTGCCATACTGTATGCAGTACTGCAAGCTAAAAACGTTGGTTTGTTATGTAGTGTGCTTTTTGTCCCTTTCCTTCTATCACCCTACATTCCAGCATCTTACCTTCATATGCAGTAAAAGAAAGAAAAAAAAAAAAAGAAAGGAGAAAAAAAAAAAACAATGTTTTGCAGTTTTTTTCATTGCCAAAAACTAAATGGTGCTTTATATTTAGATTGGAAAGAATTTCATATGCAAAGCATATTAAAGAGAAAGCCCGCTTTAGTCAATACTTTTTTGTAAATGGCAATGCAGAATATTTTGTTATTGGCCTTTTCTATTCCTGTAATGAAAGCTGTTTGTCGTAACTTGAAATTTTATCTTTTACTATGGGAGTCACTATTTATTATTGCTTATGTGCCCTGTTCAAAACAGAGGCACTTAATTTGATCTTTTATTTTTCTTTGTTTTTATTTTTTTTTTTTATTTGGATGACCAAAGGTCATTACAACCTGGCTTTTTATTGTATTTGTTTCTGGTCTTTGTTAAGTTCTATTGGAAAAACCACTGTCTGTGTTTTTTTGGCAGTTGTCTGCATTAACCTGTTCATACACCCATTTTGTCCCTTTATTGAAAAAAATAAAAAAAATTAAAGTACACAATGTAAGCTTCTTGTGTCCTCATTTGACACACTCTGTAAATTACTTTCAAGAAAATAACAGGTTTTAAGAGAAGGCCAGTCAGTCTTTTTCAGGATTATTTCAATGGGCATTTTGATGTGTGTATTATACCCTAAAGAAACATAAAGTACTTACTATATTAAAATAGACATATCTCAAACCATCAAAAATAGTTTTTAGTCTTTACAGTTCTAGAATAATTTCCAAGAAGCAGGAGGTATTTTCAGTCTGATGTTCAAAACTTTTGCTCCATCTCATAGCAGAAATCCATTCAGATACAAGTGAAAAACTTGCGGGTAATAGCATCTTAAACTTTTATCGCCTTTGGATTTTTTGCTGCTCTTGTCTAAAAGTTCTTTTCTATTCTTCCATCATCACTCTATCTTAGAACGTAACGTGAAAATGGGTTTCTTTTTTTTTGAAAAAAAATTTTTTAAATCAGCTCTTCAATTTCCACATAACAGCCTTTCTTCATAACAAAAATGACCCTATCCTTCAACCCTAAAAATGCAGAAACAAAGGCATCAGATAAATAAATCAACATGTTTAAAAAATGTAAGGAGGGAGAAGAGGGAAAACCCCCAAATCACAAAGCAGCAAACAGGGGTAGCCAGACATAGCCAAAATCTGGAATTCCCTACTGATTGCCTGAGATGCCTTGAGGTTTGCTTTGTGGTTCTGAGATCCTAAGGACTGTAGATACTACAGCTTGTTTTAGGTATTTTTATAGGGTCTGCCTAGCTGACTGCAAATGAAGGTGAGGATACCTTTCAATTATCTTTTGACCAACCAACAGATTTATGAAATGTTTTTGAAAACAAGTTAGGCCTATTACAAAAAAAAAACAAAAAAAAAAAAACAAAAAAAAAAAACCTCCTTGGAAATCTGTGTTGTCGGTTTTACAATACTGCATGTTGCAGCATCAATTTGCTTTATTACAACACATGCCTCTGTGATACTGTCTCCCTGTTCCGAGTGCAGATGAATGGATCTGACATTGTTCTTATTTTTGTAAAAACCAAAACAAAAGCTGTTCTGTTGTCTTCTTGTGATAGCATTTTTGTTGCTCAGTTCATATACCTTAGTGCCTGTGAGGTGGCCTTTTTATGTAGTGCCTTTTATCTGAGGCAAGAAGAGTTTTATCTTCTTAAAGTATAGAGAAAGTAGGTATTTTTTAAAAAGTCAGTTTGTATGGGGAACAGGGGAATCCATTAAGAGAGGAATTTGGAGATCATTGCACAGGAGCTGAGATGGGGATAGGATCAGGGACCTTGGAGAACTTGATGTTTGTCGATGAACTGAAAAAAGATACGTGTATTTTAGATTAGTTTACTTCAAAATTGACTCCAAACTTCTGCTTGAGACAGATACAAATAATCCCCTGTACCATGCTTGGTTTTAGATGTAGTGACTTCTGCTCCACCATATTTAATGTCCATAACACTTGTGTGTTTCCCTATTGCTCTTTTATTAGAAGCTTGAGTGCAGCTGTGTAGGTTTTACATACAGTATTCATTTTAATTTCTTAGTATATAATGCTCTTAGTATAATTAGGTTTTGCATCCTGACAGACAGAATTAATGGTGAATACAGTATACTTGTATGTTCAAATTTCTTAAATCAAATAGGGAATGAGGAGGGGTGCAAACATCTGGTGATAAATCAGATTATATTTGATTTACATGGTTCCAAAGTTAAATAAATTTACAGAGAGACAGGTCCTTCAGGTTACTTCATTCCCTAACTTATTGAAGCCTTCTGATAAAATATTATTTCTGAAGTGGAGTGAGCAATAGGAGCCTGAAAACTTAGCCAACGAGAATATAACTTATAAATGACAATTTGTATCTTGAATCATAAAATTTTAAATCTTACTATAAAACAACATAAAAAACACACAGTAAGACGAATTCCTGATATATTTTTTAAATGAGGAGATACTAAAAACATTAGTATCTCTCAGAATTCTCAATTAAATTTTTCTAACAGTCTTGATTTGTTGATGGAACGTTCTCTATGTCCCTGAACTCCTGACGCATAAGATATTCCTTTTATCTTTAAGAACAACTTAATAAACAAGAATACAGCAAACACTATTTTTCACAAATTTTAACCCAGATACTCTTCCAGTGCATATCCTGCCTCCTTTCTGAGTCCATTTGCTATCCTTTTCTTATTTGGGATCTACAGAAGGACTGAAACCAACACACTTTAAAGGTTGCTAAGAAAGTGGGGTGAATGTGGTTCTTCATGTGTACCAGCCGTAGCAGGAAGTGTAAAGTAGTTGAGTTTTTCCCAGGGCATTCTGTGGATAGACTTATTTATTTAAATGCCATTTTTGTACATGCAGTCAGTCCCTATTGTATATTTCATTATACTTGAAGTGAGAATTTGAAAGGAAGTGGTGGAGGGAAGGACGGATTAGATATAATTTTGACTGGAGAAATAAGGAAGTGAGACACTAAAAGTTTGCTGAAAGGTACTGGTATTATATGGAGCTATCCTGAAAAGGAATTGAGAAGCTTCAGGGCCTGTCCTGTCCTGCTTCTAGGATTTTACTGAGAGGAAGGGAGGAAAAACAGTGTTTTCTGGTTTTAAACCTCTTCCTACTTATATACCCACAGACATGCTTGCTGATGGCTGTTGCACTTGTGTATTCTTCACTACGAATCTGTCATTCCATTGTTCCTGGGCCTACTATGCTCAAGAATGCATGTATACTATTCGATTTTGAAAGACAACTTCCCCTTGAAAAAAAAAAATAGGAATTTTGCTGATACCAGGATGTGATTGGCAGTGTTCTTTCAACCTGCCTGGAAAACTGTTTTTTTAAAGTTGGCTAACTTTTAGAAGGCATGAGCCACTTAGCAAATTTTCCTAAGCATCTCCTGAGTCCCTGCAGCTTTCCCAGTGGAGAATAAAAGAACCCATTGTTAGAGAAATGGACACTAGATCACATTTACTCCAGGGCTGCTACAGCTATAAATCATAGACATGGGTGGTTGGCTATGTAGTCCCATTACCTTGGTGTTTGTTTTATTTACTATAGCACGTGGCCAGGGAATCAGCCTTCATGGGATGGGCCTATTTCTCTCTCTCTCTCTCTCTCTCTCTCTCTCTCTCTCTCTCTCTCTCCTTTCTCTCTCTCTCTCTATTTCCCAGTGTCATCTATGGTTATGGGATCCTATTAATCTCTCCCTTCCAAGTGGGACTGGAGACCAATATAATTCATGAGGGTCATTGTAATGAAGTATCTAAACTTGGCTGAACACAACTCAATGGTTAATCCAAATACTGTTTTTCCTTTCTGTAATGTGGCAAAACTATGTAAAGGAAGCACAAGTATCTACCAGGTCTTTCACAGAGACAGCAGGAAAGGGAAATCAGCACTTTCCCCAAAGTTTCTTCTATAGCAGGAGCCCCCAAACCCCTCAGGGGGCTGTGCTCTTAAATAGCTATGAATGTGGTACACGCCCATGCTATACCTTGTCTGTTAGGCCTTTAAATATCAGTAGTGGGTTAGACAAAGGGGTTTACTGGGGGCATAAGCTAAAGGGTCCTCAAGGACAGTGACTAGCACTGGACTGTGGATGGGAGGCCCCAGAGCCCACCTGGACACAGCAGGTCCCTCACCCTAGGTCTCCACTGCTGGGGGTGGGAGGGATGTGTGAGAACAGCTGAGCTCCAGACTCCAGGCCTCCCTGCTCCCTCTCGGTCAGGGGAGAGGAGGCCCCAGGCCCCTGCTTTGGGTCGCCATGGCAACGAGGCCTGGAATGCCACAGTGGTAGCCCTCCTCCTCTGCACATCCGGACTTCCAGTTCTGCCGCCTCAAGTCAATGTCCACAGCAAGGGAGGAACTCGAAGGAAAATAACCAGTCCCTTCTTCCTTTCGCCATTGCCTTTCCCCCTTGACAAAAAGAAAAAAAAAAAAAAAAAGACAGAAAGAAAGAAAAGAAAACTGCATGTTTGAAAGAAACTACAGGCAGTTTTTGGTGCAATTTGAGAGCAACTATTTTGGGTTCTGGTTTCCTCTTCAGAGATTTGTTCGCCTCTTGTAAATCATTGGCTGCTTTGACGTTGAACTTGATGACATTTCATGTTTTTGTTGTGCTGCTTTTACATCAATTTTGATTTTTTGTTTCTTTATAATTTTATTATTATTTTAAAAAACGTCCCCCTTCCCTCCTCCCTCTCCTGCTGTCCTCGGCCAAAGGACTATTTCCTATTAAGTTTCCTCAGTCATAAGGAAAAATGTTTCCTTCCAGGTGTGTCCCAAGTTTAGTAGGACTACCATATGATTGGGCAGGGGCGGGTCTGGGTCCTTTGGGGACTCAAGGTGGGAGGGGAAGAGGGGAGAGCCACTCAGAAATCAGATATCAGGGGAGGGGAGATTGAGTTTGAAATCATACCTAAATGCCAGTGGCTCAACCTGTGTTGATTTAAATCATAATTTTTAAAAGCTAGTGAGAGAACAGAAAATCATTGGGCCAAGTCACACCTGTACTTTTTTTTTCCCCCCTCCTCTGTCTCCATCCTCTTTCTAGGTTCTTCACACACCCCCATTCGGCGTAGTACCCAGAGAGCTCAAGATGTGTGGCAGTTTTCGGATGGAAGCTCGAGAGCCCTTAAGTTCTGAGAAAATTTGAAGCCCCCAGGGGCGGGGTGGACACGTGCCGCCCAGCCGATGTCAGCGTGGTCCGTCCTCCTACTAGTTTGTGATGTTTTCTGACAGTAGCCTCCAAGAAGCCGTTGTGCGAAGACAAGAGTCCTGCGGAGTCCTTCCAGCCTGGGCCTGCAGTGCCATTTTATTTATATTTTTTAATAAAAAATAAAAACAAAAAAACAGACCCATACCGGAACAGTGAATCAGTCCCATACCGAGGGCCCTCAGAACATCGCCGTCCTGAGCGACGTCCAGCCCTTTTGAAACCAGCCAACCTAATTACCCGTATTGTGGAAATGAGCATGAGTCCCCAGCCCCTTGTTTCTATACATTCTATGTTGTCTTTTAAAAAGTGTGCTTAACATTGACACAATAAATGTTGGAGCTTTAGGTGGTGTTTGCTTATTCTTTAATTTTTAATGCTCATAAGACAATGCAGCTGCTTATGACGTATTTCTGCACCCATTTCCTGCAGATGCCCCCTGGATGGGTAAGAGGAACAGATTTGAGGAATGGGTAGGAGGTGGAGGAGGGAAATAGGATTCTGTTTATCAGATGGCATACATCTTCAAGGAGAATCAAAATGCAAAACTTGAGAATAAATCATAGCCATCTCATAATGTAGTAGTTGTATTGCTGTTTATTAATGCTGAAGTGTGGTTTTCCTGTCTGACTTATAATTTGCATATCATTAAATAATGCATAATATGGCATACTGAATCCTGTTTTTCAAATATATGCTTTTGGTGGCTACCATACAGGATTTGAATTTGTCTTTTAATTTAGTTCAAGAAAGATAATGTCACTGGGCAAGTGGTAAATCCTGAAGGTGATGAATGTCAGTAGTTGCTTGTTAAATATTCTGATTTTAGGACCCAAAATCTTCATCAAATACATGTTAATGCAGACAAACAAACAAACATAAAAGTTCTTTAGTACATCAGGAAATTTGGGATGGGTTTTATAAGGAAAAAAATTACAAGAGAAAAGAGGGTCACATACGAGTAGGCCATTATGATCATAATTATGTCCCGTTCCTTAGAAATCAGGGACAAAGTAGTGAGATCTAAGAATAGGTCATAAAAGTTCCTTCTTGCCCAGTTAATTTGCCAAGAAGTTTTCTCAATTCAGTGTTCTCTACTGCCCAGAGACCCAGAAGAGAATTAGAAACAATACAACATATAAATAGTAGAACTCAAACACTTATGTGTTATAGATTTACATATTGGCTGTGAGTGTAAAGTGGGGAACGTCTTACCCATTCACCCTCTGGATAGATTACTTAATCTAATGAAAAGATCGCAAAATAATTAATTGGCATCTGGATTCCTTCCTGCTTATTCATCATAAATAATAGTGTTCTACTGTATTCTTTGTACAGTGCTTTCATGTGCCTTGTTTCATCTGATCCTCACTGGGTCAAATCTCACAGTTTGCCCCTGGATGGCTGAGGAGACCAAAGCTCATCGAGATTAAGGGCTTGCTGGAGGCCACATCACTAAGAGGGAAAGCAGAGAAGCCAAGTTTTCTGGTTTCAAGCTAATGCCACTGAACTCAGTTTAACTGATCAAATGGAATGTCTCTCCCTAGGGTGCCTCTACATTTGTTAGCGCATAAGCTGTACATGCTCACAAATGCACATGTGGTTTTATGCACACAGAGACCAAGGATGTCCCTTGGTAAATGCACACAGATTCATCTCGTCCTACTAACAGCTATATGCACTGTAGAAGAGAACTTGGAGCAAGGGGTCCTCCTTGCCATCTCCTTTCCTCTGATACTTTTCCATGACACATAAATAACCCTAAATGCACAAGTCTCCTTGTTGGGTTTTTGAGAGTTCCTAGGTGAAGATGGGACTTCCGGACAAGATTCTATTTCACAGAGACGCCTTCTGCCTTCTCCTTGCCCTCTCTCTGTTATTAAGACCTAAGAGCATTACAGATTCCATGATAGTGTCCTCCCTAAATGTGCTCAGCTCCAAACTGTTGCATGGAAAGAGGGGTACCACTCACACAGAGAGACCTGAACTGAAACAGAATAATCATGGGATTTGAAATGACTTCAGTCTTGAAAACTGCACTTAGTGTTCTCTGGAAAACTGTACGTGGTGTTCTCCACACTTTCAAATATGGTCTGTGTTTCCACTCCCACCTCTTATTTCTTCTTAGAGTCAGTTTCTAAATAAATGAGTACCTCTAGAAGCTTTTTCTTTTTTTCTTTTTTGAGGGGAGGGAATTGAAGTGGATAAAGGAGACATATATATATATATATATATATATATATATATATATATATATTTTATTATTTTTTTCCTTTCTTCCTTTGGAGAAGAAAGATCCATGAAAAACAACCAAACAAAACACTCCCTTCCTTCCTTCAATGCCCTTTTTTAGTTGAAAGAAGATAAAGATTCATTTATAGGATTCATTATGAAATGGTGTTATGCTGGGGCTAGAACTTTTCAAACCCCATACAGGATTGATGATTTGGGAAGTCATCTCTTTGTGTGATATGTCAAGGTCACTGTGATTTGAGGATGGTAGAAACATGGGAAGGGACTGACAAATCTCCCTGGGGTACTCACTGTGCCCTTTCTGGAGAGAAGAACTTCAAATTTCAGAGAGATTAATTGGTTGCCCAGCTGGAACTAAGCACAGATTAGAGGACATAGTGCTGGCTACTGGGAAGGTGGGGACAAAATATGGGCATTATTCTTACCCTCCCAATCCTGGTCTATGCACGTTAATTCTGTAATCTGTCTAATTATCGCACACACAAAAAGATCTGTGAGACTTTGGGTACCATAATGGCTGAGAGCAACTCAGAGCCCTGACAGCACCAAAGCACCCCGCCTGTTGAATCTGATCAACTGGCACTTGAGAAATAATTGCATCAAAACCTAGTGATCATTTAAAGAAAAATCTTAGGCAAGGAGAGCAAACTTGGACTCTACTGAGGCCTAATTGAGTGCCCTAAACCTTGGCAGAATATTTCCTGGGCAGTTTTGCTTAGAGGTTTTAAGAACATTTGGATGAGAGCCAAGCCCCTTAAGTGGAATATCTTTCAGCTGTTGTGTGCATTGATAGTTTATTTCATTTTTTTCTGAAGGCTAGAGAGTGACATTAATGTTGAAGATGATTATTAATGCCAACATAGAGTTTTTACCTCCATATTAATGTTTATTCCTATTAAAAAATTCTTGTTTCTTCTTGTAGTCCATGACATAGCTTCAGCTTCATACTGGGCACAGAGTGAGGGAAATAGATGTGAGGAATTTTGAGTCTGGGGGAAGTTCAGAAACAACACATGTTGCAAAGCACATCTTCCTTTTCAAGAATTTATCCTGTCTGAGGGAAACACAAATATTATATTTCTTTTTCCTCAGACTCCTCAGTGGAGAAACTGTCTTCAGTTTGCAGTCCATTGGGGTTATATCAAGCCAAAGAACTCACCTGCAGCAAAATCCAGAAGCAGTGATTATTTTCTTTCTTATCTTAGTATAAATTAAGATACCTTATTGTTAATCACATTACCTTTCTCTTTGCTTTATATTCTAAAAAAATGCTTCCAGGAAATACTTAAGGATTACAGAACACATTCATATACATGATAGAATCAATTTTCCTTGTGATTCTATAAATTAGGTAGGAAAAGAATAGAACAAAGCTAAAGCTGGGTGCTATGGTGCACACCTGCAATCCCAGCCACTGGGGAGGTGGAGCCAAGATGATTGTAAAATTGAGACCAGAGGCAGTCTGTGCAACTTAGTGAGACTTTGTCTCAAAATAAAGAATAAAAAAAGGAGGCTGGGGATACAGCTTAGTTGTAGAACACTTGCCTAGCATGTATGAGGTCCTGGGTTCAACAGCCCACTACTGAAAAAAACAAAAAACAAAAACAAAAACAAAAAACAGAAAAAGAAAATGAAAAAAGAAAAAAGATGATGAAGAAGAATAAAATAAAGCTGAAAGGAGCCATGTTATTGTTAGATACCATCAGGCCGGATCCAACTCACAGTGACCCTATATACAACAGAACGAAACACTACCCAACACTATGCCATGCACAGCACTATTGTCAGTTCGTCTCTGCTATTCATAGAGTTTTCAATGGCTGATGGTTTCGGGAGTGGGCTGCTGGGTCCTTCTCCCAAGCCGATGTTGTTGTTGTTAGGTCCCATCGAGATGTGTCTGACTCATAGTGACCCTCACAGGGTTTTCAATGGCTGATTGTTTTGGGATTGCCTTGGGAGTGGATTGCCACGTCCTTCTCCCATTTTTGCAGTGCTGGGAATTGAACTCAGGACCTCAGAGACTGCAGAGCGGTGTTCTACCAACTGAGCTAAATCCCAGCCCTCTCAAGCCTATAGCACCTGGTATTTCCAGGTGGTTTCCCATCCAAGTACTAACCAGGCCCGCCCCTGCTTAGCTTCCGAGATCAGACAGGATTGGACACAAGGGTGGTATGGCTGTAGACGAAAGGAGCCATAACAATCATTTATTTTATAGATCAGGCAACAGAAGACCAAATATGAATAAAGTACCTAAAATCACAGGGTGTAGAAAAAAAAAGTTAAGAGTCAAGCTAGAAACCACAGGGATCCTTAGCAGTTGAACTAGAATTAGAACTCAAGTCTTCCAACTCTCCAGCACAGGAATTCAAACGGCAAATCTCTCCATGGTGACCCGCTGAATTCAGAAACCAGAATGGCAGAAAAGTGTCCATCTTAGAAGGATTTGAGAATAAGATCAGGAGCTTGTTTGGTGGTGCTGGTCCTAGTGGGGAACACACAAGGCCGTCACATATTTCAAAGGTTTCTAAGTAGTATTCCTATGACAGAGAACACTCAGGTCACTGCCTGGGAGGATTCTCCTTTTAATTCCCCCTCCTAATGGCGGAAATAAACTTATGGACCAAGAATTGCTGAGAGATGGCTTTTAAAGTTAAAAGGGCATAAAAAAGAGCTACTCATCAAACCAAATTCATCTCAAATGACTTAAATAGATCTCACAATCTGTTCCATTCTCTGACAGCATTTAAGAGAAACACCCACTTAATTTGAATTTCAAGGCCACATCACATCCTGTTAGGGAATCCAAAGAGCCAATAGCATGACCTGAATCTTGTTACTGGGGATATTTAATTTCGAGTTCAAAGGTGGTGAAATTGCAATAACCTCCAGGAAAGACTGATGGAAATGGCCTACCACTCTGGGTTGTGCGGCTTGTTCTACCTAATGTGCTATTTATGCCTCCTGTTCTTTCTCTATGCAAGATGAAACCTTCGTCTTCCTTTTGGATTGGCGTCCCTGGCTCTGTTTAGAGATTTATGTAGTCTGCCCATCCCTTTCTTCCATCTGCTGTGTTCAGCTCTTCTGCTGCCATTTCTCATCTTGCTAGTCACCCTTTGGTTCACATTTACTTCTTAAGAGTGGACAAGGGCAGGCTTTGAATGTCTTGGGACCTGATGAGGTTGTGGTTACCACAGGCAGCGGCTGCTTCGAGCCAACCCTGGAATCGGATAGGTACCGTGGGCGGCTTTACTGGGCAGCTGCACGTGGAATGTCCGTGCTGAGGGTGGACTGAGGAGGTCATTTGCCTGATTCCCCACTCTCTATCCACACCCCTTGAGATTGGGCCCTGTTTTTCCTTAGCTAGTAATGCAAACAGGCAACTTCTCCTGTCTCTTCTGTCCCTATTCCCCTCTCTCCCTTTTGGTTGGTTTGTCCCCTCATTTTGGAGACAAGAGATGGAGGGAGCCAACTGATAGGTCCCCCGACACCATCTTCCTTCTTTGGGGCTGTAGCATTTGCAGCGTGGCTCATGCCCCTATTTCAGAGTGACTGATTTTGCCTGTTGCTTGCTTTACCCTACAAAGGGGGAAAACCAAAATGCAAATACTCCTCTTCAGAAACTCACCCAAAGCTCAGAACTCAGGAACACAAGAGCTTTCCCTTTAAAGTAGTCCCTTTGTACGGATTTGCCTGTAGCCACGGTGCACATCTTTTTCCACTTCTCTGACAGTAGTTTTCTTTTCCCTCTTTTACCGCTGATATGCCAGAATGGCCTCTTGCACTTCTTGGTCCAGTCTCGTGAGTTGGTGCTGGTCTCTGAGCCCGCTGTCCCACTCTCCATACTTGACCCTGTTCCTCCCTCCTGCCCTCCACTTCCCAGCAGGACCCCACAGTCTCTAAAATATGAAACATTCACTATTTTGGCTTCTATGTGGGATCAGGAGTGCTGCCATCCAGGCTGGATGGTGTGGGGAAGCGCAGTTATGAGCCTTCCCGTGGGAGTGGCTCTCCTTTGTTTTAGTCTAGTAAACCCATGTCCTTTACAAGTTCATGTCCCAGGGGGAAAAAAAAGTGGCATTGAATTTTGTTGTCATCATGCTCTCATTTTTTTTTTAACAGGTACACATGCAGTGCTCCTCGTGCATTGTGCCACCTTCGCTGCACCCTAAGGTTAGAAGTCCCTCTCTGGCCCCACCCAACTACAGAGTGGTACTGGAGGATGGTCCTTTCCTACAAGGCCTTGGCCATCTCCCCAGGGCAGTCAAAGTGCCACACATCTTCTGCTGCCTAGAGATTGGGGACTAGGATGTGTCTGAAATGCCGTTTCTGGCTGAGAACCTAACTCTTCTTGTCTTTGGCTGGCAGACTTCCTGGAGCTTGGTATAGAGGAAAATGTAGGTTAAAGTAGAAATAATAGCATCTAACGTTTATTGAGAGTTTACTACATTCTAGGGACAAGGGTAAGTGTTTCTCATGCATAAATTCTTATATAGTATCTTCTTCATTACTATCTTGTGGGATAGCTACTATTATTTTTCCCATTCTACTGAAGCTTAGAGAGACTAAACGGCATGCCCAAGCACACAGTTAGTACTGCTACCAAAATACATCTCCAGAACCCTCATCCTTAATCTCTGCACACTGGTTCCCAATATCAATCTTATTCTAGAATTTTGTCTGCATTTATAAGGCCAAGGCTATGTATCATATTTTTAAAAAATTAACAACAGTACTAATTTAACTGATTAGGAAGACTATCCAAAGTGGCTTTGCTTTGGGGGTTTGGTCCTATTGAGTATCAAGCAAGTCCGATGTTTTTATTTCCTATGATGTTTGCATTTCTTTCCATCCTTGCACTGGGAGGACCGGTTGGTTTTGTGAGGCAGTTCTAAAGAATTCACTTGTGAATCTTCTCCATCTGCAGCAAAGCTCATTCATTTGTTCAATCAACAAGTATTTATTAGGTCGCTGCTATATACAACCTACTGAGTTAAGTGCTGGGGAACGGACACAAAGAGGTACAAAGCGCAGACATTACCCATCAGAAATTGCTACCAGTGGAGAATTAAATTAATTAGAATCCTACTAAATAACTGGTCTCAGTTAAGCTGATGTGGTGCAAACAGTGGGCCTTTTAAGATGCTAATATATAATTCACTTTGCCAATATAGACAGCAGTCCCAGGCAAGGGACTTCAGTGTTCTGGAATGAATGAGAACGTTATTCTTTATATATTATCAGTAGGATGCACACTTAAAAGTTATTTCTCAACAAATAATGGTTCTTCATATATTTGTCCTAGTCCTGCTTGTTAATAACATCAGATGATTAAGAAAAAGAGTAGTAATAGGAACACAATCTTTGTCCTACGATCAAAGATAAGTGACCTCAACAGGCAATAAGCCCATGTATTTTAACCCTCCAAACTGAGCTCTAACTGATTACCTGCTGTTAATTCATTCTAATGGAACATGACAAAGAAATCTATACTTCTCCCACTTGCAGAATTATAACTTCTTTCAGAACATTTGCATATATAAAGTGATCCCAACAGACCCTACACTGTGCAAGGTGGTGTCTCAAGCACTGTGGGAACTATTAGCAGGTACAAGACCAACCCTTGTCCTCAATGGGATTACAGCCAGTCCTATTTTGTGGATAAGATTATAATAAGAGGAACACACAATGGAGGGGTATAATATGATAATTCATAAATGAGAGACACAAACTGGAGGAACCTAGAAGGAGATCATTTTCTGGGGACTGCAGAGATGCTGGGCTTCTAGTTGGTCCTCAAAAGCAGGCTAGGATTTAGATGATAAAGAGAAAGCATGAGGGCAAACCAGTTCAAGGAATTACTGTGATGCTTAAAGGGCAATGACTAGACTAGTGTGTCAGGAAGAGGTTTGTTTATGCAAATACTGGAACATAATGTTGGAAGCTAATTTGGGGTCATATCATGCAGGTGTTTTAATGACAACTGATGGGTTTGTACTTTCTTATCAAATGGGCTCTGTGTCACAAATGGAGAGGTAATTAAGCTACTAGACTTGGAGACTTTTGGGGGTGAGGGCTTAGTTTTTCACATCCAGCATATTTTTTGACTTATAGTCAATAAATTTTAAAAAATCTTGTAGCCAACAAAATTTTATTCAAAATCAAGTCCATAGAACAGTTTTAGAGTAAATGTAGCAGGGCATGGGATGGATTGAAGGGGAACTTGAAGGAAGCCAGGTGATCAGTATGAGGTGAATCCTTGAAAGTGTTGGCCATTCACAGAGGAATGGCTCTGCTGAGAGTATAGTAATTGGTCAAATTATTTTAGTCATTCTTGTCACATCCAAATAAACAGCAACCCCATTGGTTGATGGTGTACCTAAAATTCCTTGTTTGCACTGTCTAGATCTGTCTCAGACTCTCCTTAGCACCCAACAAAAGGTCTTCTTTAGCAGTTGACTATTGTTAGAAGCCTGCTTAAAGATGTGTACCTTGAGGCCCAAGCAGGTCAGTTTGTCCCTAGAGATTGACTATTTCTACCACACAGAAGACATCATGTCTCACCAAGCATTTAACACTTTGGCCTCATGTCTCAAAGCAAAATAATAAACCCAATTGGAAAAAGAACAGAAAGCTACAAGATTTTTGTAGTTCAGCTAGCTCCAAGGACTTCTGAGGGGAAGAGTGAAGAATTTTAAAATTCTATTTGTAAAAGTTGTATTATGTTGCTTTTCATTAGCAATATGTTCACTGGTATAGGACACATTCTGCAGTAATATTATTTTATTGCCATTTGGTCATAGAAGTAGATGAATTTTACAATGAAGGCATGGGTTGGAAGTAAGCAAACATGCTCATATGTGATCAGGGAAGTATTCCCTGTATAAAGTAAGGCAAAGCAGACTGGGGCTTTGCTCTCTGGAAGCTTATGCTTCAAAAATAGAGACCTTGTATTTTTGTATTGTGGTCATGAGTTATATCATATGGTATCCTTCCATACCTCCCTACCCCCGCCTACCACTCTCTTCCACATAGATGCAGGCCTGATCTACAACTGTCCAGTGTCATAAGTCAGGACATTTAAGGCACACAAAGAATTTGTTTTTGGAGCTGGATTGCAAACTCTCCATTTCATCCTAAAGACTCTCCCAGAGCCCCCTTGCCATTCTTGTGGCTCATCCGTGGCCACTAGTCCCAGCAATAGCCCCACTCTGCAGGGTGCGGGCCTAGGAGCAATGATGTAAATACATGCTGAAGATCAGTCAGAAGTGAGTGGCCAGGAGTCACCTGAGGAGTTCTACACAAGTGGAAATATTCCCCTGAAGTGTGAAAACACTTGGATATTACTAAGATGGCCCAAATGTGCCCTCCCTCGGTAATATAGTAAAGTGTAACTGAACAAGTTAAGTATCCCCTGTAGACTTTAACAGGGGTCAGGGAGGGAAGCAAGGCCTCTGTGAGATGAAGTCTGGGAGCAGAAGACAAAGCTCCCTTCCCTAGCTAAGTACCTCCTCTTCCATGTCGACACAGGGCTCAATTCACACTTCAGCAACATTATAGTCACTCAAAGTCACATGTACTTGGATTAGGAAGCGCAAGTGTACCTTCCAAGCCCTGTTTGCATATAATTGCCCTTTCTATCTTCCCAACGAGTTGGTTATGGTATATGTACAGGCAGCACACATGTCTGCACACTTACACTTAGAATTCCTTATGTATATCTGATCTGCAGCTCTCTGGGTCTTCATGTGTGGGTGTGCCACCCCCACAAACATCTGGACAGGAAATGACATCTCACCTGTAATGGCTGTGATGATCTCAAGGACATTATTGGGCCTTGATCTTCCACAGTTATCATCCTCTTGTCTCTAAAGTCTTCCCTTCAGATATCGTACTCCCTCTGGGCTCCCACCCTTATCCAGAAGGTAAAGGTCAAGGTTAGCAAGCCAGGCTGAAGAAGGGTAGCTTATCCCCCCTAGCCTGAGGAGTCCCTGTGTCTACAGAACAGATGTGGGATGGGCAAGAGCAGAGTAAACCTATCCTCTCTCCTATGGAAATCACATTTAATTCTGACTCAAGGGGCCTCTGTGGCAAATGGAGAGGTAATTAAGCCTCCAGACTTGGAGACTTTTGAGGGGAGAGGGCTTAGTTTTTCACATCCAGGATATTTTTTGAAGAGCAGAGTAGAGGTCAGAGAGACTTAGAAAGCCTTGAAGAAAACAGAAACAAGATGACAGGTGTTGGGTGTATCACCGCTAGGTGACATGAATCAACGGAAAACGTATTTAAAAATTAATTTGATTTTTAAAAAGCTCTAAGAATTCAACCAGCATTCTTGATGGTGTGACAGAAGAATGGGGTCACCAAGGTGCCCAGTGAGAGCCGGTGGGAAGGAGCATGGGTTGGCACGCTCCTTCTGCTGTACTTCTTACTATTTTTAAAGTGATTATCAACATGGAAAAGTTTCACCTACAGAGACCAGGAGTGAGACCTCGAAGGACAGGAGACTTCTGTGGGTAACGATGACATCTGGTTGTTAACCAACACAGCCAAGGACAGAGCCCAGTACCTCAAGGGAAGTGGCTGAGGAAACCAGTCCCCAGTGCAATCCCCCAAGGAATGGCGGTCCCATTTTGGCCACTGCCAGCAGGGAACATTCCACTTGCTGTTAGTGTGTGTTGATTTAGATGGTTCCCCCTGGGTGTATGGCTGTGGTAAAGCTTGGAAAATGTGAAGCAAGCGACACTATTGAGATTTCCATTAGGACACTTTCTAGTGGTCAAAGGACATGGTGTGTGCACAGGTGTGTGTTGGGCCAGTCCGAGGCTGGGTAACTGTTCCTTCCCTACCACCCTGCTGCATTAGGCCTGGTAAAGTGGAAAGTGCTTCTTGGGTATTGCTCACCCTCTCTTGTCATCACCCTCCTTTAGAACCAAGCTGAGAGAACTCTGTAGCATGGGCACCCTTGGGTTTTTTTTTTGTTTTTTTTTTGATGGGCCAAGCTTACAGTTTTCAAAGTGCTATGACAAGATGGTTGCAAAAATAAAAAGCTAGTGAAAGCTTAGTCACAATATTTCTATAGCTGGCAATCAAAAGATCATATTGCATGCAACTGGCAAAACCATCACAGGGAAATTATGCATTTTCCAGAATACCTTATTCCCTTCTGTGTATTAAACATTACTTTAATATTCTGGTGACAATGTTTTATAATTAATCTAAAATGTAAGGGAATGAACACACCAGAGATTGTATTTCAGTGCAAAGAGGTGAAAAAGGCTGCTTTGCCGTGGCAGACCAGATTACTGACTCAACTCCTAGTGCTTACGAGCAACCACGGAGGTCACGGAGGGCTAATATCCCACCACATCCTCAGCAAATGCAAACGTTCTTTACGCTTTGGGGAGTAAAACCCTTTCACTCATAAGGGTGTTAATGTTAACACAGAAGAAAAGTGTTTTAAAAATCGCATTAGTTCATAGACTTATATTGAACTCATGAGGGGGAGTCTAGCCCCAGAGAGATAAAAAGTAAAGGCTGAGCCATAAACCAGTATGATAACATCCTTATTATAAGATGCAAATTGAGGGACCCAATTCACTAAAACACATGTTACTGGTATTTAATTTTGCTTGTGGGAATATATCAGAAGTTGGCCTATGCCTTATGCACAATGTACTTAAAACGAGGGCGAGTAACTTTAGCTATAAAAAAAAGTGATAAAGAAGCACAGGGCAAGCCAGGATTGAGAGATAATTACAAGGATCTAATTTAAGTGTCAGTGTACACAGCTTGCTTTCCTGGCTTCAGCTTGGAGGCTCAGCATCGTGCATTGAAGGCAAGTGGGGCTGAGCTCTGGGTGGAAAGGCTGGGGTCCTGGGGCCCGTCAGGGTCTTGGCAGTTCTCAGGGAGCGAGAGCTTCGGGGCTGGGCTATAAGGGGCAAGCCCACGCACAGTGGCCATTACAGGCACTTCACTTCCACCTCAGGGGCTGTGAGCCTGTGGTTTTAGAACAGAAAATGCACTTCCCCATGAGAAAGAGGTCAGTTCCTCTTTCCTGGGTGGCACAAACAGCCTGCAGGGGCTACTTGGACTTCCTGCCACCATGCACCATGAGCAGGTGAGTTATGCTTCCCTCCCAGGGTGGCACCCAGAGGATGTACCCTGTGCCTCTCCAGGTGCTTGACCTCACGAGGCTCAACAGACAAAGAAACTGCCCCTCAGCTCTCACCTCCTCTCAGAAGCCTTCCTCACCCGAGGGCTCTAGGATCTGCCCCTGAGATGCAAAGTGTGATCTCTGGACCACAGATCACAAAGTGTCCCCGAGATGTCAGCTAGAAATGCACAATCTGCAGCCTCTCCCCAGAGCATCCAAGTCATGCTATGTGATTTAATGAGATAGGTTAAATTGTGAGACGTATGGCAAGGTCCGTTCTCTCTGATCTTCTGCATACGCCCCTCATCTGGCATTTACCATTTATCTGAGTTTGTGGCATTAGAATAATTGAGAGGGTCCTCCAAACACCAACTCTTTCTCTCTTTCTCTTCCTTCCTTTCTTCCCTTCCCTTCCCTTTTCTCTTTCTTTCTTTCTTTTCTATTTTCTTTTTCCTTTCCTTTTCTTTTCTTTCCATTCCTTTCCTTTCCTATCCTTTCCTTTCCTTTCCTTCTTTTTTTTGGTCAAAACTTTGTGATTAGAAGGGAAAAAAAATCCCAGGAAGCCCAAGGATGCACTGGAGATTGTCAGGGCGGGTGTGAGCATGAAACCTTGGTAAACACTACCTTAATTACTTTGATGATGGCTGGGGAAGGAAACAGCTTTCAGCTCTTGGGGACTCTGAAGTCTGCTATGGGTTTACATTTGCCCTGATGGTAATGTTGGCTCAGACCCCAGAAGCTATGGTCATAAGGGTGGTGTGACCCTGCCTAGGTCGGTCCAGAAATAGGCCAGTCACCTCCTTGAGGGAGGATATTAGGGAGAGGGAGAAGGGAGGGTCAGGAGGAACAGAGGCCCCAGGCTACATTAGATGAAGAAAACTGGGAGAGCCAGTAGGGATTTTCGGAGCTCCTTGGACTCACTCTTCATGCCACGCCCCTCTGCAGCCTGTCATCACCTGAAATTCCTCTAAGGAGATGAAACTCCCCTTATTAACACAATTAGGAGAGAAAATGCTTATGCAGTAAAGGCTAGATTGAGGTAATACTCAAGTGTGAGTGAGGTAAAGAATGACCACTAATCAACCACCAATTCTCAAGGACTGTGAAGATGTGGCCCACCCTGGTTTTGTGAGTGGACTGAGCAAGGGGCCAAGATCTCCATCCTTGAGGTGGGAAATGGATTCAGGTGAACCAGCAAGAGGATCTGGGGCAGAACATGAATTCAGAAGCCTTTGCTCTCGACTATGAACCAGGCCCAGTTTCCTTCACACACGTCAGGAGGAGAGGAAACATCCAAGCAAGTAATCTGGTCTTGCAGCTGCAAAGGCCCCAGCTTAACTTTGTATTTATGTGGTGAAGGTTTTTGCTTTTGTTTTTCAGCCCAGGTTATTTCATACCCAGGAGCGTGCCTCCTAGGGCTTCATGAATTGGAGCATTACATTTAAATGTCTTATTTCTCCACCTGGCATTTTCCATACTTTGTTGCTTCCCTTACAGAAAGCCAGGGGTCCTGCCCATAATTCCAGGTGATGAGTAAACTCTGTACAGATGCCCAGATGGAAATGGCCTTTCGAAGGACCAACAAAAACTCCCGTGGGATAATTTCCGCTCCCGGGAAGGATTTTACTCATTGTGTTGTCACCAGAACAGCCTCGTGCAGCTTGGTCTCCAGAGAAACTTACTTTTTTTTTTTTAATTTCCATTTTAAAAAAGCAGAGTGAAGTAGGGCATGGTGGCATAAGCCTGTAATCCTAGCTACTCTGGAGGTGGAGGTAGGAGGATGGCAGGTTTGAGGCCTCCCAGAGGTAGTCTATGTAACTTAATGACAACTTGTCTCAAGATAAAAAAATAAAACAGGGGCTGAGAGTGCAGCTCAGTGGCAGAGAGCTTGCAGAGTATGTGAGAGGCCCTGTGTTCAGCACCCCAGTATGGCAAAAAAACCAAAACAAAACAGAAAACAAAAACAGAAAAAAAAAAAAATCAGTGAAGATCTTTCTTGAGGCTCTTAAAGTTCTGATTTCACTCTCAGATTGATCTAAAAGCTCATAGATGGGCAGGGGACTGAGGAGAGCTGGTGTGGGATTACCAATCAATGCTTTCAAATGTGTGGATTAAAATGGTCCTGCAGCTGTACCACTGCGGTGTTCAATCCCTCCAGATCTTGGAAGCTAAGCAGGATCCGGCCTGGTTAGTATTTGGATGGGAGACTGCCTGGGAACACAGGTACTGCAGGCTTTGGAGAAGGACCTGGCAACCCTCTCCCCAAAATCAATCTGCTGTTAAAAACCCTATGAAGAGCAGAGAAACAGTAACAATACTGTTTCACCTGTTGCACATAGGGTCGCTATGAGCCGGATACCAACTCAATGGCACCTAAAAGCAAAAACAATTCCCATAGTTCAGATTCAGACTCTGATTTCAGTTTCCCATTTGGCCTTTGAGAAATCATCTCTCCACATGCTTCCTTGGGAGTGGAGAGCCTGAAGCCTGTCTCTGAGGCAGGACCTTCCTCCATCTGAGCTCTACCCTGCCATGTGGGATCAGAAGGAACAATGTGTGACGTCCTGAGAGAAACATCCAAGAAGCAGTGCTGGACTGCAGGTGAGACAGTACCTGGATTGTAAGGAGGCATGAAAGGTTTATGCAGGGCTTTAGTTCTCTTTAGATTCTCAGTCCCTTCTTTTCTTTTCTTCTTTCTTGTTGAACTCAGGTCCTAACAAATGCTAGGCAGGTGTTGGGGTTTGGCTCAGGCCCGGCTAGCTCAGTTGGTAGAGCATGATACTCTTAATCTCAGGGTTATGGGTTCGTGCCCCATGTTGGGTGCCAAGATGTCAGGGTTCAGCTCAGGACTGGCTGAGGTCAAAGTCTTGCCCTGACACTGAATGGGTATTGGGTACCCTCAGGACTGGGTGATGGAATGGCCGGAGGTACCAAAGGACCTTGAGAGACCTTCTATGAACAAACAGGAAAGGGAGAGTTTATTGGATTGCTCCCCAAATGAGGGGCAACCAGCAAGCAGCGCTTTGTAAGTGACAGCTCAAGGCCAGCAACATAGAATGCTGCTGGCTCACTGATGGTACAGCCCTTAAAGCTACAGCACTAGTGTTCTGCGATGATGGAGATCCAGTAGTCTTGACTCTTGCAGCTCGCCTTCTCTACCCAACTTCTTCCCAAGGATGGGAGGAATTGGGGGGCTCTTTGTGAGTTGCTAGTAGCCTTCAGCGCTTTGGGACCCCTGGGCTTGACTCGCTGGCTTGCTAGAAGGTCTGTCTCAGGATTGGTGAGCACTGGATCACAGTGATGGGGTCTGGACAATAATTGGAGAATGGTGAAGGGTGAAGGTGGGGTCCAGGAGCCTGTTTATATAGGCTCCTGGAAGGGGGTGTGTACTGGGGACAGCCAATCAGGGTGCATTCCTGGCAGGTATGACAGTTTACCTGGCAGGTATGACAATTTACCTGTCACAATTGCCAGGTGGGACAGTTATTTAATAAGGTGATTTGGGGGTACATTTTGGATTGGTGGGTAGGGTATGTAGGGGTCCAATCAGATATAATCCTTTAGGAGCCAATCAGGGGGCTTTGGGTGACTAATCAAGGTAGAGATGGTTAGGACAGGGTCAGGCTGGTCAGGGGCCATCTTTAGTCATTGATGGGAGGAGTAGGAGTGAGTGAGTGAGTGGAATGTAACCCTGGGGTCATCTAGAGGTCAGTCCCTCAAGCTGGTCAGAGGGACCCTATTTATGGGGTGCTTTTAGAAATCTCCAACAGGCAGGCACTCTATCACTGGGCTGCATCCTGAACTCCCCACCTGCCCTTTTCTTTTCTTTCTTCTTTTGAGTCAGGGTCCTGCTAAATTCTATAGGCTGCCCCTGGCCTCAAACTTGTGATCTTTCTGCCTCAGCCTCCCGAGTACCTAGCCCTTTTCTCATTATGGCTATTCTCTACATTTGTGTAACTATGAGCCCATGGAACAGTGCCCAAGCATCCTGTTATGGAGCATTCATTGCAACTCTGTGGCTTGATACAAGCAGTGCAGGTGCTCTGCTTCCATTTCACTGAGTGGGAAACTGAGACTTGCAGTGGTCTGGGGCTGAAGTCACACAACTGGTTGGAAGTCAAGTCAAGCCCCAGGGCAGATGTTTCAGCCCTGTGTGAGGAGGTCTGTAGACTCTCTGAGAAGTTCAGTCCTTTGTCTTGCTCTTCTTACCAAAGTCAGTTCAATGCCCTCTCCCAGGGCAAGTATAGACGCATGCCATCACTGCTGGGGATAGTGGTTTCCTTGTTTTTTTTTTTTTTTTTCCAGCCAACTCACTGAAGTCTGAGGCCTCTATGTACATTTATGGTTCAGGACAAGTTCTACACCCCTCCCCATTTCCCATAAAAAATCCAAGCAAACACCTACTGGGATGCCCATTAAAAACAAACAAACAAAAACGTGGCCCATAATAAGTGTCAGTGAGGGTGTGGAGAAATTGGAATCCTCATATATAGCTTGTGTAAAATGGTGGAGCCCCTATGGAACACAGCATGGCAGTTCTGCAAAATGATAAACATAGAAGTTATCATATGATTCAGAAACTTCACTCCTTGGTGTATATCCAAAAGAATTGAAAGCAGAGATTTGAATGAATGTCTGTGCCACCCACGTCCATAGTGGCATTATTCACAACAGCTGAAAAGTGGAAACAACCCAAGTACCCATCAACAGAAGAATGGACAAACAAAATGTGGCACTTGCACACCATAGAGTAATATTCAGGCATAGGAAGAAATGAAATGTTGACATTTGCTATAACATAGATGGACCTTGCAACCATTATGCTACGTGAAATAAACCAGATACTGAGAGACCAATATCATATGATTCTGTAGCCCCAGGCTAGACAAATTCATAGACACAGAAGAATAGAGAGTCCCAGGAATTGAGAAAATGGGGGAAGGGAGAGTTACTGTTTAATGGGTACAGAATTTATACTAGGGATGGTGAAAAAGTTCTGGAAATGCTTAGAATGGTAAATACTGTGTTACATATATTTTACTACAATAAAAAAAACAGCAAGCAAACAAATGCAAATAGGAAATAAAACAACAATACTATAAACAAAAATAAGAAGAGGCTATACAGGAAGAGAAGGCACAGGGTGAAGGGCAGGGCTGGTGCAGAAGAGACAATGGTGTCAATAATGAAAAGGAATAAGAAAGAGTCGGGGTCCAGGAAGTGCTCTGCCCATGGGTCTGCAGGCCTTGGGGCTGGGAAGCAGGGGTCCAAGTTCTGGCCTGAGGGTCCTGTAGGGAAACTGCCCATGTGTTAGCCAGAGAAGGGTTTTCACTATGTGGCAGCCCGCCTGGAGCCCCAGGGCGGGATCATACCCCTGGGTCGGGAGAAGTGTCCATTTCCAGTTTATTTATGTGTTTTATCCCTAGAGTGGGATAAACGACTGTGAAACTGACCTGATATTTATGTCCGTGTTAAGGCCGGGGTTTGATATGAGTGCTTTCTCCATGAACTGCGCCCTCAGAGCCATTTACTTTAGTGGAAGGTTTCTGTGGAGGAGGAGATTGGGAAAAGTCATCAAATCCCAGGCTTGCAGCTTCCTCTAATTGTATTCTCACCTTTGAATAATTTCTGAGCACTTAGAAAGTGCAAGAGGTGGGGTCCTTTAAAACTATGGGAGTATTCTAAAGGCAGACAAAATACTCCCTATCCTGCACCCGGGCCCTTTACTGGTAGTCTGTGAAATCTACATTTGTCATTCCAAAAGTGTCATATTGTCCACGTTGCCCATTAGGAAAAGTAGAAGATCTGGCTCTCAAATATATTTAAACATGGGATCAGAGAAGACAGAATTCTAAATCCTGCCTGTGCTAATTTGTATGGTCAGTCCTGGCTTGTTTAGAATCACCTTAAGGCAGAAGGTGGTGTAATCCCAGCCCTTGCCTGCACATCTCTTTTTGTCCGAACCTGAAGATTAAGGTCCGTAGATAGAAGGAGGCTGGGATGCAAGGTGTGAACATGGAGAATCCAGAGCAGGCAAGTGTTTTGTCCAGTCACCATCAGGCTTTAGAACAAGAAGGTCATGAACTGGCCTCAAAAGCAAAGGAACTTCTGAACTTGGAAGTTGGATTCTGAGGCTGGTGCAAAGGAACCAAGCATCCAGCGCTGTGACTTGTGCTTAAGCAGAGTTGAACACTGAGTATTTGCTAGTGACAGAGGTAAATGATTAGAGTTTATTTCTCACCAAATGACTTTGTTTTCTGAATACTGAGAAATGACCTGGCCAAGTCTTCCCTTGCAATCTTACTTTTGAAAAGTCAATTGGTACAGGCTGGGATTAACTGTAAAGGAATTTAAGCAAGATGAGAAGCTAATTCTTGCAAGCTACTTGGTAAATCTGGGGAGATCTGTGAAAAGATTCTGAGTAATTGTCTGGGAGAAGGGCAAATAAGTGATGGCATTATTAGTAATAACATAATGAGGTAGTCATGCCTTTGATAAAGATTTTTAACTTTGATGAAGCTTTTTTATTTTCTCACTTTGTCTCCTTTCCTCAGGTGAGTTAGTTTGTCAGAATCTCACCTTGGCTGTTCCAGAAGCAGAGGGAGGGTCTGACTTTGAGAGGATGGGATGCTGAGAAGTCAGTGGAGACAAGACAGGAGCTGGCTGAGGTGCAGGGAGGGAGGATGGCAGCTGCTGGACTCTCTCTAGGTTGGCATCCCTAAGGCTAATGTAGAGCCCCTGAAAGCAAACCCCTCTAACTTTGCAGGTGATCTGATGGGAATGTGTGCCGGAGAGGGGCTGCTGAGGACAGCCTCATGCCATGTGCCTGCTGGGCATGGTACTGGATTTCTAGCCAGGATTCCTGGGTTCTTGGCCCAGCTGCCTGAGTTCATTTTCTTCTCTGGGCCTTACTTTTCTCATCTGTAAAATGAATGGATGAATCACAACTTCACATATGACTAAGATTCTATATGATTTTCACTGGAAGGAGGAACCCAGAAGGGACACCTGGGGGACCATGCTCCATGGTGGCCAGGAAGGAAGCCACCAGATATAGTCATAGGAGGAGTCCACGAGTCACTGAGGAGTCACTGTCTATAAGAGAAGGAGGCTCAGGGCATCAGGGAGGGAAAGTGGCCACTCAATATGCCACAGAAGTTTCTAAGGAGGTTTTGCCTAAGTGATGGGCAAGTAGGTGCTAGTAGCAAATAAATCAACTCAGGGCCTCAATGTGGTCAGAAATGGAATGCCTTTTCTTTTCCTTCTTTCTTTTTTTTAAGGAAATAAATCCCATCAGAGGTCTTTTATCCTGTTTAGAAATCATAAATTCAACATGTATTGGGGTTAGTAGACCAGTTCAGAGGCTGTTTGGGGGCATGGGTTCATTAGGCTGGGAGTATTTATGAGGCAGGGTTTAAAGGACACCATTCAACAACTTGTGGCCCAGGGGTGTTTTGGCTGCAGCTTTGGGAGATCTTTTAGAGTTCTGTTTTGGAGTTCCATTTGTTGAAATATCCTTCAGAATACAAAGAACTAAATGCTTTTTGAAAACATTTCCTTCCCATCCTAACCAGCTAAATTCCCCACACTTTTGAATCATGGCTATAATTCAGTCTACAAACACAAATGGAGTGCCTGCTCTAGCTTGTGACCTGCAGGACTCAAGTGTTTCGAAGGAAACAACAATGACGGGTACTAGGACCACAGCAGGTAACTCAAAGAACGTTTTCTGAATTGTAGTAAGTTTGGGGAATTTTTCTTTTCAGATAAGAAGGTGCATTGACCCACGTCTACATGCTGATCACCACATGCTTTGTTCTCCTGCAGGACTTGGTCTTGGCTCTTGGAAGATTTTTCACAACTAAAAATCCAACTTTGTCCTAATCAAAATATGGTAAGTATATCCCAGAATGAACACTGGTTTTTGTTGTTGTTTGTTTGTTTGTTAAAAAAAAGACTCTGGAATACAACGGGATTAGACAATCCGTAAATTCGTGCCTACTCACTGGGCACTCAGAGAGGGTGAAGGACATACTCTGCTTCTGAACATCTGTCACATGTATTTCATTTATTCCCCTGAGCCATGTGGTATTGTTGCCAACTTTTCAGATAAAGAAACTGAGGTTTCAATTGGTTAAGTGACTTGATAAAGGTCGCTTAGCCAGGAAGAGGTGAAGTCAAGTCCTTCTGGTTTGAAAATCCATGCTCTCATTCATTTATTCGTTCATTCATTCCACAAGTATTAACTGAGCATTTCTCATCCAACATGCTGCCCCCACATGAGCCATTCTATGTACTCTAAGGGAGTCAAATAAAAACTTATTTGACAGCATACACAGCACAATATAACGTTTTGTAATTAAGGGCTACGTGAGTTCAGAGGAGGAAGCCTGATGTGTGCTGGAGAGTCTTGGCACTGTGTCTTGGGAGGAGCAGGTTTTGGAGCAAAGCAAAAGTCTGCAGGACAGAGAAGAGGGAGGAGGGGCAGAGCATGGTGTGTTTGGGGGGCCTGTGAAGTGCAGAGGTTTACTGGAATAGGTGCTTTAACTTTGTGAGGTCACAGGCTTTTGGGTTGAAATATATCAATCTGGGGTGGCTTCTCCATTCTCAAATATTGAAGAAGATAGGAATAACTTCATTGTCTTACACTTCCATCTTCCTGCATCTTAACAGTGGCCATCTCTAAGTTCAGAAAGAGAGCTGGAAGGGGGAGAATATGAACAATTACTGACTGATGGTAATTTCTCCATGATTCCTAAATAGTACTCAACCCCAATGACCTTCCTGCAGGTACATCTACACAGATGGGGTTTAATGTACCTGAAATAATAATGCGAGAACTCATAAAAGCAGGGAGTTTAAAAACTCTGAGTTCCCCAGGGCTGTAAGTCACTAGCAGCAAAGCACTCCTTTCTCTGTGTGATGCAACACCCCTCTCCCCCCACCCCTTCCTTTTTAAAACTAATATACTTGTAAGCAGGTGCTTCATTGGTTGAAGTAGTTGCTAGGCTGCTGGGTTGGTTCTCAGAGAACAGAAAGGACATTTCTGTGGAATCAGCATGAACATGTGTTGGGTCCCTGTTCGGGCACCAACTATGTTGGGCCCCACGTTCGGGCGCCAAATCTATGTGGGGCGCGAGCCTCCCGGTCTGGCGTGGAGGTTCGGACGGGCTGCGCCGCCGCACACACAGATACTAAACACAATTCACTTGAGACCCTCAGGTGAGGGGCACAGAGTCCTGCGGCCCTCAGGACCCAGGCGGAGACGGGCAGGAACAGGCGAGAAGGCGCAGAAAGGGATGCCAAAAAGGCCGTGCCAAAAAAGAAAAGGTCGAGCTGCCACAGTGCAGCTCTTTATATAGTTCGCCCATGGAATGGCCTGAGCCAATCAGCTTTCAGTCCAATTGTCCAATCAGGAAGGGTTTTGTACAAACATGTAACCAAGTTACTTTCATTTTCCCTAGATTTCTAACTTATGAACCAGATAGTCAAACGCCATTTTCCCAGTTTGAGAGTTTTTGCCAATTTCCTCCCAATTCTTCCCTACAAACATGTACTTAACTCAGCTTCTCAAAAATTGCCAAGAAACTTTACTTAGATTCTCAGGGGAAGTGATTGTGGTGAATCTAATTTATTGCAACCTATGCCTACTCTTCCCTTTCTTTTGGCTTTCTTTTCTAGCTCTGTGTAAGGCCAAGGAGGTGGGAAGGGGAAGAGATTACAGCATGGTCTGGGGCTATGCAGTTGGTCAGGAGAAGCTGGAAGTTGTGGGGTGGGGTCCCAGAAGAACATTGTGGCTGACAGTTGGTGGTGTGGTGTGGTTTGCCTTCACAGGCACCACAGTGGATCTCCCCAAGGGGACACAGCCTCCACCATCTCCTCTTTTGCCACTGGTGGTGGCTATTGGGATTGTTTCTTCTGGGACTTGGGATGGTGTCCAGGTTCATCTCTTGGGCCCCATTAATTTGGTTGCTTGGGCACTCTGGTTACTCTGGTTACTTGGTATGGTGGAAAGAGCTCTAGATAAGAAAAGAAGCTGAGGCCCTGGACAGTTCTGCTGTGTGGGCTTCAATTCCTTAAAGTTTCTCCATCTCAATTTCCTTATTGCTATATGGACTGTTGTACTAGATAATCTCCAAACTCCCTTCCAAGTCTGTGTTATAGGCCAAAGTAGAAAATTCCATCTCCTCCTGGGACAAGAGTGTTGCTTTGTGCCAGAGCCACAGACAGTAGCCCTAACCTGTTCTTATCTTGACCCCTTTGGGTGAGAATGTCAGTGGTTCAGACCAAATTCCTTGCCTTTTTGCATAAAACTGCCCCCAGCTAATGCTGCCTGAAAAATTGTGCAGACAGTCTAAGGGGACCAGTCATGCTGGTGTGCTTTGGACTAAGGGGTTTCCTTTGGTTTTGAAACTGGCAAAGTTCTGGGCAAATTGGGCTAAGATGGACAGCCTAAGAGGGACAGTGCTCACTGATTTAGTGTTAGGATGCTGCTCAACCACAGCAAAGGAAGGTATCACTAAAAGATGTTTAAAAAATTCTAGAAAGTTTCAATTTCTTTTGGCAATTAATTACTTTATTTCCCTGGAAGTCTACTCAAGCCTCTCTTTGAATCTTGTACTAGATGTCCTTGAAACCACCTTTTCCCTCCTGCTCCAGAATTCACCAGCCTCAGGTATTGAAGATGCAGAGGAGTCAGGTGGGGCTGTCCTTGGCCAGGCTTCACTCCATTCACATGCACTGTCTATGCCAGGAAACCACCAACTTCTCTTTGGAAACATGTGCTCTGACTGGGCTGCTGGGTGAGAAAAGAGCCACCACAGTAGGACAGGAGCTTTAGGAGATGAGCATCGCTGTTTCGAACCCAGGATTCCAAGATGCCTGATTTAGGTGTCTTATTCTTGAAGGGAATGGGAGAAGGACCTGGCAATCCACTCCCAAGGCAATCCCGAAGCACTCAGCCATTGAAAACCCTATGAGGGTCACTATGAGTCGGATACTGACTCCACGGGCACCTAACAACAACAATAATAACAATTCTTGAAGGGAAGGTTCTTGGGGTGGCTGGAGAGCGGAAGAGAGCCCATTTTGGCATAGCCTGTCTCTTGTTGTCAGTAGCAACTCTTTATGGGGATGTGGCAGCTTCTTACTGGGGCTGGCACTTATTTCCCCCTGCTTTCTAAGCCTCTTTTGAGTTGAGGAGCAATGTGAGTGATTCTTCAAGTCTATGTCCTTTATCTAACTCTCCTTCTATGCCTGGAGGATGTTCCTATATTCTCTGAAGGCATAGAACATGGATGAGCCACTTTATAATTAATCAAATCTATTTGAATCACATAATTTATGTATGCATCTATTTTTGTTGTAAAACTTGAAATTTTATCCATCTCTTAGGTGAGAATGGTATGTTGTTAGTTTGAGTCATATTTCCCTAGGTCCCTGAAAGATTGTGTGGAGTAGATCCTCCTTAGACCTCTCACTGCTTGGGTCACCTGCCTGGGACTGTGATATAAACTGGGAATGAAGCTGTTATGTGTTAGCCATGGAGATTAGGGTGCTTTGCTCCAGCAGTTGGCCTACCCTAACTGATGCAGGGAATTTCAAGTAACAGCAGGGCACAGAAATCTTTTTGTCCTCTTAAAACCATGCCATGATGGTCTGCCCTCACTTGTTGTGTGTGTAAAGCCAACTTTGATTTCTTCTACCTTGGTTTGAAAACTCAAGTAACTACAGAGAATTGAAATTCTCTTTCTCCCTCCTTTGTCTCCCTTTCATAAGAAATCTTCCATTGTTGTTTTGAACATTCTTTTCCTTTTTCCTTTTCACAATGTGTAGAAGTAAAATAGAATTGTTCAAAGGTTAAAATAGGACAATGACTCTTTGGTTATGTCAGCGCATAACAAATCAGGGTCGAATTTTTTAACAATTAAAAAGTCATTCCTCCAAGTATTCCTTTGGCCCTATGTGCCACCTAGGGAGTCACTGCCAGGGTGGTATCTTTTTTCTGCTCTCTGGGTGACTAAATATTTGCAACTTGGCTCCCTCTTTCTCTTTGCATATGTGTGCAGAAATAATTTCAGTGCCCTAACTTAAGATCCGGCAGTGAAAAATTTCCTTATCCCCTTGGAGAAGGTCATCCAATTCTGGAAAAGCTGCCTCAAGAAAAGACCATATACATGGTTTGTAAAAGCATGATTATTAAGTTTCAGGTTTATTATCATGCAAATGCTTCCATTTCCCCTCTTACTCCACCCAATCCCCTCCTACAACTGTGATAAAATGACATCAGGGACATTGGGAATTTAACCAGCCAGTTAGGAAGGCTAAACAATGATTCCTTGGCCAGTGGTTCACCGGGGTCCTCAGAGGGCCTTTGTGGGGAACTTAAGGAGTTGTTCCTTTAAACAGGTGCTGATTTATCTCACACTCTTAAACTCCCTTTGCTTTCAAAGTTAAGTGTTTATCTCCTTGGGAATACACACTGGCATAACCTTTCAGGGAAGCAATTTGGCATCATGCATGTGGAGCCTTAAAAAACATTTACTTCCTTGACCTGGCAGTCCCACTTCTAGTGCTCTATCCAAAGAAAATAATCAAAGATGTGATCATGGATCTTTGTACAAGAATGTTTATTGCAGCATGATTTATCATAGTAAACCACCTGGAAATAGCTCAAACGCTGAATGAGGTAGGGTAAATTTGTTTACATTTGTTTAAATAAAGGAATATTATATAGCCTTTAAAAATAGCTTTTTCAAAAGATATTTAATGACATAAGAAGATGCTCATGATAAAGTGGGAAAAAAGTCACAAAACAATGACATTCTAACTTTGTTAAAAATTGTTTCCTTATGCCCACACATGTAAAAACAAGGAATAAGTAAATATAAGCAAAAAGAGTGGTTCTAACCCCAGCTTTGACATGTTCTGACTGCTTACAATGGAATGAGTGATTCAAACTCACTGACTTTATCTTAGGGTTGTGGTGAGGATTTGAAAGAATGTTTGCAAAGCTCCTGACACATAGTGGTTACTGGATAAATGGTAGTAGAGGTTATTATTATGATTCTTATCACTATTATTAGTGGTAGGGGTTTGGCAGTGACAGAAACCAGGTAAGATTAGTTTCATGGAACAGCCTTTCTGTGGCTGTCAGCTCCCTTCCCATCATTGTCTACCTTGGTGAGGTAGTCCTGCCTACAATCAGAACTTCCCCTGGGCATTCAGAGGAAGCAAGTTTAGCAGTTAGGAGTGTGGGTGACCTATTGACTGGGTCAAAACCAAATGATAATCTACATCTGTATGGCTCTTCACAAGTTAAAACCCTATTACCTTATCAGGAGAAAAATTCCTGTGAAGTAGTTTATATGTTTTTATCTCCTACACGATAAACAGTATTAGTCATTTATTGCTACATAACAAATTACCCTCAAACTTAGCACTTACATGGATGACACACATTTATTGTCTCAGTTCCTACTGGGTAGGAATTCAGAGGCTGCTTAGTTGGGTTGAGGGTCTTTCACCAAGCTGCAGTCAAGGTGCTGGTCACAGCTGCAATGTTCTCAAAGTTCATCTGGGCAGAGTGCACTTCCACGCTTACTCAGAGGCTATTGGTAGGATCACTTTCCCAAGGGTGTTGGACAGAGAACCTCAGCTCCTCAGTGGCTGTTAGCTGCGGCTATCCTAAGTTGCTCACAACATGGTAGCTGGTTTCATCAAAGTGAGCAAGTAGAGAGAGGTTTGGGGGAGGGAGAAAAGGAGAGATTAGTTTTTCATAATCTGACCTTGGAATTGACATGCCATCGCTTCTATTGTATCCTTTGGGTCAGAAGCAAACTACTAGATCCCTCCTACTCTCAAGGGGAGAGGATTACACAGGGCGTGGATACTGAAATGGGGTCAATTAAAAAGGCCAACTACCACATCTCCTGGGCTGGGATTTAGCTCAGTTGGTAGAGCGCTGCGCTGCAGTCTCTAAGGTCCCGAGTTCAATTCCCAGCACCACAAAAATGGGAGAAGGACCTGGCAATCCACTCTCAAGGCAATCCCGAAACAGTCGCCATTGAAAACCCTATGAGGGTCGCTATGAGTCAGATACTGACTCGACGGCACCTAACAACAACAACAACAACCACATCTCCTTTTCACAGCAGAAGAAACCAAGCCTCAGCAAGGATTTTTGACTTTCCTTAAACATGTCAGAGAAGACACCTTGAACAGGATTCTTACTCTGATATGCTCTGTTATGCAAACCCTTCTGTGTCATTCCAACACAATCCTTGCGCATGAAGGCATGCATGGTGTAAATGAAAGAATATTTGAGGAAATTTGCTTTTGATTTTGGAGACATAATCTCATTCTGTAATCTGGAACTCCCTATGCAACCCAGGCTGTCCTTGAACACTGGATCCTTCTGCCTCAGCCTCCTGAGGGCTGGGATTACAGGTGAGCAGCACCACCATGCCTGGCAAGGATTTTCATATAATAAAAATTTCTAAGATATCTACAACAATTTATGATATTTTAGGATGGGGGCACATTCTGAAGACACACAGAAACATGTAGTAATAATTAGAAAAATACACAGAGATTTCATTATCTACAAATGCCATCTATAGTTTTTAATAGAAGAGGCCCTGGAAAATAGTTCTTAGGCCATTCAGAGTAACAGTGATGATTAATTCCAAGCTGTTAACGCATTTTATTATGCAAATATTCCAGCAACTCAGCCATGGAGAAAGTTCGGGCACCGCCTCCACCCCATTCACTTTGGACACTTGATTTGCATGGAAATGTGGTGTTAACTGGAGACAAGACAGTAGTTTCTTCTTGGGGGAGGGGTAAGGATGTAGGGGGAAGGTGGCTGGAGGAAGATCCAGCTACTCATTAGCAACGTGGATCATTGTAATGCCATTTGTGGTTAGAAAAAAAATGGTATTACCTTAATTTAGTAATTAAATTGCTCTAAGCAGGAGACATAAGCAGTGCCTAGGGGCAATTCCAGGGGCACTGAGTTTTGGACCTTCCAGGAATTGGAGTTGAATCCTACCACACCAAAAGGAAGGATCTTTGTACAGAAGCCATGATCAGCCTCCACAGAGATGAAAAATCCCTTTTCTGGGGAGAGAATGGAGAGCAAAAGGAATAGGCCTGTGGGAACCAGATGGAGTTTGATCTATCTGCAAATTCTTTTTTTTTTTTTTTTGAGTTATATTTCTTTAATTTGGCATTCCACAGAACAAGCAGTACCCAACTAAATGATGGTTCAACTCTATGATGGTGTGAAATATGCCCATACATTCTATTTTTCACTTTCATTGCAGTATTTACTAAATTATATGAGATATGCAACACCTTATTTTAATATAGTCTTTGTGTTAGATGATTTTATCCAATGGTAGGCTAATATAAGTGTTCTGAACATGTTTAAGGTAGGCTTGTCTTAGTTAATAGGCTAAGTATATTAAATATATTTTTGACTAAATAATTTTCTTTTTTTATTAGAAATTTTTAATGTACATCATAATGTGATTCATTTTGACATGCTTTTCATTGTGACAATTTTCATATATGCAATTTGATAAACATTATTCATATAGGTTACCCTTACCCTCCCCTATGTTTTCCCCCCTCCCCCCTTCCCTTCTAAGTTTCCCATCCAAGTCTTCTCTATCTTTTACTATGTAGTATTTTTCTATATGTCCTTGGGTTCCATTTCTGTTTAAGATAGAAACTTTTCCTGTAGTGGTCTTTGTTTTTATCTAACAAGATAAAAACAAAGACCACTACAGGAAAAGTATCTGCAAATTCTTATGATGGTCAGTGCTAGCTGGACACCATGGCACATGCCTGTAATCCCAACACTCTGGAGGCTGAGGCAGGAAGTTTGAGATTTGGAGGCCAGGCTGGGTGAGACTCTTGTCTCATAAACAAAATGAAACAAAAACAAACAAAAAGAATGGTCAGTGCTCAGCATCAAGGACCAATTATTGAGGGCTTTTATGGATTCTTAGATGGGCTCACAATCCGGGTAAGTGAATAAACAGCCTCAGGCTAGGCATAGAAGGCTCATGAGAGGATTTAGCTCTGGGGTATCCAAGATAGTCACTGAGGAGGAAAATTAGAGGTACCATGGGATGCCTCTCCAGAGATAGTCCAGGATACCGATGGGACTGACCCAGGAGGTAGAGGCGGATGTTGTTATTTTAGAACTCCAACAGCCCAGTTATCTAAGAGTATGGGGGCTTCCAAGAGAGTAGCAAAGATGGCTTAAATCTCCCTGGGAAGGTCCCCTTTCTAAAAAGAAAGATGGAGATGGAGAGACAGGTAGAGTTGGATATCCACTCAGCATACACACAAAATCTCCGAATACACACACCAGGAATGAAAGGACCTGTCAGTCTTTCCCACCAGGAGGGAAGGCATTTAAATGCAGGGAGAGAGTAGGCATCCAAGACAGGGCCCCAGACCTCCTTTGTAATTTCTGCTTCTGGGCAATGAGGTTTCAGAACAAATTTGTTTTTGGGGTATATCTCCAACCCCGTGTCTTCCACTTTGTGGCACCCTGTAGGCATTTGAGGGTACTTCCGCTCCATCTTCACTTATCTTCACATCAGCTTTCAAGCAGACAGGATGGTGCTACCACCTCATTGGACAGAGGGGAAAATTTCAGTGATTTGCCTGAAGAGTAAGGGGCAGGTGGTCCAGAGATCAGATCTCCTAACTTCAGGTTCAGAGCCCTTCCCATTTCACTGGAATATTGGCTTTTGTGTGAATTACTTTCCCTGGGAAAATGTAAAGAGAATGTCCATTCATCTCCAGAACATATAGGGCACAGATAGGCCAAAGAAAGACTCACATTGAACTTAACTTGGTGAACCCAAGTTTATTGGGTTTGCTTATAGGGGTTTGGGTAACTCAGGGACAGCATTTACGTGCAGCTCCACAGCTCCACCACCAGGAAGAATCCCTCCAAGGAGTTCCCACCAAGGAGTCCCATGGGAAGCTGCATTACCCACAAGTCCCACCCTCAGCCATGAGCTACCTCTCATGGAACTTAGCATCATATGCAACTGGGGAAGGAGGGGGTGGTGATGGGTACCTCAAAGGAGGGTCTTATGGGGCTCTTGTGAGGGTATTGTGACCCTCCTTCACCCTTCTCCTCCAAGAGAGAATGCTAATAGCTCCATTGCCATTACTATAGGTCTAGCTATCTGCTGTATAGTTTTGCATACTTTGTTGCCAGGACTGTGGGCCAACCCAGAGGTCATCCCAGCTTTTCTTTATCAAGATGGCCATCATGTCCAGCTACACTACACATGAGAAGCCAAAGCTGCCTTGAAGCAAATGGCAGGGAACTGGAGCCTGGTCATAATGGGTAATCTGATGAGAAGCCACCAGGCTTTTTGGAAGATGGTTCGTGCTGATGAATGGACAGAAAGGGAAGAGGCACCAGGGAAGATCTGAGACTAGTCTCTGACTACACGGGTAGAGCTCAGTCCTGGGAGGCAGAAAGCTTTGTTTTCCAACAGGAGGGGACACATGTTGCCACAAAGGAGGCTGGGATATAGCAGAAAGGTCACAAGGGAGCTGTATTGTTTGGTAGCTCTAGATGTTCTACTAATTCAGTTTAACTCGGTGACCTCTATCCCCCCAGTTCTTGTTTTGCTTATTTATAAAACATGGACTAGATGATCTCTAAGACATTTCTAGCTCTTTCTAGCTGAATTCAGAAAGACACAAAATCAACTTCTGTTCCTTTCCTTGGTGACAGATCACCAGATCCCAGACTTCAGGAACCCTTGGCTTCTAGAATTTTTAAGTTCAGGGCATCTTGGAACTTTCTCTGTAAAACACAGTGACCTTGGCTATGAGAAGAAGAAAAAAAAAAAAAACTGGCTTATTTCTAGTAACAACCTTTCTGACCACTCCCAGGATATAGGGCACCACCTAAGAGTTCCCATTCATTAGTCTCAGGTCTGCACTTGACTCTGCCTCATTCCTTGACTTTCTTTGGTTTTAACCTCTCTCACTCTGCCTCAGCTTTCCTTGTCCCTAATCACAGCCACATTTCCACTGATGGTATTTGACCATTTCTCAGGAGCCATAGGGAAATGTAAGGTAGGTTCCTTGTCTTCCAGGAGCTTAAAACATAATAGGGAGAAACATAGATCAATAGAATCAATCCAACTCTGATCAAAACCCCAGCAAGATTTTTTGTTCACATTGACAGATTATAAAATTTAAATGGAAATGAAAATACTTAGAATAGTCAAAATGATTTTGGAAAAAGAAAAGTCAGGTAGAGAACTTATACTACCTGGCTTCAAGACTTAAGTTATAACAATCAAGACTTATGATGTTGGTATGTGCTAGAACTGAGATCCGTGGAACAGAAAAGAGTCCTGAAGCAGACTCACACATAGATGATTGACTGAATTTGACCAAGATGCAAAGGCAGTTCAATGGAGGACAACATAAACTTTTCATTAAATGGATCACAATGATTAGAATTTATATGCCAAAACAACTTCCTATCTATAACTCATACCATATACAAAAATTAACTCAAAATGGATCATAGACCTAACTGTACAAGATAAAACTATCCAAGAAAGCATAGAAAATCTATGTGACTATTGCATAGGCAAGGCTGGGATTTAGCTCAGTTGGTAGAGCACTGCTCTGCAGTCTCTGAGGTCCTGGGTTTGATTTCCAGCACTGCAAAAATGGGAGAAGGACGTGGCACTCCACTCCAGAGGCAATCCCAACCCTGTGAGAGTTGCTATGAGTCGGACATGATTTAGCTGCACCTACCAACCAACCAACCATGGCTTAGGCAAATGTTAACTGGAATCTCCTATCAGTTGATGAATGTGTAAACAAATCATGATATATCCACACAGTGGTATACTACTCAGTAATAAAAAAAGTACTTTGTTAATTACAGTAATAAAAAAGTATCTAAGTACTTCATGTATGGTGCAATATGGGTGAATCTTAAAGACATTCTAAGTCAAAGAAGCCAGCCATGAAAGAGTACATACTCAATGATATCATTTAAGAGTAATTCTAGAACAGACAAAACAATAGTAATAGAAAGCAGATCAGTGATTGGCAAGAGTCAGGGCATGGATAGGGGACTGGCCTCAGAGGTGTAAGAGATAATGTAAATGTGCTACACATGAGTGTGATGGTAGTTACATGACTGTATTCATTTGACAATACACACTGAATTGCGCAGTTATACTTGGCGAGTTTTATTTATATAAATTACACCTCAATGAAGTTGATTAAAGAAAATACATTGGGGAGAGAGAAAACATATTTGCATAAGACAAATTGCCAGGTAGAATCAGAAAGAATGCCCAAACAAGAGGGGTAGATTGAGCACTGTAAAAATTCAAAAATTCACAAAACCAAGAACTAGATCTGCTAATTCTGTGGGATGATCCAGCAAAGGTGGGGAAAACAAGTCTGTGGTGGATGGGCACCGAGGGCTTGGAAGGGTTGGTATGGGAGGAGGGAAGGGCAGGTGGGGAGGCATGGGGGGTGGGGGCACGGTTCCTGCGGCAGTGGTTTTGGTCAGCACCTTTACAGTAAGCTGTGGGGAAGTGTGGAGCCGCTCAAGTGTGGCAGGGCTTTTGGCCTTGCGCCCCACACACGGGTCACTTTCATCAGAACAGGAAAACGAAACAGGCTCCCCTGAATGATTTATGGGAGGGCTTGCATTTTGGGGATGTGATACTGCAATTTGTGTTATGGGACCAGGACATCTGTTTCCAGGGAGGTGTGTTCTCTTACTGTGAGCGTTTCCCACTGGGGAGCTTTTGCCCCTCAAAGAGTTATCCATTTGATCTTGGTTGCTTGTTAACATAATGGGGCCTTCTGGTGGCAAGTGGACTCCCCAGTGCTCAAGCGTGAGGGGTCTGGGGCCAACTGGAGGTGAGCAGGAGCCACTTGGGTCCCACCCTGCCCCTCAAATGGCGGCCAGCAGTGCAGTAAACTCTAGGATTAGGGCGTCTCATCTGTCAGATGGCACAGGCAGGCAAGCTCCCACTTAACGATTACGTTTCAGCCATTTATTTGATTAAACTTCAGTTATGCTAACTGTCCCCATGTGGATTAGTGTCCCTTGCTGGGCAGCTCTACTGCCAGCAGACCTTGGCCCACAAGCCTTCTCACTCAGAGGCACATTGCCCTGGGGAGGCCTGAAGCCACAAGCGTGCAATCCTGGAGGATCCTGGCTAGGGCGGCCTGGCAGCCTCTCCTTCAACTCCTCATGCCATTGATGGCAAAACTGAGGCTGGTTTGACCCAGGGAGCCAGTAGGGAAGGGACCTGCTCAACATTACACAGCCTGTTAAGCGGACAGCACGAAGTTACATGAACCCATTCTTCATTTACCGGCGTTGGCCTGGACAGAGACACTGTGTGTATCTAGAGCAGGCAGGTCATTCCCAGAACAGAAATGTGGGGAGACTTTGTTTCTGCCCAGTTTTGTCTGCCAGGGTGGTTGAGGAAAAGAAAAGCTTCATTAGGAATTTTATTTTGTTACCCTACCCCTCTTGCTTTGAAAAAGAAATACAAATCTTGAGGTCTTAGTGAGGAAGATTTTTGTCTGGTTTAAATCCTGGGGACTTTGTTTTGTCAAAAGGGTGCTGTAGAGTCTCCAGCCCTGCCCTGCCCTGTTTACTACCAGCCCCAGGCTTGGTCCACACAGGTCTCCCAGCACGTCCAGGTGAGTCCTATCAGCAATCGCCCCCACAACCTTCTGCAACCTATGATCCCCAAGAGCATATGATGCAAGGATGTGTACGGGCACCTCCCCCACGCTGGATGTGCCATCAAAGATTCATTGTATAAGTCAAATTAAAATGTATTAACTTGCCTTCCAGATGCCCCCTGATAGCAAGTTTAATTACTCTGGACATAATTAAATGAGTTTAAGAGATTAGAAATAGAAGGGGGTAGTGAAGAGCATAAATTTATGGGTAAAAAGGGGAAATTTAATTCTGGAGTCTTTTGTCACTTGGTGGCTAGGGTGCTGGGGGCTAGGAGGGATGGGGGAAATACTTGGGTAGAGGTGGAAGGAGGAGAGTTTTAGGAGGGCTGGACAAATTTGGGTGTGTGGGTGTCTCGGCCCACACAGGTAGCAGCGCCCCGCCCACGCAGCTCTCCACCTGCAGGAGGTCCAGCTGCTCCCGGATGGCCGGCGCTCTAAGGGGGGAGCTGGGCGGGCTGCTGTGCTGTGAGCCCCGCCCACTCTCCCGCTTCTGTTGCGGGGTGGGGTTCCCATCTTGCCGCAGACATTCCCCATTGTGCAGGGCTTTTCCTGGGACTTGCAGCAAACCCCACACATTCTCAGAGCGCCTTCAACCACAGAAGTGGCTCCCTAGAGTGTTGGCTGTGTTGTGTTTCTCTGGCCTTGAGTCACCGCAGGCCTCCAGGTCACTCCACCCTCAACCTCGCTCTGATTTAAGGAGCAAGGGGTAGACGGCAGCTTCCAGGAGATCCAAGGGACCCCTAATCCAGCTAGCTCATTAGATGCTATGTCCCTCCGTTAAAAAAACCCACATGCACACTCCCCTGCACACACACGCATGCACATGCACACACACTTATATACACACTCATTACTGACACATACATGCACACATACTCGCTTGCACGTATGTTTTCATTTACATTTGTACATTCATAAAGTCACATACATGCATCCACACTCATACACACGTTCACACACTTGCATATACATACATTCACTCCACACACACACTGCACAACTATGTACTCATCCCCATGCCCACAAGCTCACTCAAACACACACATACATATGCATGTAATTAGATACTCAAAACTTAAAGGTGAGAATTTTGGAGACTTATTCTCTTTCTGGTTAATTTTCTTACAAGTCCTTTTCTGCTGAATCCACCTTTGCAGCTGGAGGGGGTCTCTTGCCTCCGAAGTAGAAAGACTGTTGTCGTCTGTTAAATTTTTAGCTGCGCAAGGCGGAAGGATATTCTTCCTCGTGGTTTAGAATTACACTCCAGAAAGTTGCAAACAGATTTCCACATCCTTTCTTAAGGTATCTTCTCCCATACTGGGCCTGTTTTTAAAAGGCTGGCTGTAGATAAAAGCTGATATATTTTTTAATGAAAGAAAAAATAAAGCACCAAACGAATAAAGTGAAGGCAAAAACAAATGTAGGGAGATAAAGTGAAAACCATTGGCAACTTGGGTTTAAGTGGGGGTTGGGGACTGCCAACTACTATAATGGTGTTTAGAAATTGAGTCTGTGTTATGTCTAGGGGTCCTGTATTTTGTGTTACTCTGATCCAGGCTTTGTGTCGCTTCAATGCAGTCTGGGTGTGCAAACGTTCACTTCTGGTTGAGGAAGGTATTTTGTATTCAAGCCAAATCTACATTTCAGATTTGAAATGGGGGGAGCAGGAAAGAGGTGGGGGTGGGGCTGGAATGGGCGTAGGTCAGTGTTCACAGGTCTGAGACCATGTTTAATATCACATGACACCTTTGTCAAACAGTGTGTAAACCCTTCCCCCCATACACATGGGCTGTCTGGGTTTCTGTACCTAAGGGACTTTACTCTGAATGGCCTTCCCGCCCAAACTCAGACTTGCTTTTTATAAACCAGAAGAAATGAATGAAATTTGACCCACTCCATTTTTTTTTTTTTTTCCTTTTTTAATGTGGTGGCATGAGAAGCCCGGAAGGGTCATGTGCTTCCTTCTCTCCCTGGCCAGAGCTGTCTGCCTGGCCCCTTGGGGTCCGGTGGCTGTCTGAGGCCTTGGGATCGATGGGAAGCTGTCAGGGAGGGGTGGTGTTGCATTTCCAGCTGTGTCCTTGAAGGTGAGCTGTGGGTCTGCAGCCCAGGGTCAGGCCGTTGCCTGGAATCTCAGAGGAGATGGGTGAAACCCGGTAGTGGTCAGATGTGTTCCAAGTGGCTTCAGGAAGCAGCAGTTCTGGCTGCTGGGGTGTGGGCTGTCTGCTGCCCTGAGGTGAGAGGCGGAGAAGGGAGCAGGGGGAGATGGCGGTCCTTTTTTTTCCACCTGTGGACCAGACTTCACCTGTGCTCTGGTTACTGGAGCTTGATGATCTTTACCTAAGTCCTGGTGGGCATCTGTCCTGTTGCCATTGTCTCATGTAAGCCCTGCTGTTCTGGGGGAGACATTGGCTATGTGGGTACAAGGGCACACCTCAAGGTCACTTTATCAGTGTGTACCTTGTAGCTGCTTTCCTCCTTCACCTTTCAGACCCAGTATTTGCAGACTGGGCAGAATTCCCAGTGAACAGAAGTTTCCTAGACTTTGCTTTAAAAACCTGGAGATTATTTAAGCTTTATGAAAAGAGAGACTTTCAGGAATGAGTGCAAGTCAGCCGAGACGGGAGGACTTCTGAGGTCTGTGGATGTTGGTTTAAATGCAGAGTGTTCCTGCAAGCGATGCCTTCTCTGAGCTCCTCTCTTCTTCATCTCAAAAATGGGGTTATACTAACTCTTCTGTGAGTCTATTGTAAGCACTGAATGAATTATTGCATGCAGAGTGCCTGGCATGGAGTTGGCTCTCAAAAATATGTTAGTCATTATTCATTTGGTAAGATTTATATCTAGCCCTTATTTCCTAGATTTAGAGGCAGTTTGTCCATAAGTCTGTGGGGCACAGACAGAATTTTAAGATGTACATTTGACAGAGGGAAAAGGAGTGTGCTAAAAAATGAGGCTTGAATATCTCAATTGGCTAACACTTCTGACCAAATCAAGAATTCTCTAATTTTAGGGAGCTGCAATCTTCTCTACTCTTCTGTGCATTGTGGTAGGAAGAATCCTTGCAGAAACCAAGCAGTACCCCCAGGGTGGGCATTAATGCTCAGTGCCCCATTTAGACCAGCAGCTGTTTTGAAAGATGTTCTTAAATAGATCAAGGTCAATTATACCTGCTTAATGACTTTTCTCAATGAAGAAACAAGAGGACAGAAATGAATTAGAAGATTGGACTATAGCACTATGTAGGAAAACACCAGCTTGGGCTGGTGACTTGGGCTAGCAGCCTTGTACCTGGCCACCTCAAGCCAGCTGCATGGGTGGTTCTTTGAAACAAGCCATAATGTTTGCAGTATGGGAGATGTCACTGATTCCATACAGCAAGCCATTCATTCTCATCTGCATTCTTCATTCATGGCAACTCTACTTGAAAAGGAATTGAGTCCCTGTCAGTGTGGGAGATCTGCTCACTGGCATAACATTACCAATTTTGAAAGCCCTGGAGTGAAAGAAAAAGCAAGAAAAACTGGGCAGGGGGAGATGTTGTGAAATGGCAGAAAGGATAAGGACTGTATTTCAATTTTGGTCTGGTCACTAAGTAGCTATAAGATCTTTGGTAGGTAAGTCTTCTCATGCTCTGCACCTCAGTTTTCAGGCATGTAAAGTAGGGTGGCAGCATCCATGGTCTCTTTCAAAGCTGTGCTTGATATGCACTGAGATAACAGGTATGAAGGAAACAAAATGGTCCACATATTGCTTGCCCCCTTAACCTTTGAGTCTTTCTAGGAGAAGCTAACCCAAGTTTCACATGGCCAGATAGGTTGGAGTAGGGACTCAGTATATTGCCTCCTGTAATAGCAAGGGTCACTAAAAGCCTGAACAGAGGTTGACTCGCTCAGCCCAGGGCAGTCTGAGGGGCTTGACACATTGTGGGCATGCCCAAGACTTCATACAGAACATAGTGGGATCTTTGTTGTTGTTAGGTGCCGTCGAGTCAGAATCCGACTCATAGCGACACTCATAGGGTTTTCAATGACTGACTGTTTTGGGATTGCCTTGGGAATGGATTGCCAGGCCCGTCTCCCATTTTTGTGGTGCTGGGAATTGAACTCAGGACCTCAGAGACTGCAGCGCAGCGCTCTACCAACTGAGCTAAATCCCAGCCCCCAGTGGGATCTTTAGAGGTGGCCTGTGATGCTCATGAAAAGTCATAAAATGTATGATTTGTTGGCATAGAATAAGGATCTGCTACTTATAGCCTGGGGGCAAAGTCCAGATCTCTACCTGCTTTTGTTGTTGTTAGGTGCCATGGAGTTGGGTCTGATTCATAGCCACCCTCATAGGGTTTTCATTGGCTGAGTGTCTCAGGATTGCCTCAGGAGTGGATTGCCATGTCTTTCTCCCATTTTTGTGGTGCTGGGGATCGAACTGTGTCCTCAGAGACTGCAGAGCGGGGCTCTACCAACTGAGTTAAACCCCAGAAGTAATGCTTTATTGGAATAGCCAGGACTGCTGCTCCTTATGTTGCTGTGTGGTCCGAGTCTATGTCCACCCTTTCCCCCTTTCCTTCCTTCCTTCCTTCCTTCCTTCCTTCCTTTTCTTTTCTTTTTTTTTGTGGTACTTGAGGGTTGAACCCAGGGCCTCACACATACTTTTCAAGTGCTCCACCACTGGGCTGCACCTCTAGTCCATTTTTAATTTTTTTATTTTGAGACAGGGTCTCTCTAAGTTATGCAGGCTGCCTTTGCCCTTGAACTTGTGATCCTTCTGCTTCAGCCTCTTGAGTGCTGGGATTAGAAGAGTCACCACCACACCAGACATTATATCTGCTTCCAATGGTAGGGTTGAGTAGTTATAACAAACATAGGCCCTCAAAGGTAAAAATATTTATTTTCTGGTCCTTTGCAGGAAAATTTGCCAACACTGGGTATAGCATATAGATCAAAGTATACTGTCATGCACATCTCCTAAGAATGTGGAGCTTTCTTAGTTTTTTAGCTTATTTTATTTACAAATTTCTATTTCTATCTCAGGGGAGTCGGTACTGGTTCTGGGATCAGTGGAGAAATAAGTGTAGTATCATTTTCGTTGTGCTCTCTCTCCCTCTCTCTCTTTTCTTCCTGCAGAAGAAAGAAGAATGATGATTATCTACTTACCTTTAATTTTTATGACAATCCAGTGAGATAAATGTTTTACACACAGAGAAACTGACTTTCAGTAACTCAGTCAAGATCACACAGCTAGTAAGAAGCAAAGTAAGGATTTTAATCCAAATATATCTAATTAAAATGCCAGATTCTTCCCACCAAATGTTGCTGCTTCCATGCTGTGTTAGTTTGTGTGTTGCAGTGGCAGAGCATCTGGCAAAAAGAAACTTCTGGGAAGAATAGTTTATTGGAGCTCATGGTTAGAGGATTTTAGTCCATAGAGGCAGGAAGGTGCTATGGCAGGGCAGGTGGCAGGGCAGGTGGCAGGGTCCTTTGGTGGAGAACCTCACATCATGGCAGATCAGGGGCAGAGACAGTGACAGAAACTGGGAATCTGGGCAAAACCTCCAAAAGGCCACCTCCATGGACCCACTTCCACAAAGCTAGGACCCACCTCCCAGACTTCCACAACCTCTCAGGACATTGCCACCACCCAGGGACCAAACATTTAAACACATGTCCTTTGGAGGACATTTTAGATTTAAACTACAATACTCCACTCCAGGCCCTGAAAGGCTCATGGCCATTTCATAATGTTAACTGTATTCAGTCCAACTTTAAGACTCCCCAAAGTCTTAACAGTTTTACCCATGTTCAAAAGTACAAGTCTAAAGTCTCCACTGAGGCAAACTTAGCTGTGAGACCCTGAAAAACAAAACCAGGTTACATACTTCCAATATGCAATGGCACAGAATAAGCATTCTAATTCCAAAAGGGAGGAATGGGGGCACAGAAAAAAATAATTTATCGAAAGTAAGACCAATAACGTGCTGGACAAACAAACATTGTAGTCCATGTCTGGAATCTGGCACACATGACATCATCTGGTGTCTGGCATCATCTGGACTTGAACATGCTTGGGCAGATCCACACCTACAGCCTTGCCATTTGCAGCACACATGGCCTGCTTGAGCTGGCTCCACTTGTTGCTGGCAGCTTCTTTTCACAGATGTTTCATGGTGCTGGCATGTCTAACATCCTAGGGTCTCTATTCCAGCTTAGGTTCAACCCTGAAAGCTTTATGCATTAGCCCTTCAGGGGCTCTCTACAGGGCATCTGACCCTGGTACACATTGCCTGGTGTTGCATACTATTCTCTGAAACCTTGGTGGCAACCTCTGTTAGCCCTTAACTCTTGTATTCCATATGCCTATAAATACAACACCAGGTAGATGATGCCAAGGTTTGCTGCTAGCTCAAGTAAAACTGGGCCCTTTTGTACCATGGCTGGTGTAGCCTCTGTTTGCCTAGGCTGAGAACTGACTTCGCTGTGTGGACCCTTTTCAGGAGTGTGCTTTGGAGGCACTTGCTTTTTAAATGAAAACCTTTTACATTTCACACCGGGGAGCCTTAGATGGGAGGGGTCTGGCTTACTCCTGATTTATCCTTGGGTCATTTCTATTGTCCTAGAACAAAATGCTTGGTTTTACTTTGTTATTGTTGTTGTTGTTAGGTGCTTCACTGGTGCTTATCTCTTTAACAATTATTGTCTCATTGTCTGAGCTGGCCATATCTGTAGCAACTTTAAACTTGCTCTCCCTGTTTTTCTCTTTAAAGTGCACATTTTCCAAATCATTTTTTTTTTCAGTATTGGGGGTTGAACCCAGGCCTCGCACCTGCATGCTTTGCAAGTGCTGGACCACTGAGCTGCATCCTCAGCCCATTTTTTTACTTTTTGAGACAGGGTCTCGCTAAGTTATGCAGACTGCCTCTGATTTCGAACTTGTGATCCTCCCACCTCCGCCTCCCGAACTGCTGGGATTACAGGCGTGTGCTACCGCACCCGTCACAATTTTCCAAATCCTTTTGTTTTGCCTTTCTTTCGTCATAGATTTGTCTAGATCATCCATTAATAACCAACATATAGCTTTAGTGTTATGCTTTCATGTCATCTCCTCCACTGAGTTAATTAGTCCATTACTTTTAAATTCAGCCTCACTCAAATCTTTAGGACACGGGCAAACTGCAGACAGACTCTTTGCCAGAATGTAACATGAATGGCCTCTAGTCCAATTCTCAATAGAGTTTTCATTTTCCTCTGAAACTCCATGATTCCTGTCTTTATTTCTATTGGTGTTCTGGTTTTCTGCACTCTCCTCAGAAGCGCCCCTCAAACTCTGTTTACAGCATATAAAGGTTTCTCTTTCCTGCACCTCAGAAATCTTCCAAATTCCTTCTGAAAACAAATTCCTAAGAATAACATTGGCAAGTTTCTCCATAGCAATAACCCCACTCTCCAGCACCAATTTTCTGTGTTAGCTTATATATTGCTGTGGTGGAGAACCTGACTGGAACAAACTTATGAGAGGAATGATTTATTGGAGCTCATCGTTAGCGGATTTTAGTTCATAGAGGTGGGAAGACAAAGGAGCAGGGCAAAGTGGCAGTGGCCTCTGGAAGAGAATCTCACATCATGCCAGATCAGGAACAGAGTGAGTAATTAGAAGTGAGGGTCTGGATAAAACCTCCCCTAGGGACCTGTTTCCATGAAGGTAGGATCTTCCTTCCTAAGTTCCATAACCTCCTGGGACAGACAGTACCATCATCTGGGAACCAATTGTTCAAGCATATCCCCTTTGGGGGACATTTCAGATCCAAATTGTAACACACGCCATCTGGCATTTTCTCCAAAACCACCTCCAAGACCAGATCTAGACATCATTTCTGTCTTGGAAGCACAAAAGAAAGCCAGTAAATTACATCTAGAGGCATTTGATAGCCTCAGCTCCAATTGTGGAGTCAAAGGCTGTCTTATTTATAGAAGGGATTTAAGACATCACAGTGAATGATTAGAGAGAAGTTTTGGAGGAGATGGTTTCTGTGGAATAGTGAAGTCTCCCTTCTAGGGTCTGACCTGTGCTTGCTGGTCTTTGCTATCTAGGGTCTCGGTGGTGGCTCTAGTCTTTGAAGTCATTAGAAGAGGCCTGAATCATCCTGATCACAGGAAGGTTTATGTGTGCTGGCCAAATTCTGGACTGAAGACTCAGTGGGGAGGAGAGCATTTGATTTGTGATAAGGATGAGTGGCCAAAGGCGGCTGCAGTTACCTCAGTCTGGCCCTGTGCTTAGTATATGGTCCATCTGTTGATGAAAGGGTTGACGGGTAAAGGTCAGCTCTGGCTGACTCTCAGTATAACTGCCTGTCTCTTATTCCCTGGGTTAGTTTAGGTTAGTTCAGGGTAAACACATTATAGGGAGAAGCAGGAATGGGAAAGACATTAAAAAAAAAAAAAAGTAAAAAAAAAAAAAAGAAGACCAATGATTAATCATTATACTCTGGGTTTCAGCTCTTACTAGTACACATGTCTAATTCTTTAAAGACTTAAAGCTCTTTGGCTTATGAAGGGATGATAAATAATAAATACCAATTAAATTAAAGATATGCACACAGGATTCCTCTGAATTCCAGGAAGTGTGAAACTGGACTTCCCCTTCATCATAATGAAGACTCTCCTCTGGGGGTGTCCTGGCTGTGCCATGTGGAAGGGGCCTTCTTGGAGCTCCCCCACAGACTTCCCATGCTGTTACAGTTTTTCACCTCCTGGCCTGGGAGAAGGAGAGGCAGAGGACACCAGTCCAGAGGCTGCCCTGGTGTGAGAGGAGCAGGGAGGCCTTGGGGTACACAGATAGGTGTTCATGGGGTATCAGGGTTGAAAGCTAGTAGATCCTGGGTCCTCTGGGTCCATATTTACCAATCTCTCTCCCTTCACTTGAGAGAAATTTGGGTAATAAAAGATTTCTAATGCATTGGAACTAGGCAATTCACTTGGGACTGGGGCAGTTACTGGAAAAAGCCATGTTAAAGTCAGGGTTGGGCCAGGTGTGGTGGTGCACACCTGTAACCCCAGCAACTCAGGAGGTAGAGGCAGGAGGATCATGAGTTCAAGGGCAGTGGCAGCCTGTGTAGCTTAGCAAGAAACTATCTCAAGATTAAAAAGTAAACAAAAGGGTGGGGGAGGCAACTCAGTGACAGAGCATCTGCAAAAGCATGTGTGAGGCCCTGGGTTCAATCTTCCAGTACAAAAAAAAAAAAAAAAAAAAGGCCATGGTTGGCCCCCCTGAAAAACAGCTCCACAGTAAGGGGTCACAGTGAGGGCTGAGGACCGCATTTTCAGCCTCAGATTGAACCTTGAGCCACTCACTTCATTGGGGTTGTGCCACTCAGTGCCATGTCTGAGTCTGGCACCATCTGCGGCACAGTCCATTGCAGTTTAGTTCAGGCTTGTGGTTTTGAACAAATTTGAAACACTGCCATGGGGAGGCCCCTGGCAGCCTTATACATCATGGAAGGGAAGGACCAGAGGAGATGGCAGGATCTGGGGTGGGGAGAGTGAGTGACAGGGCCAGAGGCACAGACAGTCTCTGGGGTTGAGGGACTAGGATGGGTGGGCTGTGGTGGGCAGACTGAGACCCTGGCCACTGAGTTAAGGAAATGCCATTTTCTTTCTTTCCTTAAAGAAAAAAGGCATGCGCGCGCGCGTGCGCGCGCGCGCACACACACACACACACACACGAAAAAAAAAAAATCCACCAGTTCATGGTTCTGTTTATTCTCAGACAGTGTGTGGACGGCCTTTCAGAGGTGTCTGACTGGGCTGTCCAGCCGGACTGACATCTGTGGGAGTTCAGGGTTTTAGATGTTTAGTCTGTGCGAGACCCCAGGCCCCAACGGGCTCCACTCCTGATAGGCCTGACTTAGCATCGACCCCCAGCCCCCTCCTGAGAAACGGAATCGTGTGGGGTTTGTGTGGGGAAGCTCGGCTCTCCTTGAAGTCCAAGTGGGAGGACCTGTCCAGGGCTATCATCAGGAAGCCTTACTCTAGGGGTCAGAATGTTGCCTCACTTCCAGCTGGCCAGCATTCGCTAGGTCCTGTGTCCCTTCTGGGCTCTTCTCATAGCCCTGCCATTGCTGAGATGACAGCCCCGTAATTTTTTGTAGCTCTGTTCAATAAAACCTGTTGGAATTGGCCTGAACAGAATTTGGCTGAATCTGCTGATCAAAACTCAAAGATCCCACTGGGTGTGGGGGAGGTAGGGTATGTGGGGAGAGGGCTTTGCAGATCTCTGAGGTTGCCCTCTGTTGAGCCTGGAGCCTCTGTCGTGGCAAGACCAGGGAGCAGGGGCTCCCGATATCTGTGTTCTCCTGTGAGGTCTGACCATTTGGTGATGGAATGGACAGCTAGGGTTCATGGGGACAAGAGGCTGGGGTGAGGCGACCCCCTACTGAGCTGCAGGTAGGCACTGAGTCTTTGCTTTTCTAACTGGAAGTTCTGTAGAAGCCAGGCTGGGGACACCTAGGAGTGATGTTGGGTTGGATCTAAAAATCACTGACTTCTTGCTTGAGTTGTTGTTGTCAGGTGCCCTCAAGTCGGATTTGGGTCCTACTCACAGTGATCCTATGTATAGCAGAAGGAATCACTCTCTGACACTGTGCCATGCCCAACAGTATGTCAGGGCTTCTCTGCTATTCATAGTATTTTCAATGGCTGATTGTTTGGGGATTGTTTCAGGTGTAGGCTACTATGTCCTTCTCCCATTTTTTGCAGTGCTGGGGATCGAACTTACATCTCAGTTTCTGAGATCCGACGAAACTGGACGCCAGGGTGATATGACTGTAGACTCTTGCCTAAGGAGCAGCAGGCAAACCACAGTTAAATAAATATGGATTAAAAATACATTATTCCTGAAAACGTACTTTTTAACCAGCATGTGTAACACTTCATTCCTCAGGGTTCCTAGGGACTAAAGGGTGTGAAGTTGCATAGAGCAAAACAAACAAATTCAGAATGTAAAATTTTTACATTGATAATCATAATTTATACAAATCAATTAGCAGAATATGAATTGCCAAAAAAACCCACAGAAAATAAAGAAACTAACAGATTGAACCATGTTTTGAAATAGTGTCTAATATATTTAGTGAAACACCCAATTTAGTAGTTCCAGGAGCTCCAGGAAGAGCCCTTATTCCCCTGGTGGCTCTCTGGCAGCCCCTTCAGTTAGCCAGCTGCACCCAGAGGCTTGAAGTGTGGTGATTCTACATCTTTTTGTGCCAACGAAAATTTGGAAGATAAACTTGGCTTCACCGTTCTTCAGTCGGTGTGGTCTGCTCTGATGTCGATCTGCCAGTCTATCCTTCCACCTAACATTTATGGAGAACCTCCTGTGTACACGGTGTAGCATGGTGACATTGCTAATGTTATTCTAAAGACATGGAATGCCTTTAACCTAGGGAACTCACCATTTTATTCAGGCTTCCTCACCCTCAGCAGTATTGATATTTGGGGCGTAGTAGTGCTTTGTTGTGAGGGTCTGTCCTTTGCCTGCTAGGATGGTTAGCAGCATTCCTGGCCTGTCCTTGTTAGGTACCAGTAGCACCCCCCTCAGTCACGACATCAACAATATTTCTAAGCATTGCCAAATGTCGCTTGGATCTCCAGTTGGGAACAGTTGGACTAGTTTGGGGCAGACAGATCTGATGCAAAGCAACATGTCATTAAGTGCTTCAGTGGATACATGCGCGAAGGATTGTGGGCCTAAGAGGAAGGTGCAAGGGAATGACTGAGCTGCATCTTGAATGGTGTGTGGAAGTTTGCCAGGCACAGCAGAGGGCAAAGGGCCCTTGTGCACATGCAGAGGAAGCAGTACAAAGGTGCAAAGGTGTTCAAGGGTGTGGTGGGCTTTGGCAGAAGGAGATGGATGTGGCTGAGTGAGGATGAGGGTTGGGGGGCTGTAGAAGAAGGGCCTAGTAAAGCAGGCCAGGGCCAGGTTGAACAGGACTGTGCAGGCAAGTGCATTTGGACTTCATCAATTTCCTGACATTGGAACCAGTGAAGCTCTTCCCACTTAGTGAGGCCTGGGGTGTGGTGGGCCACTGGGACATAGTTCATGCCCTCACCAGCCTATCAAGTCAAATCCAAGGGAGGGAAGTAACTTCTGCCTGGCCTCTCTCTTCCTCCATCATTTCCCCAACCTTCAACAGAACCTAAGAGTCACGCGAACTGAACATAGTTTTTGCCCTATTCATCATGTGTAAACCAAGAATTCCCCTGGGAACACAGCAGTGTGTGTGTGTGTGTGTGTGTGTGTGTGTGTGTGTGTGTGAATTCTGTCCCTGCAGAAGAGGTACTGAGAAAGAGTTGCCCAGTCAGGGACTTCATTTCTCAACCCCTGTCTTGCCAAGCAGAGATATGACAACTCTTCACCTGTGGAACATGTGTGAAAGTGATGTGGGCCTTTTCCATGCCAAGAGGCGTCCACATACTTTACCTCTTCTACCAGTTTGAGGGAAATGAAGCTTCTGAGCATAACAGAACCACATGATAGAGAAGCCTGGCCCCTGGAAAGACTGTGAGGAAGAGCAGTTTGCCAGCCAGAGCACCTGCCCAAGATGCTACGGCAGCAGGAAATGAACTTCTGTTGCGCAGAGCCACTGCCTTTTGGTCTATTTGTTACTGTGCCTTAGCCTATGCTAACAGACACAGAAGCTGCTGCTGCTAACCCAGTCCTGGGAATACAGGTGTCTTCTCTGTTGTCAGGACTGAAGACTAGAGGAAGAAGCTGAGGGACCCCTGTAAACTGTGATGTCTTAGGTGACCTGGGAGCTAGGGTGGGGTGAGATGCTGGCTTAGTCTTCCTCAAGCTTGCAGTAAGATTCCCAGCTGGCAGCCACCCTCTGCACTTTTATGCCTTGCTCTCCCGCCACCATTTCCCTGTACTCCCCACTATTTCTTCCTTCCTCTTGCCCCCAGTGATGAGAAGCCTCCTCAGGAGAAGCCAAGGGAACCCTGTCTTTGGTTTCTGTTGGCTCGCCAGGTTGAGAGCTTGCTGGAGCTCCTTGGAAGATACAAATGTCCACTGCTTCCCTTTTAATGGTCTAGAACTTCACACCCCAGGCCAGCTGTGTCTCTGGTCCATCAATTTTGGATCTAAATAGCAGATTCCTTCCCCCACTCCTGAAAATAAACTGGCTGCCTGGTGAGAATGTGTGTGCACACGTGTGGCATGCTGGGGGTCTGTTTGGAGACACAGGCATGTGAAATGGCGTGCCTTCTTGTGTGGGGATCTGGGGGCTGGATGTGGGGAGGTGCAAGGTCACACACATGTGGATCCTTTTCACCTTTTGACTTGTGGGGAAAAGGACCTGTAGGACTTTTCCGTGGAGCTTCACACATGCATGTTGGTGACAGCTGGCAAGAAGAAGGTAGGAAGCAGGGCATGGCTTTCTGAATTCCTTTCTTCCCCAGCCCCCTCACCTGCTTGTGGACCAAATGTTCAGCTGAAGAGGGGAAGAGGGGAAAGCGGGGCTGGGGGTGAAGACATAAAGAGGGGCTTGAGTGGGCCTTTTTTTCCTTTCTTTTTCCATCATTAACAGAAAAATATTTTAAAAAGATCTATTGATGGCATCCCCAAATGTGAAGCCTGACATTTTCTTAGCTGATTGCCTCCTTTGTGAAGGTATTTTGTGTCCTCGCAGCATGCCTGCTGGATCCCCGTTTGCTGCGGTTGCTAAGGTAAATACTCTTTCCATTAAGCACCACAGCCCAAGAGTGGCCTAAAGCTCAAATAAATGACCAAGGAGCAAGTTAAACATTCCCTGGAGCGATTTTAACCTATGCAATGGCTTTTTAGGAAAATTGCCTGTTTTTTTTTTCACGTTTTGGCCTGGGGTGGGGGGTGTCTCTTATTCCCTTCTTTTTTCTTTTCAGCTGAGTACACCTTCTCTTTCATTTATTCATGCATTGGTTGAAGGGTGGAAACAGGATTAATAAATCAGAGAGGATTGCCCCTTTCTTTTCTCAGTATTTATAAAGAAAGCCAGAGCAGAATCATGCATTATGTTAACTTTGCGGGGACTTGAGGATTGTAGCTGATTCTCATGGAGACCCCACTTCCCTTTTCTGTGAAAAATATCACAGCCCAACAATCACTGAAGAACAATGTCCTTCCAGAAGCTTCCTTTGGGCAGGGGAAGATTCAAGGATCCTGGTGACATTTTGAGACCAGTGTGGCCAAAGCTTTGCAAAATGGATTGTTTATTCTTCTTTGCCTTAGGAAGAAGGTGCTTATAGACAATTACAAAGTGTCTTTTTTTTTTTTTTTTTTTTTTTTGCAGTACTGGGGGTGTTAAACCCAGGGCCTCCTCGCACATACTGTACCATTGGGATGCACCCTGAGCCCCTTTTTTGTTTTTAAATTTGAGAAAAGGTCTTGCTAAATTGCTCAGGCTGCCTGTGGCCTTGAACTTGTGATCCCCCTGCTACGGCCTCCCAAATTGCTGGGATTACAGGCATGCGCCACCGCGCCTGGCTTGAAAACTGTCTTGACAAATTGTCATGCTCTGACATTTGATTAGGAGGATTGGGACAGTCTTACTCATGTTTTCACCTTTGTCATTGAGGAGTCTGGCTAGACTGGCAGAAGGCGGGGTTTGGGCAATGGAGGAAAGTCATGAGTGGGCAGTGGCCATGGGATGTCTGCTGGACCCTTCAGGAAAAAAAAGCCCCACCCAGAAGTCCATGCTCCCTGCTTATAGAGCTCACTGGGGCGCCTGCTGCTTTCCCAAGAGTGTCGCATGTCCCACTAGAGGACACAGGCCGCTGCCCCAGGACCAGGCCTGTTTCTCCCCAGCCTCTGCTGTGACTGCCTCAGCAGGAGTCTAAGCACACCCTCCCATGCCAGGCCCTGGTGGAAATGAAGACCATGACTGCCACCCTCCCAAGTTGGGGGTTTTCAAGCCATGTTTCAAAAGAGCCCCACAGCGTGGGTAGGCAGCTCCCCAGCTGGAGGGAGCGTTTTAAAGACACAAATGGGACCAGGCACGGTGGCGCACGTCTGCAATGCCAGCGATTCAGGAGGCAGAGGCCAGAGGATTGCAAATTCAAGGATAGAGGCATCCTGTGCAACCTAGTGAGATCCTGTCTGAAGATAAGAAATAAAAATAGGCTTGGGGTGCAGCCCAGCAGCAGAACACTTGCACAGTATGTGTGAGGCCCTGGGTTCAACACCCAATACCCAGCCGCCAGCCAAAAAAAAAAAAAAAAAAAAAAGACAGAAATGGCTCATGTCACTCCACTCACTGCACTTAGAACAAAGCTGTATCCTAGGTAGGGCTGGCAGGCCTGTGTGACTGGCTCTGCCCCTGCATCTCAGGCCCGGGGCCCTCCGCTGGGTTTAGAGCCCTCAGCTTCCTCCAAGGCTTGCCCCAACCCCTCAACCACTTGGTAAACTCTTATGCACCCTTCAGGTTCCTTCTTAAGTGTCTGTTCCCTGGGAGAATCCCCTCTACCCCCCAGACGAAGTCAGTTTCCTGCAAGTGAGTTTCATTTTTAGATACATCTCTAGCTCTGGACATATAGTAGGTGCTCAGTGAACACATGCTGAGTGAAAGAAAGAATAACTGAGTGGTGCTGCCTCTCCACGCTGGAGTGGTGCCTGGCCCTTCTTTTTGTCTTTTCTTTCCCACCCTTCACATTATCAGTCAACTATTTAATAGAGTAGGTTAAGATAATTTCAATGGCACACTTAACAAGGGACGGAAGAGTGAGTCTTCTTTTAAAGTGCCTTGTCTAGGCAGTCCTCAAAGAATACAGGCTTTATTTCCCTTCCTGGTGTGGGAATTCTGAGTTCTGGATAAATACATATGGGGTCTGGATCCTGGCTATCTTGGAAGTGGCCTAGATGTTCTGGAGGCTGTCCAGGGCCTGGAAGCAGATGAAGAGGCCCCGCTGCCCGCTGCTGAGGCCTGCACTCCTTGTTCGAGCCGCCCTTTGCCAAACCACCTCAGACTAACAGCACCAGGCTCCAGAGAAAGACTTGGATGGAGATATTAGAGAATAGCTTCTCATCGACCTCCTGTTCCTCCCGAAAAAGCCCAACTTTATGGTCCTTTCAGGAAATTTGGAAGGGAGGGCCCAGAACATAACTGAAGCAGGAGGAGGGGAAGGGGCTGAAGGACGAGAATTCCTATGTTTTTGGTTCTTGACTCTAAGTCAGTCTGTTTTTGTACTTGTGTCTTTTAAGCTTTTCCACATGTGCCCCAAGGGCCCATCGGTGAGTGTGTTTTATAAACTGGAAAAATGAATAAAAATAAGACCCAGAAGGGAAACACCAGGAGGAGTGTGAAGGGAAAAGTGTTAGTTCCTCTGTACCTCCCAGCTAGGCCTGACCTGCATTTGTGGGGTCCCAGGGTCAGGCTTATTTGGCTTTATGGGTAAAATGTGAAGTCTTTGCTCAGCGAAAGCCTGATCAGTTTTTGTACTTGGCTTGCTCCGTTCAGCATTAATTAACTTCAGGAAAGTAAAAAGTGATTCTTTTTTATTTGGCTATCTGGCTCCACAAACCCTGTTGGCTTCCTGTCCCCTAGGTGCTGGATTGATGGGACCGCAAATGTGTAAAGTCTTGCACAGGAAGCCTCCCAGCAGGGCCATTCAGAGACTCTTGACTCCTGGAGGACCCCGAATGCAAGAAACTATGAGGTTCAGACCTCAGCTCTCAGTTTGCACCTTCGGAAATGGAACCTGAAGGCACGCTCCATTTTCTTTCCTTAACACTCTTGGGCCCAAACAAGAGGATCTAGGGAATGGCTACTTGGAAAAGAATTCTCTGGATTGCCTGAAAAATCAATCATAACCAAAGAACCAAATATTTTGAAAAGCTGCAAATTTAGGAAGTTTGGAGAAGCTTTGAATTAACTCCAGAAGGGTTAGGTTTACCCCAGCACAGTATCTGCCCTGTGACCAGAGGCTTTATCTTCCCAAAAATACTTGAGCAACTTTAGCAGGAAAAACATTTTTGGGACTTCACAGCTAATGTATATATTTGTTTAGACTTTGTACTTTTGTACCAACATGTTATGTGTTTTTAAAGACATATTCCTAAATAAAAATTTAAGAAACGAAACAGATGAAATAAATGCTTAAAATTGTGATTTTATCTATTAAGTATACACAAAAAATTTTGTTCGCATTAAGATCTGTTATCAATAATCAAATTTCTAGCGAGAGAAATCGGATTGGATAGGCATAATTGTTTTTTAACAACTTAATATAATACTTTGTGACAGTGAATTGAAAAAGCACAGTTATAAGTTTGGTTTCTCAACACTTGGACATTATAGTCAAGAAAGATATGTAAGATATATAAGTTCAAACAGAAGAAGAGAATTGGAAATTTCATTTCTGAATCTCAGCCACTGTGAAGATACAAATTCTAATCTGTTAAAAGGTGCTAAAGAAAACAAATAAATAAGGGTATCACTGGCAATTACTCTTTGTCATGGGATTCCAATCTCTTTCTCAAGACACCTCAGGTACCATATGTGACCCTAGACCTCTGTCCTGCAGCAGTGGTCTGTGTATTGAATAGTAGGAGAACCTATTCTCTCTAATACCATGATAAGCAGAAAGACCTCCGAGGGTTGTTGTTAGGTGCCATCAAGTCCTGTCCGACTCATAGCAACCCTTATATGGTTTTCAATGGCTGATTATTTAGGGATTGCCCTGGGAGTGGATTGCCAGGTCCTTCTCCCATTTTTGTGGTGCTGGGGATCGACCTTGGGACCTCAGAGACTGTGGACCAGTGCTCTACCGACTAAGCTAAATCCCAGTTCCCTCCAAGGGTAGTCATACCCTAACCCCTGGAAACTGTGATGTATTACCTTTCATGGCCAAAAGGACTATGCAGATGCAATTCAGGTCAAGGACCTTGAAAGAGAGTGTCCTGGGCCCTCTGGGTGTGCCTAATCTAATTCCATGAAACTTAAAAGCAAACGATATCTGTGGTTAGAGTTGTGACAGAAGAGGTGGCCAGAGATTTGCAATGTGAGAGGGACCCAGTCCACTGTCACTGGAGGATCCATCAGGAAAATGTGAGAAGGAACATAGGCAAGGCTGGGGAATGAAACCCGACAGCCATGCAGGAAGCAGAGACCTCAGTCCTCCAGCCCCGAGGAACTGACTTCAGCCAACAGCCTGCATGAGCTGGGAAGAGGATTTCCCCCCCGGAACTTTTGATAAGAAATGTGGCCTTGTATGCACCTTGATTTTGATCTTGTGAGACTGTGCCCAGACCTGGTTGAGTCCAACATGACTTCTGACCCACAGAAACTATGAAATAACACATTTCTATTCTCTTAAGCTGCTAAACTTGTGGGAATTTGTTAAAGCAGCAATAGAAAACTAATGCAACTATATATTAGAAAATCTGTAAGTAAAAGCTCTCATATTTTCTTCCCACACCACAGAGGTTCACCTAGTGCTCCTCTTAGGGTATGGGAATGCCATCTTGAAGACCACTGTCACTCAAGAGTCCAGCCCCCACCTGGGAAAAGAGAGAACTTTTAGCACATGTTTCAGAGCCATTCACAACTAATTCAGAGAAAGGAGATAAGTGCCTAAGTGCAAAGTAGCAAGTCGATAAATTCTGGATGTAACCACCTTAACAATTGTCACCAACCTCCCACTCATCACCCCTATCTATTCTTTCTATCTTCATGGCACTGAGGTGGTGATGAGCTTCAGGATCCCAGAAGTCAGGGTACCATGCCAGAGCATCTGTTTTCAATGAAATGTTGTTCCTGCTTGTAGGCTTTCAGAGTTTGGGTCTGGCTGTTTCCCAGTTGTTCATGTGGACACTTTACAACAGACCTGCTGGTGATACAGGCTGGCAGGAACCTTTCTCACTCCCAAATTGACTCAATGTGGGCTGCCTCTTTGAGATTTATAACAGTGGTGGGAGTAAGGGCACCATCATCATTTTCCCATCAAATAATTGAAAACTCAGAGGACTTAAGTGATTTGCTCAAGATAACAAGGCCAGCAGACAGCAGAGCCCATATACCCAGGGCACGGGGCTCCATCAGGGGTCTGGGAAGAGGGAGAGGTCAGTGGGGACAGAGCCTATGTCACCAGAACAGTGGGGGAAGAGAAATCATTGGCATGGGGCAGCCAGCATCCCCAAGTCAGGACTGTGTGTGGCTGCATTATGTTATTGTTAGGTACTGTTGAGGCAGGTCCTGCTCATAGCGACCCTATGTGCAACAGAACAAAACACTCCATGTCATTGCCCCATGCCAGGCTCTATGTCAGTGCTTCTGTGCTATTCATAGGGTTTTCAATGACAAATTGTTTCAGGATTGCTTTGAGAGTGGGTTGCCACATCCTTCTCCCATTTTTTTAGTACCAGGGATTGTACCCAGGGCCTCAGAGAACGCAGAGCAGCCCTCTACCAACTGAGCTAAACCCCAGCCCCTGTGTCTGCTTTATTGGGAGTTTTAAAGCCCATTGTGGTGGACCTCACTCAGCTTGAGTGTGCCTTGCACATTTTCACTACCATAAGGCTGTTTACCCCCTCCTGCTTCTTCTCTGCCTCTCAGTCCTTTAAAACATCGGCTTGAAATTGCCATTCCCAGCCACTCCCTAGCCTGTCATTATTCCCTTGAATTCTCATTGTGTTAATTGCCCAAAAGATCAATCCTGGCACCCATCATATGCTGCTTTGCATTACTGTTAAAAAAACAATAGTGACCCTGTTGGCCCACCAGGTGATGTACACGCCATGCTTTATGCATCTCCGTGGCCCCACTGTACCCGGCGCACAAAAGGGTTTCATAAATATGCACATGTTGGATGAATGAATGAAGAGATGCTATTGATTTCCTTTGTTCCCCTTTCTTCTCTTTCTCTGATTTCATGTCTTAAGCATAGTTTAATAACAATAATTGTCTGATGCATAGGTAAAGTGGGAAATACGACTCTCTGCAGTCCCAACTAGGTGAATAGTTGTACAATCACCTCTGCCTGAACCATACATACTGGAATGGCTTAAAGGTACAGTAGTGAAAAAGGCCTGGGTGGACTAGATGGGGCTCAGGGGTGGAAAGGGCCACAATAACAACAGACAAGTTTCTATGTTATCACCAATCTCATGCAACAGCTTATTTTTTTCTCCTTTGACCAGGACCAGCTTATAGAATGTGCTATTTAGAGACCAGCTCTCAGCCTGACTCCAACACTCTCTGAAGGTCCAGTCTAGCTCCAAGGGATGGCAGCATTGGCTCATCTGAGGCCGGCATACAAAGGCTATTTCTGAAGGTGTCCCTTGGCGTGGGAGGTCGTCACTGTTGGATGGGCCTCCAGCATACTCTGATTTTGACTCTGGTACAGCCTCTTTTTCCCCCAGGTCTCCCCTGCAGAGACTAGCTGCATTAACAGCCTCAGGAGGCAGCCCTTGTACTGCTTAGACTGGCCTTGTCTGGACTCCCATCCACCTCATAGCCCCTGCCAAAAGGACTTTATAGATGCTGTGGCCTAACTAGTCTTCTGGAAGTCCCCTGCACAAACCTCACCTATTTCTGACCTGGAGTCCACTTCATCAGAAGCTTTTGTTTCTGTTCAACCTGCTAACGTAAAGCTATTCCCTGTGGCTCTGACCTGCCTTACCTTTTCTCTGCTTGATCTCACACAGGTGCCATTGTTTGTTCCACACCTTTTGCTCATTATAGTCTTTCCAAATTAATTCACCAAGCGTTTATTAAACACATACTTAGACTCAGTCCGCTGCCTGGTGTTTGCAGGGTCTCCAGAGAAGCAAGAGCTTGCAGGGAATGGACGCTTACCAGGTCCAGGTATAGTGCTGGGCCTTTCCTTTCTTGCTTCATGTAATTGACAAATACCCTGTGGCCATGAAATTGTACTTGGAAGAGCAATCCTAGAGAACTCTGGTACATGTGCAAGAGGAAATGTGTCTAAAGATACATTCTGAAGCATCGCCTATAAGAATAAAATTAGGGTGACCCTAATACCCTTCAAGGGGCTGGGATTTAGCTCAGTTGGTAGAGCGCTGCTCTGCAGTCTCTGAGGTCCTGAGTTCTATTCCCAGCACCGCAAAATGGGAGAAGGACATGGCAACCCACTCCTAAGGCAATCCAGAAACAGCCATTGAAAACCCTATGAGGGTCTCTATGAGTCGACTTGACTCTATGGCATGTAACAACAACAACAACAACAATACCCTTCAAGAGGAGAATGGATAAATACATTGTCTTAAGTTGACAGAGTGAAATGCTGTAAATAATCTTCTAAATAAGCTATGGTAAAGTCATAAGCCCCTATGTGTCTATGCTCTTGTTGTGCTGTGGGGGTTTGTGTGCTCCTGTGATGCTGACAGCTATGTTACCAGTATTTCAGTTACCAGCTGGGCCACCGATCAAGGACATGTTTCAAATGAGCTTCCAGACTAAGACAGACTAGGGAGAAGGACCCAGTAGCCCACTCCCAAAACAATTAGCCATTGAAAACCCTATGAATAACAGAGAAGCACTGTCAAAATATAGTGCCAGAAAACGAGTCCCCCAGGCTGGAAGGCATTCAAGAAATGACTAGGGAAGGGTGGACTCCACAAAGTAGAGTTGACCTTAATGATGAGAATGGAGTAAAGCCTCTGGGATCTCCTTGCTGCTGTGGCACAGCTCAAAATGAGAAGAAACATAGTGACCACAACATTCAGCTCAAACATGAAAAGACTGTATACATGGCACAATGTTGGGTAGTGTTTTGTTCTGTTGTACATAGGGCCACTATGAATTGAACTTGACTTGATGGCGCTCAACAAAATCATAAGCAGTTAAAATGGTTACAGTGAAGTTAGGTGCAATAACTCAGGCAAGTTTCAGCAAGGAGAGAAGGGGGGGCAGCAAGTAAGAGTGAGCTATCAACTATAGAGGCCAAAGCACAGTAAAAACAACTTATATGAAATTTTAAGACACACTGAACAACACACAGATAAACACATATAGAGCTGCAGTATTAAAATATGTACAGGAATGGAATATTCCAGGGGTGGGCAAACTATGCCCATGGGCCAAGTCTTGCCTTCTACCTGCTTTTGTGTGGTCTGTGAGCTAGGGATGGTTTTTACACTTTTAGATAGTTGGAAAAAAAAAAAAAACCAACATTCATGACACCTGAAAATTAGATGAAATTCAAATTTTAGTGTCCCTAAATAAAATTTGTTGAAATGTCAGTCTTTTACATCTTGTCTAATACTTGCCACAAACCATATGGCTCACAGAGTTGTAAGTATTTGCTACCTGATCCTTCACAGAAAAGGTTTACCAACCCTTGACCTACACCAAATTTGGAGGAATAGTCACCTCTGTAAGGGAAGAAGAGAAATGGGACTTGGCGTGGGTGTATTAGGGGTATCTTTGAAGATACTGGTGGGTTGTATATGGATACTTGTATTTTGAATGTCTAAAATATTTCATAACTTAAAAAAAAAAGACAATCATCCATCTTCTCCTCAAACCCCCATAATAAGTACTATTATACTTCCCTGTTCACAGATGAGAAGTGAAGCTCAGAGGTACACAGATAGTAACATTGGGAGAGGTTTAAACTTGGATAGTCTGCCTAGCCTGTGCGGCCTATCAGGAGCCTGCAGGTCAGTGTGAACCCTTGCCTCCAGGTGGCCATTGTTAAGGGATATCGTCCACCATGTTATCACCATCACCTGAGGTTAAAAGAGAAAGATGCCCAGGCCACCCTTGGCCACATCACCTCTGACAGGATTGCCCCAGGCATATCCAACCTGCATGTGGCCCAGGACAGCTAGTAATGTGGCCCCACAAAATCTTTAACATCATATGTTTTTTAGCATTTATTTTCTCTGTGACCCCCTTTATTACACATATGTGTTATTAGGGAGACATGAGGGCGTGCAGGTAGGCGAGTCTAGAGCTCAGGTCCAGGAATCTGGCAGCAAAACCTTGGTCCTTGTACTCTGTGTATCAAAGAATTTATACCTGACACAGAAGTTATTGTAGACAGCATAGATAAGATTTATTAAAGATAGTATACCTTTAAGGAATAATTACAGAGAAAACTGAGGCACCTGGAGAAGTTTAGGTAAGGCTGGAAAGGCAATTGGAAAAACTTGTGTTCCTAGGATGACTCAGCATAAGGTTGTTTCTAATCCCCAGGGAAAGGTAAATAAGCCAGAGAGAATGGAGAGTTAAGCAGGCTTTTAGAGGGAAAAGTGCCTTGGATGGACAGAGATGTCAGGCCTGAGAGAAGGGAGAGGTGAGCATGTGGTTGTTAGAGAGAGAAGAGCAGAGGGCGAAGAGCAGAGAGAAAGGAAGAGAGGAAGAGAGTGAAAGAAGAGAGATTGGGTGCATATTCTCTTTAGTTTTATTCAAAGTAGGGCACACCCAGTGTGAAGTCAGCCCTAGTTGCTGGATTCTGGGCACCAATGGGCTTTGCTTTGTAAATGGATCAATGGCTTAGTGTAGCCCAGGCTGACCTTGAACTGGCGGTCTTCCTGTCTCAGCCTCCAGGCACTGGGATTACAGGCAACACCACCACACCCTGCTTAGCTGTTTTTTAGCCTGTGAAAGTGGAAAGTGCTAGATTTACTTGGAACAAGCTAACTGACTATGCCCCTTGTGAAGTACGCTGAAGTCCTTTGGTTTCTCCTTGGGTCCTCCTGGTCCTGCTGTGTCATTTGGCTGTGTTGGATCTGAGTGCCAGCTGGAGTTTTGCCTGTGAATGTAAGTCTGACTTTCCCTCCCCCCAGGACATCAAGGCTAAGCTCATAGGGGTCAAGAAAGTATATGCAGCCCGAACCAAGGAGAGCATCCCTTGTGTAGTGGGGTGCTCCAGGGAAAGCAAAAGGTGTCCTGGCGTATGTCCCCCACTTCCCCTTTCCCTGCCCTTCAACAGAAGAGGGATCCATTCCTTTGCAGAATGTGAAAGTCCCATTTTGGGCTTGGAGGAGGTTTCCTGGCCAGGACTCAATAGGTAAGTCCACTGGTTTTCTGGAGAAGTATCTTGCAGAATCATCACATGGCTTTGCTGCTGTTGTGGTTAGGTGCTGTTGAGTTGGTGTCCAATTCATAGTGACCCTACATGCAACAGGCAAAACAATATTGTTAGTGCTTCTCTACTATTCATGGGGTTCTAAATGGCTGATTGTTTTTTGAGAGTGGGTTGCTGGGTCCTTCTCCAAAGCTTACAGCACTTGGTGGTCTCCCATCCAAGTACTAAACAGGCTGGACCCTGCTTAGCTTCTGAGATTGGATGCTAAGGTGGTATGGCTGCAAGCTGGCTTTGTTCTTGTTGTTAGGTGCCATTGAGTGGTATCCGACTCATAGCAACCCTCATAGGGTTTTCAATGGCTGATTGTTTCAGGTTTGCCTCAGGAGTGGATTGCCATGTCCTTCTCCCATTTTTGCAATGCTGGGAATTGAACCCGGGACTCCAGAGACTGCAGAGCAGTGCTCTACCAACTGAGCTCTTAGGCTGTTGTAATTCTTTTGTCCCCTTCCTTTGAGGTCAGCTATCAGCCATCCCCTGACCATGGCACTTCCACTTTGGGCCACCAGAAGTAGTTGGGAGTGTTTTCCTTTTAAATGATGGCCTCTCTGCTCATCTCGTGCACAATAGCTAAGTACACCCCTGCCCCAGAAAGCTGCTTGGTTGCGTCCCAGCTGCTTCCTGGGGGCCGACAGGACTCTTGCTCCTCATTCTCCCCACCTTCTCTCAGCCTGTATGTCCTTCTTTCCCCTTCTGCCCTTGGAAGTGCTTCCATCCTTTAAAGCTTAGGTTCAAGTCTGACTTTCTTCATCATCTGAACTACAAAAACATTTCAAGTCTGGCCCGCCTAACTCTCATTTTTCTAGATCATTCCCTATCTATGTACATTCTCCATGTGTTCTTACTGCTACCCCAAGCTCCGACAGGGCAGTGATCATGACTTGTCCCTCCCCTGCCCTCCATCCACCCAAGCACTCGCCTTAATGCTAGACATGGAGGAGGAGCTACAGAAGTACTTACTCATTCTGAATTTTTTTTTTTTATTGCAAAAGAAACCTTTATTTAAATAGAGACTTAAGTGGAACCTATGTAAGATAAAACAGATGTGTGGGGATAGGGTACAGGGTAGGGGGCCTGCCAGCCTGATGTTCTCACTACATAGTTGCTGGCCCCAGCCATAGACTCCTAAAGTGCTCCAGCCCAGAGCAGCTCCGGGGAAGCCTTGGGCACTGGCCCAGGGTGGTGCTCACTACTGCCTATTGTCTCACTTGATTGATGTGGATATTTCTGCACTTGAGTCACCAGCATGAGTTTCTTGGGGAGCAGATGCATTCCACTGAGTACAGTCCCTCATTGCAATGGGGTGTCCTCTTGCTTGCTAGTCACTATATACCAGAGTTGGTAAAGGGCTGGATAGGAAATCTTTTAGGCTTTGCAGGCCATATGGTCTCTGTCACAACTACTCAACTCTGCACTCATTGCATGAAAGCAGCCATAGACAATTCATAAATGAGTAATTGTGGCTGTGTTCCAATAAACCTTTACTTACAAGACAGGCAGGAGATCAGATTTGGCCTGTGAGTCGTAGTTTGCTGACCCCAGGCCTGGCCCAAGGATTTAGCTGGCTTCAAAGGAGCCCTTCATGATGATCAGAAGGAGGTTGATAAACCCAGGCGCTTTGTAGGGGTGTCCAGCACTTGGCCTCGACCTAGAACGTCTCAGCCCGTGTCTCCTCCTTTAAGGCTCAGAAGGGCGAAGTTGCTGTCGAGTCATGTCGGACTCATAGTGACCCTCATAGGGTTTTCAGTGGCTGATTGCTTTGGGATTGCTGTCGTCCTTCTCCCATTTTTGCAATGCTGGGAGTCAAACCCGGGACCTCAGAGACTGCAGAGCGGCGCTCTACCAACTGAGCTAAATCCCAGCCCCTAGAAGGGCAAAAGAGAGCCATTAAACCTCATTTGGAGGGCCTGTCATTCTGTGTTCTCACGAGCCACTTCCTTGAAACGTCTATGTCCTTGAGTTGGTTGGCTACTTCTAGCTTCAGGAAGCTGTGACAAAATGCCATGATTTTAGGTGATGGGGGATTATTGGAAGGACACACAGGGAGGTGAGGAAGAACAGGAAACCTTAGCGTCACAGCTGGGCTTTGCAGAGAGCTATGATATTGGTCACGGCCACATGGGACTTACCAGGAGGGTGTGTGATCTAGTGACTAAAAGCCCATGTTCCACAATCAAATCGCCAGGTTCAAACTTCATCTCTGCCCTTCTCCAGCTGTGTTAACCTCTCTGGCCTCAGTTTCACACCATCTGAGACATAGGGATAACACTAGCCCTGATTACAGAGGGGCTGAGTGAAGACTCATGTTAGTGAAAGCCCTGCTGATAGGGGCCTCTCTCCAACCCACACTCCAAGGATCCTGGTTCTATGGGCTTCCTTGGCCCTTTTCTTCTCATAGCCTAGGGAAGAAGCTAATTATCTGTATTGGGAGCTAGAAATGCTGGTCTCAAAGAAAATTTGTGTGTGTGGGGAAGGTATTCCTTATAGCAATGCCTCCAGAATAATGGGATAAAGACTGAGGCGATTTGACACCTTCTCAAGGCAGCCCCAATTGCCTTAACTGTCATTCCCCAAGATGGCCCTGCCTCACTGAAAACAGTAATTGAAGAGAAAAGAGGGGGTTGGCAGAGCTTTAAACACATCAATTCTCTGCAAACATCCGTTTGTGAATGAACCAAGACGAGCAGTTTCTCATGGGTTTCTGGACATGCATCTTGGAGATCCTTACAGGAGTTTCCTCTGGAAGATCCACTCCAAGGCTCTTGGTAGATTTCAGGGTAGGTTGTCAGCTGAAGCTTCAGAATCCTCTTTCTTCCTTCAGCAAAATCACAGCCTGTTGACCTTTGGGTCCAAGTGCTGAGCCCCGTTCTGGATTTATCTACCCCACTGGGGACAAATGCCTGACTTGTTAGCCATGCTGAATGGTTTTATTTGTTTTCGTTGTGCGTTTTTATCATTTTTGTTCATGTGTCTGGAGGGTTTCCTTAGAAAATGATGGATGCGTTTTCATAAATCAAAAAATAAATGAGAAAGTATATAAAGGCAAAAAATAGACCTGAGCCTGGAATTTGCCACCAGGAGCTGCTAGCTATTTCCCAGGGAGAATGCACTTTTTGATTTTACAAGGTCAGTTCCTGACTTATTTCATGGAGTGCAGTCTTTAGAGCATTTCTTAATAATGACAGCCACAATAATGATGATGACAATTCCAATTGTGGCTGCTACCATCCTAACTGCTGTTCATACATTATCACACTTAATTTTGTGATAATCTAATGAGCCAGATTCTGTTATTATCCCCATTGTACAGATGAGTAAAGAAGGATTTAAATGGTTTTGTAGCTTAACCAAGTTCCCAGGGTTGGTAAGCAGTGGAATTCAGAGGCAAGTTTCTCCTGATCCTAACTGGTACATTGGATTCCTGTTTTAGTGCTGGTGGAGGTGGGGCAGGGTTGTGGGCATGGCTTTGGCTGCTAGCTCTGCTGCAGAGCAGGTGGTTGGCATGGGCATGGGCAGCTCCTGGATTCTCATGGGGAGAATCTTTTCTCAGCAGCTCTGTTCATAGACTGCCTTTGGCATATGAGGACAGTTTCCCATGACTCTTTCCCCATAACACCTTGGACAATGTCAATGTCATCACAGGCAGCAACTCTCTGCCTCCCTCCATCCCACGGGCCTTGTCTCATCTCCATGGTTTGCTTTCCCTCAGGGTGCCCTCTAGGACCTAGTCACAGGGTAGGGGACTGATAGAAACCAGAAGACAATTGGTGAGAGTGCACATGCTTCCTCTGTTAGTCCCATGTCCTCTGGTTGTAATACTAGGGTGACCACAGGGACCAGCTTAAGGAGAAAGAAGGGGTGGGGCATTTACTTGTTCATGTGACCAGCAGAAGATGGTTCTTCTTTCTCTTGGGAAGGGACCTTGATTCCCTTGCTCAGCCCTGTGCCCATCTTCTGACAAATCAGAAGGACAAAGAAACTGATCAGCTCAGGTCACACCTACTTCTCTGGCAGGGGGATGGATAGCTATTATGGGCTTCTGGACCGATGGAACCAAAGTTGGGGGAGGAGGACACCCACAGAGAAGGATCCAGCTGTTCCTGTTGAGCACCTGCTGTGGTGGTTTGCTCCTGATCTGTGCCTCCTGCTATAGTTTGTATCTTGAGGGTCCCCCAAAGGCCCATATGGTGGAGGCTTGGGCAGTGGTATCACCTTTAAGAGATGGGCCCCAGTGGAAGGAAGTTCGGTCTTGGGGAGTGACTTAGAGGGGCTATTGGGATACCCCAGGCCCTCCTCTTTCCTCTTTGTTTCCCAGTTGTCCTGAGGTAAACAGGCCACCTCTGCCACTGGCTCCTGACATGATACCCTGCACTTCTTAGGCCTAATGCAACGGGCTGAGTAGCCATGGATTGAGACCCCTGAAACTAGAGCCAAATACTTCTCCCTCCTTAATCCAATTATCTCAGGTGTTTTGTCACAGTGATGGACGACTGATCAACTCATCTCTTTTCTGTGCATAGGCTATAGTATGACTGGTCTCAGCCAAGGTTTGATGCACATCTCCAGGGAGCTTCTGAACAATTCCACTCCTTGTTTATTTCCTGTCTTCGTCTTCCTGGCACTGCACCCCACCATCTGTGTTTCTGTGGCAGGTGCCCGTGTTCTTTCTTAGTGCACATATTTGGTCCTTTGTGCCTGCTCAAAGGTGGTCTAAACCCATGTTGTTCCCAACTGGCCATGTCTGGAATTTTCTACTCAGTCTTTACTGCTCTGCACATCTGGTAAGACCTGAATGCTGTCCTGGTTCTGGATTCTTTTTCTGACTTTTGAACTGTAACCACATCTGTAGTATTGCAAAAGATTCTTTCAAAATTTTATGGGCATGTGTAAATGGGCTAATCAGCCCAATCACTAGCTAGTTCTTTATATGGGTGGCACCACTTGGCGTGGAGTATGTCACCTCTTCTGAGTCCCAGGCAATGAGACAGAGCAAATGACCACCAAAACAAGACTTCCAATTAGAAATTTCAAGATCTGCCCTGGAGCTCTGGCAAAGAAACCTCCTTATTGACAGGAAAAATGAAGGTTTGGGGACTTCCTAAATAAAACATTTTAAAAAGCAACTTAAAAAAGAAAAACAACTTCCAATAACCATCATGTATCTTTATGGTCAATGATTCTCTTACTTCCTACCTGGTGACCCCATTACTCAATGGTCTGTCAGTTACTCAGCTGTACCCAAGAAGTAGCTCAGAGTTTTGCCAGATCACCTCTCATCTTGTTCCAATTTGTTTTTCATGCTTGAACTTGACTCTGTAAAGGTGTCATAAACTCTGAGCACAGAAAGCCTATCAACTATTTCTCTTTGCCAGGTGTGTGGTAGGTGTTGATAAGTTTTCCATTGCTGAGGAGTTATAATTATGATTGTGTGTGTGTGTACATGCACATACACATACACATGCACGTGCAAGTTTGGGGTTGAGATGGGGATGGAGGTGGCAACAGCAAGCGAGTGCTCCAAAGTCCTTATATTCTTGACCTGTGGGGAACACTTAAATCTCACAAATGCAAGTTTCAATTCTTGGGTGAAGTGCTGTCTCCTAACTGTGCAGATTTCCTTTCCTATCATTGCTGGGTCAATGCAAACTCTCAACCCTGCATTTGAAACACTGCTGTTTCCCATCATGGTTCTGTATTTACGTGGGACAAACTTGAGGCCAAGTATTTCTGGCACTTACTCAAAACCTAGTTTCTACCAGTAACCTTCCAAGGTAAAAGATAGTTAGAATACCTGGTCTGTTCTTCTGGCTTTCCTAAAGTCATGTTCCAGCCTTGGCTCATTTTCTGCTCATTTGAAAATGTATCTGTAGGTGGATGTCTCAGGGATGGGGAGGGGGTTTGTGTACAGAGAGAGGAAGGTGAGGCATAAAGAAAAAGGAAAGATCCTCCCCCCACTCCCCAGTTCACCAGCCAGGTTTCTTCTGATGAGTCTAAGTGGGTTTATGGGATCCAGTGTGGCCACATGACACACACCTCAGAAAAAGCACAATGTCAGTGTTCAGAGGCCCTTCCGTTGGGGAGGGTGGGAAAGTGGTGGTCACTGATGTTCTTAGCCCAGGCAGGGGGAAAGGGAAGTATATGGGCGTCTCTGATAATTCTCTTCTTTCTTCCCCTCACTTTTGTTCTTCAATAAATCACTCAGGACAATCTGCTTCTCTTTAGTGGTGTATTTTTCTAGGGTTTAGCCTTTGTTTGAAATTCTAGAACAACAGCGTTGCAGTAAATATGGTCAACCTACGTGTAATTACACTGGTATGTCAACTTTGCCCCTCTGAGCCGGGTCTGCTCTGGTTAACCAGAGGCCCCCCTGACTCAGAAACAAGACCTCCTGCAAGACCCTGTGGAGGGCTGACCCGAGCCCAGAATCCAAAGGGGGTAAGCGAGCTGCCCATAATTACACTCATTGTTTAGGTCAGAGCACAGGAGGGTTTACATTAAAGACCTCAGCTGGCACACACAGCTTGCCTATGGAAAAAACGAACTGCTTGCCTCCTCCCTCTTCTTGGTCCTAGCATTGCCTGTCCAAGGGCTTTGGTTTTCACAGATGCCTTCCATGACTCCATGTTCTGACCACTCCTGATTAGAAGCTTGGATTCTCCCAGTTCCAAGAGGCATCTCAACCCTGAGGTTTGGAAATAGAGCCTTTGGAGGATCACAGAATGTAGGTCTTAGGAAGGAGCTGGAGATGATGGGCTGAGCTAGTGTATTGCAAACCTTAATGTTCATATAGGTTGCTGGGAGATCTTGTTCCAAAGCAGATTTGAATACAGTCCTGCTGGGATGGAGCTGGAAAGCCTGCAAATCTAAAAAGCTCCCTGGTAATGCTCTGCACTGGTCATTGGGCCAGACTTGGAGTAGTAAGATTCTATGCTAAGCTTTGCATTTAAGAAAGAATCTGGGGGAGACTCAGACATGTGAAGAGCCTGCTGGGGCAAAGTAGAGACTTGAGCCTTGGTCATGGTGTTGTCATAGCTCCATACTGGTGCTACTCACAGGAACAGTGTATATCCTAGCAAATAACACCCTTCTGTGACCATACCTGGAGGCCTGGTGGTTCTTTCCCAGAAGTTCTGGAGTGGACTCAGATCTTCAGAGCTCTCAGTAGGAGCCCATAGGCCTTAGCATCTGGGAATCTGGAAGGGGGGGGCTCATTATGGGTTCCTTTCTAGCATCTTCAAAGGGTCAGGGGAAGGGAATATGTATGGAGCATGTTGTCTATTCAGAGATTATGCAAATTACCTAACCCCAGCCCACTGATGTGACAGGCCTGTGGGAAACTTTGTGTAGGCAAATGAGATTTGGGGGTTGTATATATGGCATCATGGTAGGGGGACTGAGTTTTTTTAGTAAAGAAACACAGATTCTCAGGCTTTTTCCCTGTTCTTACCTCTGTGAGAGTTTGGGCAACCTTTACAGACCCCATGAGTAAAACAGGTGCATTGTGTTATCTACCTGAACCTAAGAAACAAGCCCTGTTCTCTTTTGAAGCTTAGTTTGACTGATTAAAATTGTAGATTCTATCTATCAATCATCTATTATCTTATTTTTACCTTTACTTTTGTCAAGGTCCTTTGGTATTGTATGTATAGCTGTGTAGTGAAGAATTGACCTCACCTAAAGAGAACAGTTTTGTCTGGCAGAAATGTCTTTGTTTTTCTGGGGGCTCTGACCAATGGACAGTCTATGTGACTTATGATAGACCCTTTGGGACATATCATATCAATTTTAACCTCTAGAGGAACTTGGGAGAAAACGCATTGGCCTGAACCTCCCTTAATGGTTGGAGACTAAAAGTCAACCATATAGGCAGTATGGAATTGAGCCCCAATGAAAACTTTGGACATTAAAGTCTAGAGTGAGCTTCCCTGGTTAGGGTCCTCTGTGTTTATTGTCATACATTGTGGCTAGGATGAGTGACACATGACTATGGGAGAGGAAAACCAGAAGCCTTACATCTAGACTCCTCCTAGACTGCCCTTTGTCTCTTCCCTTAGCTGGTTTAAATTTATATCCCTTTGTGATAAGAAAACTCATCCTGACTATGGTGATTTTTCTGAGTTTTGTGGGTAATTGTAGTGAATTATCAAACCTGAGTTATTTGTGGGGACTCACTCCCAAAATTTGTAGTGAATGGTGTGATGTAAGGATGGTCTTGTATACTCCCATGTAGTTAAGGTCTCAAATGATAGCAGTCTTTGTGAGGACTTGACCCTTAAAAGTTACAGTTGACTGAGCTTGTAATAACAGCAATAGGTCAATTTAGCAAATATTCTGAAAAAAATAAAGAAATCGAATCCTTTGACCAAAGCCAGCCTGTATGTGGATTAAGGCATCTAGGATATTAGTTGGAAGCCTGGGCTTTGGAGAAAGGCAGAACTACCAATGGGGGCCAGGCTAGACATCACTACTTTTTGGTTGATTTTTGTGATGCTACATAAGAGTTTGAGCCTTGATATCCTTATCTGTATAATGTACTAAACTTGATATCCTTATCTGTATAATGTACTAAACTTAAAGGTGTGTTGGGAAGAGGACAAGAGATAATGTAAAGTACAGAGCATACAAGAATCTCTCCATATCTGGTCATTGTAGTTATTATTATTATTCCTTATGGCTTTGTCAGTGGTGTAATTTCTATATTTACTTATATTTTCACTAATATTTTGTTTTCTCCAAGTAAGTTTTTGAGTGGCTCAGATATGATAATATGATAAAATAAACTACCAAAGAGTAGAAAAGAATGCTGGGTGATTGAAGAATGCTGGGTGGTGGAAGAAGAAATGGAGTGCCCTCTCTGTAGAGTATCTGGGAGGGTTGGGTCTGGCAAAGGGAAGGGTTGCAAGACTAAGGCTGGCCATCTAAGATTAGGAGAGCTGCCACTTGTGGCATGATGATATGTCTTCATATCAAGGGGAGATAATGATCTTGTGGGAGTTAGGAGGTGACAACAGCTATTCATCTGGCCTGGAGGAAAAGAGAAAACCAGGTCCTGCCTCCCAGGGTTCACTCATTTATCTTTGTGTCTTCATAGATTCTCACTTGGTAAACAGTGTTCATTAACAGGGGTAAGTCTAGGGCTATAAAGAGCTAGGGCAGGGAGAAGAATTGGCATTTATTTTTGGAAACCTTTCTACTTTTCTACCTTCCTGCTTTCTTTTGTCACTTCTAGGTCTTGTCAAGTGTTTTCAGAGGCTGTGTTCTCTTCCTTTCTCCTCTTTTCTGCTGATGGGTTATTTGAGAACTGGAAGTTTACTGATAAAGGCTTTAGACTTTGCCCTTCCAAGAAGATTTCTATTTTGTCAAGGGAAAGAATCTCCTTATGAGCCCCAAAAAGAAAAGTATAGAGATACGATATGGTGATAAACTCCACTGGTAAGCAGAGAGTGAAAATTTAAAAAATGACACAAAACAACAAAACTCCTATCCCTAACCCTCAAGTCAGATCCTAGAGGAGAGCTGCTGGCTAATGAGGAAATTCTTATTGAGCAGTCCAGGGTCCACAGCTAGAAGCAGAGTTCTTGATCAGAATGCTGGTTCTGACACTGACCATCAGGCTCTTCAACCTCTCCCTGCCTTAGTTTTCTTATCTGTAAACTGGGGATAAAAAGGGTACCTATCTCATGGGGTTCTTGGAAAGAATAAATGACTTACTACTCTAAAGAGCCATTAGATTTCAGCGACCAGTGGTATTTTAATAAAAAATGAAAATATACTCCATGTTAGAGTTTACTCTTTTGATCGCATAATATTTGGATTGCACAAGTTGACCACTGGCATCCTGGGATCCCACAGAATTTAAACTAGTGGGCTGAGAACCAGGCAGAACAGATAAAAACTTGGAAAACAATAGCCTTTCATGATTCACCAAATCTGATTTACAGTTGGAATGTGCATGGCGCAGATCTTGTTTGGTTAAATAATGGAAACCAACATTCGCTTACATTTGGCCGTAACACATTTGAAGTACTGAGGATGAATAGTCCCTGGTTTGATGGTCTAGGTCTAGATTTCCCCAGCCTTGTCTTGGAACTTGACCTTCAACTGCTGGATCTTGAACCAGGATACAGTTGAAAGAACATAGTAGAGAGAGTTAGGATCAAACCATCAAGACTGAGCTATGGGATTTTGGATGAATCACAACCACTGTGAGCCTCAGTTCCTCTATCTCTGAAATGAACACTACATAGCTTCCTTCACAGTGTTTCATTAAATGAGATGATGCACTTGAAATGTTTTGGAAATGATTAAAGAGTGTTTATTATTATTATTTTTTCTTATAGTGTGTTAACTCATGTCATTGCTCCTAGAAGGAGACCCAGACAGGTTCAATATCTTACTTGAGACAGTTTCAGACAGGATGAAATGGACCCTAGGGCTACTCTTAGGCTAAGCTTAGCAATCACCTCCCACACTTGTCCAGCATGTAGGTCTGATTGTCTTCAGATTAGGAGCAGACGTCGGTCTTCAGTCTGTGGGTTTTTTGTCTGCCTGGTTGAACTGTGATGATCTATGTGTTTGTTGGATTTGGTTCCATTCCATCTTCAGTAGCTGATTAATTTTGTGACTCAAGTCATAGAGGTCTGGTGTTTCCATGAAATGAGTGGCCCTTGTTTTGCCTGTCTCAAAGGGAATTTTGAAAATAAAGACAACTGAAGGATTGAAAGCAAAAACCCTCTTTATAAGGCATTTCCATTCTGAAGCAGGAGAGCATCATGATTGAATGCACTGACTCCTGAGTCAGATGCTTATGCCCAATTCATACTTCTGACACTAATTACTACATCATGTAACTTCTCTGGGTGGGCCTCTGTTTTCTCCTCTATAAATTGGGGATTACAATTGTAATTTGGATTGTGGTAAAGATTAAATGACTTAATAATGCAAGAGCTAAAAATGTGCCTGGCCCAGGTGGGTGCTCTCTGGGCATGGCTCCCAGACATGAAGACATATCCTTTGTGTCCCCTTTGAATGCAAGATTCCTACAGGAGAAATCAGTGTGGAGGTTTTTGGGACTCTTTTGTTTCTATTTTTCTGTAATATTTTCCTGTTAAGTCACTGGAAAGAGGACAATTGGCCAAGCACCATGATCTTTGTAAAAAAGTGGAGAAAAAGGTGTTTAAAGATAAATTCTCAAATAGCAACCTTTCCCTAACCATCTCTTCCTCGAACCTAAGAAGAAGATTTGTATTTATATGAATTTATAGGAAATAAGGCCTGTCATGGATGAGTAAACATATACAACAATTCATTCTTATCACTGTTGAGGTCTCTGCCCATGTTCTAACACAGATGGCCGAGGTCGTGCTACAAGGTGGACTGGTTAATTCTACCTTTTGTTGAGAAAATTTGTCTTCCTGAGTGCTAAAAGGGATGCTGTCTATTCTGTGACTTGGTCTTCAGAGCTCAGTGTGGGTAGGTAGCTTCTCATCTTTTAGATTGAGAGCCTGAGACACAGAGACACATTTATTGGCCATATTCACCATGAGTACTAATAATGGTTGTGTTATTTTGGGACCAGGAGGGACAATTTTGGAGTCTTCTTGCTGGATAGAACTCCTACTTGAAGGAACTTTGGGAGGTTTCTTGGGAAAACATGCTGGCCTGGTTTTGGAAGATTCAGTTGTTTTTCATTATGGTTGTTTGTAGGAAAATTCAATTGATGTAGCCCTTTGGACACAGTATCACTCAAAAAATACCAATGCTGATGTAGTTGGACTCAAAACATTTGGTTTAGGTGCCCAGGGGCCCAGCTTTGTGCTAAAAGCTGAGCATCCTTGAGTCTAGAAAGACAGAAAACACATCCCAGGAGCTTTGTGTCTGTGTGGCTGCTGGCAGTGGGACAGGACTATGGGTATGTGCCATGGGAGGTTTGTGCCTGATGCAGCAATGCTGTTTCCAAGAAAGCTTTGCATTGCTCTAGTCTCCCACCTGGAATTTTCTTTATAAAGAAAATAAAGTTTTGTTTTGTTTTTCCTTTCCAAACACAGAGGTGCAATTTGTCCAGTGGAATTCAGCACTGTGGGCCATAGGGGAGGGGCAACATCATCCTAGTCATTTCTTGCAACCGCAGCTGAGGTTGGGCAGGTGTTGTCCAGATCCGGCATGGTGCAAACATCTGGGAAACTGTGGGAATGTTAGGTCGGAGTCTTGGCATTTCAGATGCAGGCACTGCATGCACACTGAGTAGGTGGCATTCTTTGACACTTCACTCAAGTCCCTCTGCCACCCTATTTTCCTTCATCCCTTCTAGAAGAGTTGCTATTTTCTGAGATGAAGTTCTGAAACCCCCATTCCCCCTGTAGCACATGCCATGCTTAGCTCCCCTCTTTGAGACCTAGGCACTCATTGCACAGCTGTCCAGAGAGTGGTGGCTACTGCTGGATCCCAGGGGTACTTTCTCTGGACCCAGCCCTGGCAGAAGGAAGTGGCTTTACCCAACCTTGCTCCCTCTCCTGAGGACAACCTGTGTCTGATTGTTTGAGGTGGCACAGGAAAGCAGAGTTCCCTGGCCACTTGAGACAGTTCAGAGGGGCAGCCCACCTGCCGAGCTCCCTTTAGTATTGGCTGAGGTCTTTGTTACAAACACATCTAGGTCAACTCTCTCCCCTGCCCTTCCCGCTGTCCCCTTCTCCACAGCTGCTGTCCCTAAGAGTACTGCTCACTCAGTTTACTCATACAAGACACTGAAGAAGCAGCATCAAACAGAGACTGGAGGGACAGGGGTGAATGTTTGCTAAGTAAGACCAAGAACAATTCCTTATCTGCCTCACACCTAATGCTCTTTGGGGCTCAACTGGGCTAATGAATGTGGCCAAGTAAAGCAGAATGTATGTAAATGTAAGATAGTCTTCAATGAAATATATGGTTTATTTGCTTTAAGTAAGCTCTTCAAATAAACATCTTCCTGGAGGTCAAATACTATAGTGCAGCATTACCATGATAGATAGATGTGGATACAAAGAGACTACTCTGCCCTGGGGCACTGTTTTCCAAAACTAGTTCTGAAGAACCCTAACTATAAAAGATGTTGCTTTGAAAATAAATGTGGATATATGTATGTACATGTGTGTGTATGTGTGTATTTATGTGGTCTGCTTTTTTGGGGTAAATAATGCATACAAATTTGGGTGAGGTGGGCTATGAAACTGAATTCTTAAACAGAAAGAGAAAATAAGCAATAAATTATTAATTACTAAAAACATTGGCAAATGTCACAAATGAGAAAATCCTAGAAGACTAATGTGATATTTTTACTCATTAATTACCTGACATATTCTGTAATACTTCTCCTACTATGTTTTATGGCTGTGTACTTTGTTCACCTCTTCTATGACAACAATTTTATCATATTTTCTACTGAGAGAATAGAAAGATGATTTGTCTTTCTCTAACATGGTTGATGGAAATGTATCTTTTATTATGGATAATTAAGAGAATGTCAGCCTTGTTGCTTGCTATTGGTTATGTTATGACTATTTTTAGAATTGTTGACAAATTTGAAACAACTTCTTTCAAGTTTCCTTTATTGGTGAGCTGTTAGTTTTCAGGATGCTTCAAGTTTTCTGATGCATTAATTCATCTTCTCTGTTCTTTAAATTGATGATGCTCATTAACTAGGTCTTGAAAGAGCCCTATCTAGTCAGAGGCCTTGACCCTTAAGCTTTATTCTCTTCAAGGTGAATTTGCCCCTATAGAAGACCACTGCCTTTATCCTCTAAATATCTATTAAGAAAAATTCCAAACCTGAGGAAAATTTGGCAGACTGTATAATGAACACTTGTAGACCCTTCACCAATGTTCACCAATGAAAATTTTGTCACATTTGCTTCATCTCTCTTTCTTGATCACTGCCTCTTCTCCTGTTGCACCAAATACACATACACACACACACAGAGTTTGTTGTTGTTGTTAGGTATCATTGATTCGGTGTCCAACTCATGGCAACTCTACATACAACAGGCCAAACAGTATTGCTAGTGCTTCTCTGCTATTCACAGGATTTTCAGTGGCTGATTGTTTTTTGGGAGTGGGTTGCTGGGTCCTTCTCCCAAGCCTATAGCACCTGGTCTTCCCACACAGTGTCCCGTTCAGGTACTAACCAGGCCTGATCCTGCTTAGCTTCTGAGATCTGATGGGATCCGATCCACTATGTTGCAGCAGCTGGTGCACATGAGTTTAGGCTATATCTTTTAAAAACAAGGATATTTTCCTACATAATCACAATGCTATTGTCATGCCCCATAAATTTAATGTAGAGATAGTAACATTTTCTTTCTTTCTTTCTTTCTTTCATTCATTCTTTCTTTCTTTCTTTTTCTGGGCAGTACTGGGGGTTGAACCCAGGGCCTCACACTTGCATGCTTTGCAAGTGCTGGACCACTGAGCTGCACCCTCAGCCCATTTTTTTACTTTTTGAGACAAGGTCTTGCTAAATTACACAGACTGCGTCTGGTCTCAAACTTGCAATCCTCCTGCCTCCACCTCCCAAGCCACTGGGATTACAGGCATGAGCTACCACGACTGGCTAGATAGTAACATTTTCTAAAATACACTCCATACTATATTCACAATTCCCAGCTGTCATCAAAAGGTTCTTTTTGTACCGTTTCTTTTCTTTTCCTTTCCTTTCCTCTTTCTTACTTTGTTTTTCCTTTCCTTCTCAACCCCATTATTTTGTCATATCCCTATGAATCTTTTGCTACTTCCTTACTTTCTAGTTTACAGTGTTCCATGATTACATTGGAGGTTTTGGGGCTCAGATCTAGAGTCAACCATTTACCCCCAGGGAGCTGGGTTTAAAGATCTCCAAAATTGAAACACCTATTACCATCAAATATGTGTTGGGATATCATACTCTGTAGGCAAACACCATTCTGTTAAATTTGGACCCTATTCTCCCCTTGTTTGTTAGACCAGCCCTTGGGCTTGGGACTTAATTTCCAGGGAAGCCTCTGATACTGGTGACATTCAAAGACTTTCAGTCAGTTATCTAGAAGATGCAATTTGCTCCCTGGTAAAAAGCTTGGTCGAAACACCCCCTGTCTTCTCTTGTCTACTTCTATGGCTGGGGGTATGAAGTGAAAGAAGAATAGACCAGAGAGACAGGTTATGGGAAATTTCTGAAAGTTTTCATATCCATGCACTCTCCCTATCTGCACAATGGCCATGTTGTTATTTAGGGTCCTACTCAGTGTCCTGTCTTAATGCATCTATATCACGTGTTTAGATAGCTGGAACATCGTTCACATCTGTTTCTTTGGGCCTATGATGGGAGCCTACAAAAGTCAGCTTGAAGCTTTGCCAGGGCCTTCAGTCATCACTTTGGATGCTGTCCAGAAGACGCAGAAAGTTTCTCTTACAATCCCTGGGAGGACAGCCTTGGAGTCCCAAGAACACATCCCGAGGGTAGGAGAGTTAACAAGGCCTGGGCCCTGAGCAGGCAACTGTGTGACAGCCAGGGTGCCCTATGCAGACTTGATTCCCTGGAATCATTGCAGAATCATTAATATGTTTCATTCTAGAATCGTCCTTTGCAAGAACTCAGGAATGGAGCAGATTCTGAAAAAATGGTGCTATTCAGAAAGCAGAGGGCCAAGCCTGCTGGCTAAGGAGGCGAGGCACCCTGGAATGCTACCTCAGGTATTACTTGGAAATTCCCAGGAGAGTCTCTAGGTGGGCACTGATGAGGTGGAACTGGACAACCGCTGAGGTCTTCCAGGTGTGGCACAGGACAGGAGAAGCCCCTCCCAGAGGCTGCCTCAGGTGCCTGCCTGCCACCCAGGAGCCCGGCAGGAATGCCTTCTGTCAGAAGCACAATCTCCCATCTTTCTCCTGCCTGGGCAAGTGGCTGAGGAAGGAGGTTGGAAAATCACTTAACCTTTCTCTCGTATGATCTCCTTACCAATAAACCAGGAGAGCAGATGGCTAGTTTTCATGCCTTTTTACTTTTCCTTTCTAAGCCAGCAAAATGAAACCTTCTGTGGAAGCCTGTTTAGGCAGAAGTACAGCTGCTCCTCTTGAAGAGGAAGTTGGGGCCCAAAAGCCTTCCTAGAAGCCCCACCCTTCACCTTCCTCCACCCCTAAATTGTCCCTGAAGGGAGCCTGGTTTTATACAAACAGATCCCATCTGGAATAAAAAATGTCTGAGACATTTCCCCCTTCTAATCATGCAAATACAGGGGGAAAATGGATTATTTGGAACCCTGCATGGACTGCATTTGTAAGTGCTGGTCAGGAGGCACAGGAAGCATCAGCATCCTGTGTACAGATACCTGGGAGGACGGCCACAGAAGGACCCTGCAATCGTTAGGACTGTTGGCTCTGACTGGGCAAAGGGGCCCAGATAAACCTGTGTTTGGTGGCTGTGGGTCTTGGCTATGGGAAGTCAATGGCCCCATAGGACTCAAGTCTGAACCTGTCCCCCATATCTTCTAAAACCTTTGTTGTTTCTGTTCTGGTTCTACTTACCACAACTCTACATTAACGTTGCACAGTGTGGCTACAGGCTTCCTAGAATATATGAGCAATTCTGGTAGTTTCGAGAAACTCTATAATAGGCAATTCTTATTTCAGAAGAGGATCCATTCATTCTATTTTTGCATTAGATCCATAAGAAGTATAAAATACTAGATAGGACCTTACGTTTCTGGATAGTTTTCATTTTCAAAGAATAACCCATGATCTCACTTGACCCTTACAACAAGTTGGTAAAACAGGCAGGTTAGGTATTAGACTCATTTTTCAAAAGCCTACAGGCTGGTGTGTGACTTGCTCACACATAGCTGGCATCTGGGAAGCTGGGGCTGGATTTTCTGATTATGCTAAGCCAGCTCCTGCTGGCCAGTCCTGTCTACACAGTGGATCAAATGCAGGTACTTAGAAAAGTTTTGTCGCAATAGTTTCTGTGGTCGAGGTTAGCCATAGGCATTGTTGAAGGTGGAATTGTAACTCCTCATCAACTCCACTCTCCAAACTTAACCTGCACAACTTGGATTCGACTTGAGATCCACTCCTCATCCTGCCCAGGCTCCAGTTGTGGTTGCTCTTCCTACAGGTCCTTGGGGCAGCAGGATGTGGCAAGAGCCAATAGAACTGAACATGACTCCTACCTGCTTCCAATGGATTATGTGTTCTAGGCAGCAACATGGAATCTCAGACGCTATCCTCAAAGGGCTATGTCAGGGCCACCTGTGACAGAGTTGTGTCTTTCTCTCTGTGTATGTGTTTGGCTTCTCCCTGGACACTGCATTATAATTTCTGGGCTTGTTCATCGTCTCCTTTGATTCAGAGGCATACTCAAGGTTCACCCCACTAGGTTAGAGACTCCTCCAGTGTCCTTCCAACTTGGTGCCTCCTTTTAGCAACAACCCTCATCCTTGACCCTGGATGGGCTGAGCTTTCTATAGGGAGGGTTGGCTCTTGATTTAAGTATAGCTTTAAAAGACTGTTCCCGGGAAAGACTTGCAAAAATCTGAGAGTCCAAGAGGGATATTACAGAGTAGGTGGCAGAAGTTTGTGTGTGGAGTGAGAAGGCCTCCTGTGTACTTGTTACAGGAAATGATGTCTCTTCTTTAGTTTGGCATGATCAAAGCTAAAGTGTGAGGATGGTCTGTCTCTTATTAAAGACAGAATAAATCACTCTTCCATAGAGATGCCTCTTTCCTCTCTTGTTCTCTTCCACATAGCTCTCCATGAGTCAAATACTGTCTAGTTTGTTCCTTTGGGGGAAGAACATAGTCTTCCTCCCATGTCCTTGAGAAGAATATGGCTAAAACAACATACAGTCTCCACCAAAGAAGTGAGACCAAAAGCACTGGGATGAGGAAGAGGCCAGCAAAAGAGTCCCATTTAAAAATATGTGCAATACTTATTATAATTGTTCTGGGCATGCCTATGGTGTGTTAAAAGATTTCACACTTTACAAGGTCTGCCTTCCAAACTGAATACGATATTATCTTATACTCAGGTTGCATATAAAAGTAGCTATAACAACTTACAGAGCTGGTCATAAGAGTAGACTCATGGGCTAACGGTAGATAGTTTATGCTTATGAGCTTGCATTTGGGTAGTAATACACCAGGTTTGACAAAGTCATCAAATGTGTCATGGTAAGAAGCCAATTCCTAAGAGGAGGTCATGTCTTTAAAAATTATTAGCATTTACAGCTTAGGTGGGAGCATAAGTTATATTCACCAAAGTCTGTAGGAGAGGTGGTTTTGTGGTACAGCCATGTGTGACTTGACAAATTTCAAATCAAGTATAGGTAAGTGAGTGGGACACTTTATGGGATAAACTTTTGGTTATCCAAAGTCTCCTTGTTTAATTTAGACATTTACTTTTTTTTTTGTGTGTGTGTGGTACTAGAGGTTGAACCCAGGGCCTGGAGCTTGCATGCTTTGCAAGTGCTGGACCCTGAGCTGCACTCCCCAGCCCATTTTTTTAGTTTTTTTTTTTTGAGACAGAGTCTTGCTAAGTTATGCAGACTGCCTCTGGTCTCCAACTTGTGATCCTCCTGCCTCCGTGTCCTGAGCCACTGGGATTACAGGCATGCACCACTGTGCCCCGCAGCATTTACTTGTTAATGAGCATCTGTAAATTATTACCAGCTGCCAGAAAATAAATATTAGTTACATTCTTTTTGTGGGATCCAGAGGCAGTTGTTTGGAAGTAGGTTCTGGTTAAGAAATGGGCACAATTCACCTAAATAATGGGAAGAACCCTCTGGAGCAAGAAAAAAATTGTCCCCCACCAATTTTCATTTACAATTTTTTATTAGCATGTGTTTGTACATATTAACGTACATGCAATTGTACATATTAATGAAGTTCAGTGTGATTTCCATACATGCATACAGCATGCACTAATCAAATCCAACCTCCTCTTTTCCCACTTTTCTCCCTCACACCCTTCCTAATCTTTAGAAATTGCAACTCTATGTCTACTTTCTTAGCTTCCACATATGAGACAGAACATGCAGCACTTGTCTTTTGGTGTCTGGCTTATTACACTGAACATAATGTCCTCAAGTTCTACTCATGTTGTTGCAAATGACAGGATTTCATTTTTCTTTATGACTGAATAATACTCCGTTGTGTATATGCATCACATTTTCTTTATCCATTTGTCTGTCAATGGATACCTAGGCTGATTCCATACTTTAGCTATTATATATCCACCAGTGTTTTGATTCTTTTATTCTCATTCTTCTTAATTCTTCAAAGATCATTCACAGTGCATCTAAGGTCAAAACTTCAAGTTGTTTCAGTATTCTGGGATCTTACTCAATAGAACCAAGGAGATTCAAGTTTATTTTAAATTGCTAGACTTATTCTTCCTAGCACCTTATCTTTCCTGTGTGGCCATTCCAATGTCTTTCTTTCTTAGTTTTTTTTTTTTTTTATTTTGACATGCTTTTCATTGTGACAATTTTCATATATGCAATTTGATAAACATTATTCACATAGGTTACCCCTTACTCCAATGTCTTTCTATGAGCATATCATTGCTGCCAACCGCCCAATATCCAACCAATTGGACAAACTGCCTCTATGGTTAAGCAGACATTTAACCTTTCAGCTCTCCATTTCTGTTGTTGCTGCTTCCTCCCATCCAGTGTTACTGAATAAACCATCAGGAAAGAGGCCTGGCTTTCTGAGTCAGTAGAAGTATGCAGAAAGGGAAAGGATCTGGCATATGTGTTACTGGCACCAGCAGTCATGTGGGGAGGGGCTCCTCCTGTGGGTGTTACCATCTCCACGGGGAGCATATGAATTTGGGTTTACTATAATTAGGAGATTTTGCATATTACTGTACTTCAAAATTATAGCTACTTTAACAAATACTAGTTCCTTAAAAAGTTGCTGGGTTTTCCACTATTTTTTTTTTTAAATTATAAAAAACACATAGATAGTTTGAGAAATAAAGATAAGGAAAAATATCACTCATAATCTCTAACACAACTGTTATTTTGTTTATTCCTTTCCAGTCTTTTTATAAGCATGCTTTTATTTAGTTGAAACCACAGTGAAGTACAATTTCTAGTTCTTTTCCTACTTAGCATGTGTCCATTTTTCCATGTTGCTATATACTCTTTATTTCTTAATGGCAGCATGAGGGGCCATTGCTGTGTATCAGAATTTAACCATGTACCTACTGTTATCATTCTGATTGCTTCCAGTTTCCCACTGTAATAAATTATATTGTTGGCCGGGTGCGGTGGTACATGCCTGTAATCCCAGCGGCTCAGGAGGTGGAGGCAGGAGGATCGCAAGTTCAAGACCAGAGGCAGTCTGTGTAATTTGGTGAGACTCTGTCTCAAAAAAAAAAAAAAAGTTTTGGGCATCTTTGTGTGTATTGTTTTCCTGTGTTTGCATTAGTTGTTGCATGTAAAAAAATGTCATTCAGGAGCTAAGATATTTGCTCAATGGTGGGCATTACACTTGAAAGTGATAAAGAAATGGGGCATTATTTGACAATTACAATGGGGAAGTTGGCTATTATTTAACAATTTGCTATAAATTATTTTTTATGGAAGGTCTCACTATTCCATTAATAGAGGGGAATGTGTCACATTCAGGTATTAGCATACTCATAGGTATGCGGACACCTTGGAAGTCCCTCTGATTCATTCAGAGGTCTTGGGGTGTCATTTGGATTCTTGTGTCCTTAGCAACACTATTAAGTGCTTTGCTGCTTGTCTTCCCTACTTTATTGTAACTTCAATGCTATATGCAGCTGTGAGGCTGTAAGAGGCTATGTGTGAGGGCATAGTCAGAAAATCAGCATGTGCTTTGGTTAGCATCCTCCAGGAAGGATATCAGTGAAACCTGTTTAGCTGAACTTCACCTAAGGTGTGGGTTTTTTTGTGGTAATAGCAATACCATTCTTGTCCTGTTCCATGTCAGTAATATGGAGCTTCATGAGTGTCCAAGTGAAGGATGAGATCCTCTGCTTAATATTCCTGAGGCATTGATGTGTTGGTCACTCACATGCCAAGAACAGGCTTGTAATTACAATGACATTCTCTCTCTTTTTTAAGGGTTGCAAAGGTTTTATTTAATGAAACTTGCTTAAGACTAACTAGAACACCTTTCTTTCTATCTCTTTGTCTTCTCAGTTAAATGTGAAAGGGTGCTTTTGGGAAAGCCAGGAACTGGGGTGCATGGTAGTGGGTCTTTGAGCAAAATCAGAGAATAAAAATAAGCATTGCATTTTTTAAATGGGGGAAAAATCAGGAAAAAGGCATGCATAAAGGATTTATCCTTTCCATGAAAACATTGATTAATGAAATCTAGTATGAATGAGTGTCATGCCCTTTAAATATTAGATTTCATTACTTAGTGGATGGTAGGCTTCTGAAAGGAGATACCTGGCCTCTGCCGTCTCTTTACGGACACAAACGTTTCATGCTCTTGCAATGATCAAAGATGCAAATGCCTGAGGTAACCAAATCACTGGACAGGGTGAAACGTTGTGCTGGACAGATGTGTTGTCAGGAAAGGGCTTTTGCGGATAAAAGGGACAGCTGCCCTCAGGTTGGGGGTGGGAGGAGAGGGGAGTCAAGCAAGAGGGAAGGAAGTATGCAAGGGAAGGTGACCTGACCACATGAAGCCAGCCTCTTGGGCCCACAGCTGGGAAAGTCTACCAGCTTGCTAGCTCTTCCGGTTCTAGCTGAGCTGGCCAGACATCTGGCCTCTGTTCTAATTAAAGTGGGCAACCAATTTGGTGGCTGTAGCAAAGAAAATGGCAGTGAAGTCTTGATGGCTGCAAGGTCATAATAAGTCCCTACTTAAATCTTCAAATTATTTCCATTGCTAAAGGGCCACTCAATTCAATTCCACTTAGAGTTATTGAGTGCCAGCTACCTACAAAGCCTAGACCCTGGCCCTCAGGAAGCCCCTATCTATTTGGCAAGGCAGACAAGGGGACAGTTGACTATGGTATAGAAAACAATGGATTAAAGACCATGACGAAGGCCCACACAGAGTTCTGAAGGTGTGTAGCAGAGGGGGCAACTTACTCTTATTGAGAGAATCTGGGGAGATTTCCTGGGAGAGTTGCCACTTACTCTTGAAGTTTGAAGTCAAGGTCTAAACAAACATTCTGCAGGACCAATACGAACAGAAAAACAAATTTCCTGAATGGACTTCTCACCCAGAATTCTCTCCTCTCTTGATGGGACTGAGACCCATATAATGCAGTCATAGTATTTCCCCCTTTCTGAGGGGACAGCCCAAGCCATGTGGCCTCTGAGATAAGCACTTACACAGATGGAAGAAGCCAGGAGCCTGGCTTTCCACTTGATTTGAATTGTTGGAGACAGATCAGTTTGGCCCCTCAATAGCTGGCTTCTGTTTATGCTCCAAACAGTGCATATGGTTACCTGTTCCTATCAGGAACAATTAAGACCCAACATACCTAAGTTATCTCCTGCTAGGTAGTTAACCTGCACTTGGCTCTGTAGGTGGCATTGGCTACAGGCACAGTGAGAGTGCCTATCTCTGTTGTAAATGAGCCAGTCTGAGCTTTTATTAACAGTTTTCTTTCCCTTGGGTGGGGGTGGGGGCCCTGTGATATTCTTGCTCTGTGCCCCTTTTCTCTAAGACTTCTCTAAGAGCCAAATGATTGGTTGGCCAGACGGCCAGGGATTGGAAAAACCCCAATTTTATCTTTATTACTGAGGGCAAAATGATCTGCTATGTATATTTTATAAGAAAATGTGTTTTGTTTATAGCTTTCTGCCAGCCCTCCCTTTCTGCCCCCTAATAAGCTCATGTCAGAACTCTGAAGCAAGTTTGCTGTAATGGTTGCCTAAAGGACATATTTTGTAAAAATGAAAAATGAACATATTATTTATATATCAATAGTGTAAAAAGCATTGATCAGTGCAAGCAGGGTGATGTTTTGCTTCTCTATTTCCATTCCAACCTTCCTTCCCCTTCCCCTGCATCCCTCTCCCTTCTGGCCCAGGGAGCCATGACACTCCAGCCATTTAAAAAGAGAGTTCTAGGCTGTCCTGGTCAGTGCGTGCTGGGATGCAGGCTTTAACATAGAGTCTTCAACGGCTGAGCCTCCAAAATGACTCTCTGACAGCCAGCCATTAATTACCATCATCCGCATCTAATTCATTCATCCCTCTCCCTCTCATGGAGAGGGACAGCTAGGGCTGAGGGCACTCAGGGAAATGTAGGCACGATTCCATGTTCTTTATGCAGAGAGGGCTGCCGGAGACTTTGTTGGATGCAGGGGCTTTAATTGAATTGGCTTGCCAATAAAGCTGTTGTCATTCAGTAAGTGAATTTGTTGTAGTACTCGAACCACAGCTGCTGCAGACAGCCTGGAATTTCCTGAAGGCAAGCCAGGCCCTCAGCTTGCCTGGGTTCAGCCTTCGCAATTGATCCCAGTGGCCATGCAGAGGGTCCCCCTTCATTGCTTTGTTCTGGCACCCACTCGGATGCCAATGGGTTGCAGCAGCAGGCTGGGATTCAGCAGGAGCTTGGTAAGCCCGGGCCTGTGATCTCAGGGGATCTTGTAGGAAAAAAGAAACCCATAGCGAAGTCAGGGGTGGTACTTGCTGGGCAAGCAAACCTAACCTACTACAACTGAGTGTTTTTTCAATCTCCAGACAGTTGCTGCTTTCAGCTCCATGGAGCTAGTCATAAGAGAATATCACTCCCATTGTAAAGAAGAAATTGAGAATATGACAGTTAATATATTTGTAGAGGCTTATTTAAGAGGTCAAGCAGTATTGAGAAAATACAGCAGCATTAGAACTGGCATTTGTTACCGGGAGATCATTGGGCCAGAAATGCTCTACCTCTCCCCACAGTTTATAAAACATGGCAAGATTGGCAGGTTGTATGATTTATGATGGCTTTAAAGTAACATCAAGATTAAGGAAAGTTTTTCAAGGGACTGCAGCGCCATTTTTATTTTCTGCATCCAAGCACATGAGTGCAGTGGACTCCAATGAGTGAAAGAAAGCCTTAGCAGCAGATTTTCAAATTTTTGATATCTTTACACTTTCTTTTTTAAAATTTTTATTATTTTTTAGAATTTTTTGCAGTATTTGGGGATTGAACCTAGGGTCTTGTACATACTTTGCAGGTGCTCTCCCAGCCCATTTAAAATTTTTTTTATTTTGAGTCAGGATCTCACTGAATTATGCAGGCTTCCTCTGGCCTCAAACTCGAGATCCTCTTACCTCTGCCTCCTCAGTCACTGGGATTACAGGCCTGCGTCATGGCACCCACTGTGTCATACTTTCAATAAATGGGGTTCTCTCACTGTGGGCTCTTGGTTCATGAAGTTTCTCCCTGGCAACCTGAAATTATTTGAGCAGTGCCCACCCCTCTTCAGAGAGGTCTGTGTGGAGGGCTCATGGAACACAAGCCTATCTGATCTGCTTTCAATTATTTCAGGATGGAGGATTTTCTAGTTCTTGACACCTGTTCTCCACAGTCTATTGACCTTTGGGCTGTTTAGTTGCTCCCTTCATCAGGAAGCTGGAGAAAATTGAAAAAAAAAAAAAAAAAAAAAAAAAAAAAAAAAAAAAAAAAAACCAAAACCAAAAAAAAAAAAAACCCCAAAAAACCAAAAACAAACCTGTAAGTCAAACAAAGTTTTTGTTTGAATCCTGAAATTCTAGCAATCTGGAAACTCTTTAAATGAAGCCTATGTATTGGCTCTGTTTTTGACTTGACAAGTGAGAGTTGAGTTATTGATCCCTAATACACGTGGGTCTAAACTTATAAGGAAAAGAGATGGTGGGAACACAGGAAGAAGAGATTTGGGACTTTATATCAGCATGTGTATCTGGCTGGAGTGGGAGAGGGTGATGTTGGTGTGTGTGAGAGAGGGCGAGAGGGGGTGGGGTTGGCTCTGGCTTTGGAGGGAAGTAGAGAATATGCTTTTGATACTTCCTACTCTAATAAGTAAATTGTTGACTGCAATTTTCCCTCTGTAAATCATGCCTTTGTAGACTCTTCCCATAAATCAAATCATGACAGAAAATGTGGCTATAGAAATATACTAATTACTATTTTGTCTCAAGAAGGTGGACTGAACCACAATTCAAGTTGAAAGTCCATCTTCCAAAGCTTCAGGTTTAGGCTATTTTTTCTTTTTTTTCACAACTGGTTTGCTTTTAAAGTCATGGCAACATTTAAGTTATATGAGTTGAAATTGAGGGTTTTTTTTATTTCCTCTTATTAAGAAGTTGGTCTGTCCAAGCTACAGGGATTCTGAAATAGAAAAGAATGAAAACCCCAAAAAACCAAATGCAAGCTCTTCCTTTAAGTGACATAAGTGAAAGATTTCCACGGCTGCTCATTTCCATTCTGCCCCCAACAAATCTGGCCTCTTTCTGTGCTTCCTGTTTGCTTTCTTTTGGTCTTGGCATCCTTCCTGCTATTCCTTCCTCTGCTTCCTCCTAGGCCTCTTAGCTTCTTATTCTCCCATATCTCTAATTCTTTCCATCCTGGTTCCATGTCATATGTCAAAAGACATAATAATAATTGTTGTTAGGTGCTGTTGGTCTCTGACTCATAATGACCGTATGTACAACAGGTGAAACATTATTGTCAGTGCTTCTCTGCTATTCATAGGGTTTTCAATGGTGGATTGAGTTTTGGGAGTGAGTTGCCCGGTCTTTCTCCCAAGCCTACAGTATCTGGTGTTCCCAGGTGGTCTCCCATCCAAGTGCTAACCAGGCCTGACCCTGCTTAGCTTCTGAGATTGGATGGAATTGGATGCCACAGGGCTTTGACTGGAGGAATAATAATAATATGAACTCTAAAATCATCATGTCTTTACATACATGATTTCCTTCAGCTGCTTCCCCAAATAATTATTTTTCTTTCCTTCAGGTTGGTGGATTTGTGCAGGTGGAACCCAGTGAAGAGGCTCTGTGACACTTCTTCCCATGAACTGTGGTCTGGGATGGAAGACATGGATCTGTTGAACTTCCTAAGGTAATAAATTCAGGGAAACCCAGCTGAGATCAACCCATAATAGTATTCATTTTGGGTTTCTGCTTTTCATAATGAGTATGCCTTTCTGTACTTGTCTTTAATAAGTGGAATTAATGTCTCTATATGAATTGGAAATGCTAAGTTGATGATAGTCCCTTGAGGATTTTGTGTCTTGCTCTGACACTGTTAGTGTCTTCATCAGAATTTAGGTGTATTAAGGGATCGAGGAGCTGAGCTTATGTGTATGAAGTTCTCAATGTGTTCTGAAACCTGTTCCTAAGTCAAGTACTGATTGTCCCTGGGGGAGAAAACTTTTCACATGCCAAATGCCAAGTGAGCACAGTGTAGTTTAAGCCTTGTGACAAGCTAACATAATACTTTAATCATTTTCTACCTGTGGTTATGGAAAAAAGTTATGGAAAAGGATAATCGGTAGTATCTTTTTTTTTTTTTTTTTTTTTTTTTTTTTTTTTTTTTTTTTTTTTTTTTTTTTTTTTTTTTTTTTAACTCTTCCTACTTGGTAAGTATTGCTTCTACTTCTTTTTCCAAGATTCACAATTCAATTCTGGTTTCCTTGTTGCTTTTCTTCTCAAACTGGGGTCTGTGGGGTGAGATGGTGGTATGTTGGGTGAACCCTGGGGCTGTGAGATAAAAGTGGCAATTTTCCTGGAGAATTTATTTTACTTAAGGATTTTGGAAGGAAATTTAACTAATGGAAAGATCGTCATTACATTATGAAGTCAAATACAAAATTTGCCTTAATTTTAAGTGCAATCAGGAAACTTCAAACTTCCGCTTGGGGTTCTCCACTTCAGGCTCTAGACTTTACAATTGTGCTTTTCTCCGCAGGAGGGGTCCTGAGTTGCAAGATCCTTGAGCCAATTACCCTTCTGAGTTTCTTATAAGAGCTGAGAGAGACTGATTTGTTTGACAATGAATCTCCACATATCTGGAGCATGGACCTTATTATGCATATAATGTTAAATTCTTCCATCCCTAATAATGGCTCTATAGCTTAGCATCTGTATTACCTGTGATTTAAGGAAGGCAAAAATTTTGGGTCAGTTTTAACTCTTCTGGTTTATGAAACTATTTAGATGTGTAGTCATTTGGGATCTTTTGTGGGTGGATTATCTCAGCTTTTCATGGTGCAAATTTCTACTTATCTGCTTTCAGGTATTTCTATACTTATTAGGTTATTTGTGAAGCGTTAGAAAGCAGCTGGGTGCTATGGTGCACACCTTGTAATCCCAGAGATTTAGGAAGCTGAGGCAGGAAGATTGTGAGTTCGAGTACAGAGGCAGCCTGCACAACTTAGTGAGACCCTGTCTCAAAGTAAATAATAAAAAAGGGGCTGAGGGTGTAGCTCAGTGATGGAGATGTTGCCTAGAGTGTGTGAGGCCTTGGGAGCAACCCCCCGCAGTGGGAAAAAAAAGTTGGAAAGCTATGAGCTAGGATCCCAATCACCAATTCCTAGATCAGCTCAGGGGAGATATGTAGTGTGGACACTCTTGGCAAAGGCATCCTCTTGATTCTCACAGGGCTTTGGCCCTGTCCTGAGGTCACACTCCTGTTCCTGCTGTAATCTGCAAGCCAGGGTGACCAGGGCTCCTAAAAGCCTGGCCACAGAGCACTTTAATAGTCCCCTCAGGCTGGCAGCCCACGCTCTGATGTTGATCTGTCACATTCTCCCCTTTGACATGAGAACAAGCCCAAGTCTTCAAGGAAGAGCAGGCAAAGGAGAAATTTCTCTTTGAGGCCAGAGTTGGGCTGCTCTAAGATGCCCACCCTTGGCCAACCTACCAAGGTGCTGGGCCCTGGCTCATCTTGCCCCTCAGTGGCATGGGGTGCGGAGAGAGAAGTATGCAGAGGGGTGGACCAGGGGAAAGATTAGGGAAGGGGCAGGATTGGAGGGAGGGAAGTTTCATGTCAGGAGGTGTCAGGTTCACCCTGATGGCTTGAGTGTGGGACCCACACTTTCCGTCTCTGGTAGCAGGCCGTTGCAGAGAGAAGCAACGATACTATGTGCAATGCCTCAGGTGATTTTTCCTTGGTTCCTTTTCAGATTCTTAGGTGTGGTAAAATGGCTGGGTAGTGTGGGATGAATTGTTATCTCAGGTGGCCTAAGATTGCATGTGCACTTCCCTGACACGGAGCCTGGAACTGATGTTTGCATGATCCACAAGGAAAGGGTTTGCTCAGAAAATAAATAATGTGAACAGGACTGCAGGAGTGTCTACCTACCTGAGAACAAACTGTTTTCTAGCACTTTAGTATCACCCCTTACATACAATTTTAATGTGTTAATGGTAAGCGATTATTATCTACTTAGCGAATCTATTTGAAAGAAATAAAATAGCCTTTACTCTCCCCTCCCTGAGACATCTCACTAACCCAGACTTGTCAGGTGCACTTCTAAATCAAGGTGTGCCTACAACTTTTTCTGGGATTTTTGGACTGAGCATGCATACGAGCAGGCTGCCTTTTTTTTTTTTCCCCCAGAAGAAAAATAAATGATGACATTCTGTTTTGGGGCTTGAAATTGCATGACTGAAAATATAAAGGTGACAACTGTGATATGCTTTTTTAATGAGGGCAGAGATGTCAATAGAAAACAGCCTTCTAGGAACAAAACAATACTCTGTCAGGTAGAGTGGACTTAAGACCTTTTCCTATCTTGGAATAATGTCCTTAAAAATAACAAAATTTTCCATTCAATAGAAAAATGTCCATACCTTCCCCCTCCCATCAATATGAATCGCTGTCATTGAACATGAGGCACTGGCAAGCCATATTGATTTTGGAAATTAAAATGGGAATGTTCAAGAACGTTTTCAAAGAATTATATAGGATTTTAGCTGTCTGAATGGCTTTCTTTTTAGGGTCAGTGAGAGTATTCTTGCTAAAATGTAGCCCATTGCTTTAGAAATAGTTTCCTTAATGTCTTTCCTGTCGCCCCTGCTGAGGCTGTGCAGGAAATGTAAACCAACATACAGTATGTGTGTTTATTTTCATGTGCTATTTTATGGGAAATTGGATGGGATATTCCACTGAGGTTTCAGCTATGATCTGTTGACAATATAGGGGAGTGGGGTAGACTATTGCCGAAAGAATTTACAGGGGAAGAAAAGGGTTCTATAACTTTTGAGAGAGATAGGGAGGAGCCAAGCCTGTCAGCAGGAGTTCCATTATCTGGGGGCAAGGAGGGAGGTGCTCCATGATGAAACCTGTTGGCAAGAAGCTGATCTGTTAAATGACATCCTCACAGGCCAGCCCCAGGTTACAGCACAATAGGTCTGTGGTGCTATACCTCATCTCGTGGGCTGTTATGGCAGGTACTGTATGGTCTTCCTGCCTCTGCTGGCCACAGGAAACTCAGGATACCAAATACTCAATCCATAGCCCATAAGGGGTCGTTAACTGGGCTGAGGGCAGAGTTACTCTGAGGATTCCCGCAGGACCAGAGAGGCTATAGATTGTCAAACCAATTGTATCCTGGCCATGTGCACGTAGCAGTTAAACTGAACCTTTTCCTGGGATCCTACTGGAAAAGCAATTTAAAAAGTGTCTGGGTAGAATGGGGTCTGAACAGGGTGTGTGTATCGGTGTGTTTCCTGTAGAATGTTTGAAATCGCAGCCTTAGGCCCATCTGTAAGACAGCGGTAGGTGTCAGTGAGAGTTTAAGTTTTTTCCTGCAGAAGAAAGGAGTTAGTATGTTTGCATTTTAAGCTCGTAAACAGCTGCAGCCTGGACCATCATTGCTAGCACATTGGGGCTGGAGCAGCTAAGAGCTGCTGTTGGCCACTGCCCCGTGACAGTCTCCAAGTCAGAGGCTGAAATACTGCATAAAATTACAATTTGATTAAGACTTTGTTTTGTGTTTCTAAACAAGAAAATTGAGGAGTGTCAAATTAATTTTGCAGTCCTGGTCACTTTTTAATTCTAGTTGGCTATCCTAGCCTAGATTTGTGCAAAAACGCATTCCAGGAAATAGTCAAAGTACTAAACTTGTAAATAAATGTGTTTATTTTACAAATGGATTCAAGATGAAACACCCAACACTTCTCCAGGGCATTTCTGTCCCTGCCTGTTCATTTTAGCAGCTTGACCAAACTAATTCCCTTCCTTTCGTGTAATATTTAAATGGACTTCTGGCGTCTGAGGCATTGCCTGCTGCTCCAATTCCCTAAGAAAGTCATTTAAATAGATTTTGACTATCTTGCATCTACTATGAAAGCCAATCAACTAAAAATCCTGGTCACTTTTCTCTAATTTTAGATGAGCCATGTGGAATTATTGGCTTTTGAGAAAACTCATCAGAGCTGAAAGTTTTGGATTTAATTTTTAACAATCTTTTTTTTTCTTTACTAGTGAGAAAATGAACAAAAAGATAAATAAGAAAAGGTTACCAAGAAAAGTTAGCAAGCTGTCAATGGAGCTATCACTACTAGATGAAACTCAGTGTTAGATTTGCATCACCCCTTCTAACTCCCAACCTGCCCTCCACCCTGTTCCTCCCATGCCCACTATGATAAAGGAAGGCCAAAGAGACAGAGGTCCTGCTGTCTAGGAATTTGCAGTTTGCAGACATAAGCTCTGTCAATTCCGAGAGTGGCATGGGATTTGTGTTTTCTGCTGAGCCTGCAGCAGTACCACTGTGGTGACCAATCCCATCAGATCTTGGAAGCTAAGCAGTGTCAGGCCTAGTTAGTACCTGGATGGGAGACCGCCTGGGAATATCAGGTGCTGTAGGCTTGGGAGAAGGACCCGGCAACCCACTCCCAAAAAACAATCTGCCATTGAAAACCCTATGAATAGCAGAGAAGCATGACAATAGTGTTTTGTCTATTGTACATAAGGTCACTATGAGTCAGACACTGACTTGACGGGCACTTAACAACAGCAACAACAACAGCAGCTGAGCACAGGATGAAGGTGGAGAGGGGAGTGGGGTCATTATGCATCAGTCAGGGAGCAGGGGTGGGGGTGTAAATGGCTCTGAAGGGATAGTGAGAGGTGGGTATGGAAGAGCAAGGGAGCAGATGCTGATAAGAGCACAGAAATGCAAATGTCAGCAGAGTGGCCCCAAACTCCGGAAAGGGAAAGCAAAAGGTGGAGTTGGAGGCAGGGAGTTGGCCAGTCTGACTGCATCCCCAGTGGGAAGCTGTCCTGCTGGGAAGTAGGGCTTGGCCAGGAGAGGCCTGGAGCATTGGACTAAGGGGCTGGTGTCTGGATCGTACCTGGTGGATGGGGTCCTGCTGGTGGTGGAGCTCACAGAAGCTTGAGGCAGGGAGGCTTCTGTTCTCAGGGTGCCTGGGCCTTGGGGGTGCATATGTGAAAACATGATGTGGCCACCAGAGGGACAGCAGCCCGGAGACATGAACCTACAAGCATTCCTCTGAGGTGTGAGGAGGTAGAGAGTGCTGCAACCTGGGACTGGCTGGGAACGGGTCATGGAAAACCACGGTTTGTTGAGGTGAGGAGAGTAACAGGAAGTAATGGTATTTAGAACCATCTTCTACCATGGGAAGAAGAATACCAGAGCAGTGCTAGATGCTACCTTGGCATTCAAGATATATGAATAAAAAACACATTGCTCACCAAATTTATTTCCTGTTCCTTTTTTCCTGTCCAAAATAGTAATTGATGCTTAAAAAAAAATCCCAGATGTTCTCAATGTTTTAGCATGTTGAAAGGTGGCAGTGTATGTGTGGGGCAGCAGCTGGTGATAACATCTCTTGGTTTTTCTTTTCTAGTCTGGGTTGGGATTAGAATCAGAATTTAGAAATGGGGAAGCCATGGCTTGTGGTCCTGCATCCTGATAATCTTACACTATATCCCAGGTAGTTGTTCTTATGCATCAAACCTGTCAACCTACTGGCAAATAGGCAGCATTTTTACATTACCTAAATTACACCTGCATGTAGAAGAGAAAGGAAAAGTTTTCCTTCTCTTCTAATTCCTCTCTCCAGAGGAAACCAGTCTAATAGTTTAGTCTATATTCTTTCAGTTTTTTTCCTTGATAAATAATAACACTGCCAACAGCTAACTTTAAAAGTATTTTTCCTGGCATAGATACTATTCTAAGTGCTTGCCGTATACAGTATAAATTCCTTTAGTCCACACATCAGCCCTATGAGGCAGGTGCCATTGTTTTACCCACTTGACAGACGAGCAAACTGAGATACTGAGAAGTAATTTGCTTGAAATTATACAGAAGTAAGAGGTGGCATCAGGATTGAAATCCAAGCTCTGAAGATCCCCAGTCTGTGTTCTGGGTTATGACTATGGCTCCATTAATGTGCATGATATATACCTATCTATATATCTAGTCCTTACTTAAAAGGATAAAATTGTACTACAATGTTGCTCCATAGTTTGCTTTTTTGTACACGAATAATGTGGAACTTTTTTCCATGCCAAAATATACAAATTCACCTCATTGATTTTAAAATCTGCATAGGATCATATTGATATATTATCTTTTTTTTTTTTTTTTTTGGTACTGGGGGTTGAACCCAGGGCCTGGTGCTGGCATGCTCTGCAAGTGCTGGACCACTGAGCTATACCCCTGCCCATTTTTTTACTTTTTTTTGAGACAGGGTCTTGCTAAGTTATGCAGACTGCCTCTGGTCTCGAACCTGCGATCCTCCTGCCTCTGTTTCCCAAGCCACTGGGATTACAGGTGTGCGCCACCGAGCTTGGCTCTACTATCTTTTTTTAAAAAAGATTCTCCTATTACTGACCATTTGGACCCTTTCCAGATTTTTTTCTTTTATAAACAATATTGTAGTGAACATCCTAGGAACACTAGCAGTACCAATGTTGTTTGTTGTTAGGCGCTGTCAAGTCAGATCTGACTCATGGTGACCCTATGTACAACAGAATGAAACACTACCCATCGCTGTGCCATATACATGACCTTTTTATTTTTGAGCTATTGTTGCAGCCACTATGTTTCTCTTCATTTTGAGTCATGCCACACATCAGCAAAAGGAGGTCCCAAGGGGCTTTGCTCCATTCCCATCATTGAGGTCAACTGTACTTGAGAAGGTAACTCTGCCTCAGTAGTCTTTTGAATGTCTTCTAGCCTGGGGGGCAGGGATCATTTTCTGGCACTGTATTTGACAATGCTTCTCTGCTACTCATAGGTTTTCAATGGCTAATTATTTCAGGAGTGGGCTGCTGGTCCTTCTCCCAGGAGTAGCAATAGCCACCATTAATCCTGATCACTCTGCTTGCTCTAGGTAGGATCTCATTCCAACCCTTTTCATGTATGAGCTCATTTAAACATGCATCCCTTAGATGCCTAAAAGTGAGATTACTAGGTCAGATGCTAAGTACATTTAAAAGTTTGACGGCAATGGCCAAGTCTTTCTTCCAAAAGAGGCAGGTGTTTATTGTCACTTCTAAATGCTACCCTCTGTGAGGCATGTTGTAGGCTGCAGAGACACAGATAGGGGCCTCCTGGAGGTTTGCGAGGATGGAGGGACAGGTTGGTACAAGCTGCCAGGGGACTGAGACAGTCTATCCACAGGCTGAGTCTGATGGTTCATGCTGGAGCCCTCTAGGCACAGGGGGAGGTCTGTGGTGGGTGGAAGGTATTGGGTGTTGGAGAGGGGGGCACTTCAGGAAGGAGGTGGGGCTAAATATCGCTTGGGAGGATGGAAGGACGTGAGTGGATGGGCTGGGGAGCCATCCTGGGATGGGACCAGGTAGAACAAGGTGTGGGGGAATGTAGTTTAAGGAAGGAAACAGTGAATTGGTGGGGTGACAGAGGCAAATGGTGTGTGCTAGGAAATGGACAGCCAGGCTATAGCCCAGAGAAGAGCCATATGTCAAAATTATCTAATGTTACAAATAAAACTAATCACTTTCTAAAATGCATCTTTCTACCTTGACATATGACTTCATAATGACCCGCAACAGATCTGAATTTAGAATTCCCAACACCATGGACTGGGGCACTGGAAGGTGGTGAACTAGGGTGTTTCCAGATCAGCACAGTACAGAGAGAGAACAGGCCCTGTGATGGTTGGGTATTTCTGCCCCAGTCACCTTGGCTTGGTTTCCTCTTCTGTCAATGTTGAAGCACGCTTGTGCTGGGGTTGCACTCAGCCCAGAGAAGGTGAGTGGAAGCCCTGCTCACACAGAAGCCTGAATCCCCAGTCTCTAGCCTGGAGCTGAGACATTGAAATGGAAGTTCTTCTCTCTTTCCTGCCTCCTCTCCCTAACCCCAACCAACCAAGAAAGATGTGCAGGTGCTTGCCTAGGACTTTCTGTTTTGCAGTGGACATGGGTCTCCTGTGTTTTTGTTTCACAAGCACAATTAAAGTCTGATTTTAGTGCTGTAATAGGGAAGCAGGAGTTGTGGTAAGCAACCCGGAAGCTGGATGCAAATGATGAACCATTTTTAATTAGTTCAGTGTAATCAGGTAGGGGAAATTCTACATTTAAATACAACCAACCACTTCGAACCATGTATGGAAGTGACTCTGTAAGAAATGTCTGGTAACTTATTGCTGCAGTTGTAAAATTTGTGCCTCCCAAAACAAGGGTATTCAAAAGTTAAGTTTCTCACGGTGATGTTAATACATCCGCATCACATTGCACATGCTGTACCATTCTGCATCATAAATAATGGATTTACAAGCTTAACTACTACTCAGGAATAGTGCACGTGTGGAATGTGGCTGAGTTAATGTCACCGTGAGACCCTTAGCTGTGGCCAGGGAGGTTTCCTCAGCCTGAGCTGGGGCCACGTGGGGACAGGCTGAAGAAAACCACTTGGCCCCAGCCTGCCACCTTGCCTAATGAGCAAAAGTACCATTTTGGACTCAAAGATCTTGAGCCCCGTAGTCACAAATCATGGGGAAACCAAAACCAGGCATTAAAGTTCCCTCAGATTGTTATTGGCTGGAATGGTCTAGAAATCATAGGGTCTTTCTAAGTGTTGGCGGGGGCCTTGGTGGGGTTGGAGATATAGTGGCGTTTATTTAATGGTTGTTTTTTCTCCATTTCTGGACTGACTTGCTCTGATCCCTCCCCACACCAGTACCATGTAGGGAGCTGCTATCCCCTGGCTTTCCGCAGAGCTGGAGGGAGTCTTTGGGGGAGGAGTTTGGTGGCAGGTGATATGTGTAGAGGGGACAGGAGTTTTTACTCAAGTCCCTCAGGACCCTAGAATAAATTATGTGTGTCCTAATGTGTCCTTAGAGGAAGAGCTGAGTGACAGTAGGCTTCAGGGATAGCAAAGGAGGGAAAAAGCAAGATTGTGTGTGTGTATTGCTGCATTGATGAGAGGGAGGATAAAAGGTGGGACTGACAGGGCTTGGTCCATAATGCAGGGCCAAAATGGGGCTCAGGGCTAACCTCCGTCCTTGAGCCTCACTGACAGCTCTGCCATCTTATACTCCTCTTCCTTTGGAACTGCTTGGATGCTGGCATGGGACATATGGCCATCTGACAGGAGGAATGCTTCAAGTAGGGTGTGACTGGTTTCATTGACTTCAGTAGGAGGCACGGGAGCCAGCTGACTGGCGAGTTGTTACGGTGTCTGCTGCTGGGTCAGGGGCCATGTTGGGGGGCACTAAAGGAGCAAAACATAGCCCCCGCGTGAAGATGCACAGCCTTTGCTCATAGGACCGTGGGCACAGACGGTCCTTGATGCTGTCTGAAGGAAACATGCATGCTGTTTAGAGGAAGGAGACCTTGTGGCTGGGGCTGGGGATGTAGCCAGGGACATCTTCCTGAAAGAGGCAGTCCTGAGCTGCTTTTCAATGGAGGGGAGGATTCACAGCAGCAGAAAGAAGTGGGAGTCACTCTGAGGAAGTTTGATTCACAAGCCCTGATGGTTGCGACCCCTACAGGAAGCAGGTCTACTAGCTATTTTTGGTCTGAATCCAGGTCTGACTCTCTATTCCAGCCTGAGAGTTGGGCAGCTGAAGACAAAGCTGCCACTTCATTTTCCTCCCTGACTGTCCTGCTCATCACAGTTATGAGGGGTTGACAGCCACCATCACGAGTCCAGAGGTGGGCAGCCAGCCTTCACCACTGGTGCAGAGAACCGAGTCACCCCACCAGGGTTCCTGCTGAAGCAGGAAACTGAGCACAGTGTCGTCTTTTGCTATGTCCTCTGAGATGCTTTCCCACCCTGTTCCCTGAGCGGAGGCCACTGCTGGGCACCTATCTTGCTCTGGAAGTGCAGACTAGGCAAGCCTCGGCTGGCTTTCCTGAGACTGGCTGAGTGGCTTGCCCTTGGAGTCTGTTTCCCTGCAGGCAGCTCTGTGCCCCAGGTATGTGACTTCCTCTCTCTGGACTCAGTTTCTGAATCTGCAGATGGAAGGTGGAGCAGATGGCCTAGCAAGTTCCTTCCAGCTCACAGCTTGCCTGTCCCTAAAGGCAGGTGGAGGCAGGTCTCGAGGCAGAGAGGGATTGAGAGGATTTCCCCAGCAGAGAATAGTATAGACCACAGTTCCTCATTCTGGAACCACCTGTTCAGAGGATGGGGTGAAAATGGTGCTGGCTCTCAAGACTGCGTGGATGGGTGGCCCGGCCGGACATGTGTCTTTGGGCTGCCTTGAGGTCCATTTCTGAAGAAGCATGGCACCCTTACTCAAACATCTCTTGACTCTCCAAGAAAATCTGAGTCTTGCTTTCGGCAGACAGCTGCCCTGGGCTCCAGGCCTATGGGCTCTGGGGGAGGAACTCTGTCCTACCCTCTCATCTCATGGCTGCTTTGAGGGCTGAGTTGTTGTGGCCAGGATTAGCAGGCCCAAGGAAGGGCCCAGATGCCTCCTGTGGACATCTAGGGGCAGGCATTCCCTCATGCCCATAGCTCAGGACATCTTTCAGCTAAGGTTAGAAGAGCCTGCATGCACTGATGCCAGCAGGTCCTGGAAAACCACTTCGTCCATCTCCTCATTTTATCAATGAGAAGAATGAGGCCTAGAGGAGACAGTTGACTTCTTCAGGGTTGCGTGGCCAGCTGGGGACATAGATACAGTTGACTCCAAGTCTCCTGACTTCTCTCCCACCAAAAGGAAAGGCCAAGGTGGCAGATGTCTGGCATACCACAGATGGAAACTTGCATAATGCCCCTGGGACTCAGGTTTTTCTTTACAAGTGTGTCTGAGGAAGTGAGAGTGCTGGGCCTCTCTTTGCACATGGGAGCCATAAGTGGAGTGTGTGCTCTGTGCTCCAGACAGGACCAGAGAAAGTTGTGAGAGAGCAGCCAACTGAGAAGCATGTAGTTGAGTATTTTCTGTGGCTAGCCCTCTGTAGGGCACAGGGCATTAAGGAGTTTTGAAATGTCCCCCTCACACAGCAACGACACTGCAGCTGGTTAGACAAATTTAGCTCACAAATCAGTGGCCAAAGCAAGCTAATGCAAACTATTGTTTGGGTAATAAAATATAAGAACATATATTTATATTTGCATAAGGAAAACTTGGTAGGATATAAAAAGATGATAAAAGTGTTAACCAAAGAGTGATGTGATGACGTGGCGGTGATTCAGAATTAATGACATTATTTAGAGAGATGTGAATGAGTTATCTTTGCAAAACATTAAATAAAGCAATAAAACTTAGATGACTAAATGCTGAAGTGAGTGACCAGTCACCAAAGGAATTCAGGTAAAGTGGAGCTCAGGGAAACTTCTCAGGCCTTCCAGGCTGCTGGAGGGTTGGAACTAGAAGGGACTCTAGGTGTCATTTTGTCCAACTTCCCACTCAGTGCTGGTGTATTTTGTGCAACCAAGATGTGGACCTTCCAGTGCCTCTCACTCAAAAATTCCCAGATCCTATGATATGCGTAGATAGTTCCTGTCTTTAATCCTCAACTAAGCCTATGAAGTAGACTATGGTGATGGGTGGGTCACAATGCACACAGAGGTCGGTTCTCAACAGCCTTATATTATCCAAGTGCACCCTTGACTGAAACACCAAAGAGATTCTAAGAGTCCTAGGGAAAAATAAGGTGCTAAGGGACTTGGACAGAGGATAAGTTTAGAGAATGGCAGTTAAGTTAGCATTTGAAATAGTCTCAGTGGTTGGGTCACATTTTTGGCCATCAGAAGACAGGAAGAGCAGGTAGAGAGAACATGAATCACAACCTAGACATGGGTGTGTTTGAGGAATCGTCAGGGTTGGCAGGAGATTAGGCTGGGCATGGTGGTACAGGAGGATGGAAATCTGTGTGAGAATATGTTGTAGATTTTATGGAATGTTAGTTTGAGGCATTTCTTTTGTAATTCAATAGAGAATGGAGAACAGTAAAGATTCATGGCTATAAGCTTGAGTTATTTTTCTTGACTAACTTGTCCAGTGAGTGAATACTTTTTACTTTTTCTGAGGGGCCATGAACAAGGCTTCCTGCAAGCAGGAAGAGCTGAATTGGGGCTCCAGGGAATTGGAGGTGCTTAGAAGGCATTCCGGGTGGAGGGAAGGTGAGTTCAGTGTTGATGGCCCCAGGGGATGATTTTGAGCCCAAGATAGTGTGTGGACATTGTGCATTGTGAAGACAGCTATTTAGGATAGAATGTAGAAGGATTGCTTGAAGCATGGTGACAGGTTAGGAGGTCTTTACAGTCTTCCCAAGACAAGACTCTGAAGGCCTGACTTAAATGGCAATAATGGGGATAGAAAGAGCCATTGGGAAGACTCATTCCTCTCCCATCCCTAAGGCCCTCTTGGATTTACCCAGAGACTTTTGACTCATTTGCCAATCCCAAGGGAAGAGGCTATCCTTAGCTCAGTACTCTAAGATTTCTGTTGCCAGATATTTTCCTAGGTTTTCTGCCATTCTCTGTGCTGCTGTCAGGGAGTGGCAGCTGTGGTCCCTCTGGCCTTTCTGTTCTTTGGCATTTCACTGAAGTTTGGGTTGCATTTGGATTGTGTTGATGGTGGGATAAACATTTCCATTCTTGGACATTTCCTGCCAGGCTGGAAGGGCAGAGGCCCAATGTGGGGGCATGTGCACCCTGCCACTGAACTCAACCTTCTCATTTTTGCTATTAAGAAAAAGACCCCAAGAGGTAAAGAACATTCATTGATAGGATGTTTAATCTTTGACTAAGCCTATGAGGTAGACTATTGTTATCTCTAGTTCTTTAGATGAAAAACTAAAGGTCAGAGAGATTAAGTAATTTTCCCAAGGTCACATATCTTGAAGTTGTAGAGTCAGAATTTGAATCCAAGTCTTTCTGACACCAAGTATCTGCCCAAGTATAAGGAACTCCCTTAAGATTATTTATTAAAAATACCTATGATACTCCAATAGAAGTTCTACTTTTATCACCTATTGAGTAGATGAATAATGAACTCAGTAATGCCTTTAAGTGACCTTATATTTAAAAAATCAGTATCTACAAACATTATGTTGTTGTTGTTAGGTGCCATCGAGTCGGTATCCGACTCATAGTGACCCTCATGGGGTTTTCAATGGCTGACTGTTTCGGGATTGTCTTGGGAGTGGATTGCCAGGCCCTTCTCCCACTTTTGCGGTGCTGGGAATTGAACTCAGGACCTCAGAGACTGCAGCGCAGTGCTCTACCCACTAAGCTAAATCCCAGCCCCCACAAACATTATGGAAAACATAATTTTTGAGAAATAATGGTGTGTATATATGAGGTGTGATCAAAAGATATGAATATTTAAATAAAAATAATTTATTATAGTAAAAGACACACTGTTATTCATCCATCTCAAAATATTCCCCATGGCTTCAAACACACGTATTCCATGATTTTTGTCACTTTCTGAAGTAGTTCTGGAGGTACTCTTTCATGAATGTCTTTAGTTGCACTGTTGTGGCTGCCTTAATGGCCCAAATTGGTTAAAACATTTACCTTTTATGATCATTTTGACTTTGGGAAAAAGCCAAAACTTGCATGGTGCCAGACCCAATGAATAAGGTGAATGAGGACACACTCTAATGTTTTTATTTGACAGCAATTGCCTACTAGAAGCAATGTGTGACATGGAACATTGTCATGATAGAAGATGAAACTAAAAACACTCATGAAAGAAGACTTCCAGAGCTGCTTCATAAAGTGGCAAGGATGTGGGGGATGGTGGCACATTCCTGTAACACCAGTGACTTGGGAGGCAGAGGCAGGGGGGATAACAAGTTTGAGGCCTGGGGCAGCCTGTGTAACTTAGCAACACCTTTAAGATTAAAAAAAATAAAGAGAAAGGGGCTGGCAGTGCAGCTCAGTGCTAGAGTGCTTGCAAAGTAAGCATAAGGCCCTGCCCCCAGTACCGGGAAAAAAAAAAAAAAAAAAAAAAAGCAAGTGACAAGAATGATGGAATAAGTGTGTTTGTAGCCAGTCCCCCTTATGAGGGGAATTAATAGCAATATGTCTTTTATTGTAATAATTTTTTGTGGTACTTGAGGTTTGAACCCAGGGCCTTAGACAGCTTTTGCAAGTGCTCTACCACTGAGCTTAGTTTAATTTTGAGATAGTCTAGCTAAATTATGTAGACTGCCTCTGGCCTTGAACTTGTGACCCTCATACCTCTGCCTCCCAAATTGCTGGGATTACAGGTGTGCGTCACCACACTTGGCTACTATAATAATTTTTAAAAGATTAAATGTTCACCGTATTTTTGATTACATTTACATTTTGCATGTCAGACATGGTGGGAATGAGTTTTGGAATTCATCATGTGTGGTGGAGGTGGTAGGTGAGGTGGTGGGTTGGGGAGTACATACAATTAAGAGTAGTCTCACCAGAGTCATTTTTTAAAGCTTTTCAGATTTCTGCCCCATGCTGACCCACTAGCCTATGAATGAATTAGTGAAAAAGTCAAGCATCCTTTCACCTGCGTAACTCATGACTCCGGCTTCCCTACAGTTTCCTGCATATGCTTGTATTTCTGGGACTGTGAGAGGCATTGTGGGTAAACAGATTTGCACCTCCCAGGTGGCCCTAGATAAGGGCACAGGCCCTTCTCTGTGCTTGACGGCATTCCCTGTGTCCTGCTTGTGTCCCTGTTCTAATGTACTGCCACCCTGGAGGCTGCTGGTCTGTGGGAATGGGTGGATGGGATAGCCTGGGAGGCCCTCATTAGGGTGGGCCCCCCAGAAGGGCTGCTAGAGCACAGACATGTTACTGTGCTTAGAGCAACAACTCTTTCTAATTTCCGAGTATAATTTATATTCAATAAAGTGCACAGATCATTAGTGTTCAGTTCAATTCATTTTTACTAATTGTATATGATCAGGTGATGAAAACCAAAATAGAACAGGGAGAAAGTTCTATAGTATCCCTTTAGAATCAATTCCCTAGTCCCCTAGGCATAGCTACATTCTAATTTTTATCATTGTAGACTTCTTTAACCTCATCCAACTGGAATCATACTGTGTATACTCATATACATTAACCTAAAAGAATGTTTTCAAGATTTGTCCAACTTGTTGCCTGTTTCAATAGTTTGTTTCTTTTAAATATATATTTTATTTTATTTTTGATTCACACGCCTTACTTGTACATGATAGTTCCTTATACTGTTAAACTGTATTCCTTCTATGAGTGTGCCAGCTTTGTCTTTTTATCTCCTACATTTGAATATTTGGGTGGGTTCTGCTTTTTGACTATTATGAATACAGCTGCTGTTAAGATTCCAGTACAAGTCTTTTTGTGGAAACATGCTTTCATTTTTCTTGTGTAAATGCCTACTAGTGAATTGCTGATGTCTCTATTTAACTTCGTAGGAAATAGCAAGATAGTTTGCATTTTACATTTGTACCAAGCAATATGTGAGAGTTCTACTTGCTCCTCATTGTTTTCAATGTTTGACATTGTCATTGTCTTTCCCTGTTAATTGTGACAGTAGGTGTGAAATTATGGTTTTAATTTGCATCTTCATGATGATGTTGAGCCTCTTTTCATGTTTGTTACATTTATAAATTTACTTAATTTTGTTATTGCTCTGGCTGGGACTTCTAATATAATGCAGAGTAAAAGCAGTGAGACTCTATATCCTCTCCTTGTGGTTTAAGGGAAAGTTTAATGTTTGTCCTTAAATATGATACTAGCTGTTGGGTTCTTACAGGTTTCGTATATTGAAGTGAGGAAGTTCTTCTTTCTTCCTAGTTTACTGAGGGGTTTTTTCCCTAATGCAGGAGTGTTGAATCTTGTCAATTGCTTTTTTAGTTCTTAGTGGAATGATTATGTAACTTCTTCTTTAATCATATTGAACAATTTTAAAACATTAAGCCAACTTTGCATTCATGATGTACATTTGGTGATTATCTACCTACTTATCTATTGCAACCTTTGTTTTTCTAATACCTGTATTTGGTTAGAGATTTTTGCATCTATGATCATGAATGGTTTTTTTTTTTTTCTTAAAATTTTCAGGTTTTGGTATCAAAGTTATATGGATCTCATGTAACAGTTGGGGAAATGTTCCCTTCTCTAACTTTTAAAAGTTTTGTGTAAGATTGGTAAGATTTTTCTTCTTTAAATGTTTACATATTTCATTGGTGAAGCCATTTGAGCCTAGAGATTTCTTTGTTGGGAAATATTTTAAGTTTAATTTTTTAACAAAGTTAGACTTTCTATTCTTATTTCAGTTCTTGTACATTTTACTTCTCAATGGATTTTTCCATTGGGATGATACTTTGGTATCCATTTATTTATCATATATTTTTACTATCCTTTTAATATCTTAGGATTCTTAGTGATGTCACCTTTTTCCCTCCTTTTTTCTTTTGGGTAATTTGTGTTTTTTTCCCTTTAATCAATTTTGCTAAAGATCTGTCAGTTTTATTTTTTTCCAAATATCTAGATTTGACTAATTTTTTGTCCATATTCTGTTTGGTTTATTTTGCTATTAAATTCATTATTCCCTTTCTTCAACTTAGTACTGATTTGATTTTACTCTTTTTTTCTTGCTTCTTGTGGTGGAAATTTAGCTCTTTGATTTAGCCCTTTCTTTTCTAATGTGGGCATTTAAAGCTCTAAATTTTCCCCTCAGCTCAGCTTTATCTGCATCTGAGAAATTTCATTTTATTGTGTTTTTTCCCCCCCATTCTTCAGCTAGAGATATTTTCTAATTTCTCTGTGACTAGTTCTTTGACCTTTGGGTTATTTAAAAGTTTTTGAAGTTTTGAAGTATTTCAAGATTTTGTTGGCATCATATTGTAATTGATATATAATTTTATTCTTTTGTGATCAGAATATATTATTTTAATCCTTTGATATGATTTTGAGACCTCTTTTTTTTTCAGATTTGTTTTATGGTCCAGCATGGAATCTTCCTTGGTGAATGTTTTAGGTTCAATTGAAACAAATCAGTATTTGGAGAATTAGAGTGTAATATTTTATACTTGTCAATTATATCAAATTGGTGAAAAGTGATGTTCAACTCTTATAGCCTTGTTTTTTTTCTTTGTCTGTTAATATCAATTGCTGAGGAAGGAGTATTAAAATTTTTAAATATGTATGGGAATTTCTCTGTTTCTCTTTAGTTCTATAAATTTCTTTCTTGTGAATTTTGAAATCTATTATGAGTGCATACACATGTAGGGTTGTTGGGTCTTCCTGAGGAATTAATTATTTATAATTATGAAATGCTCGCCTTATTTCTGGTGACATTTTTTGTCTTAGAGTCTACTTTGTTTGCTTGTAATATAGGACCTCAGATTTGTTATGCTTAATGTTTGCATGGAATATTTTTTCTAATCTTTTTCTTTTAGTCTTTCTATATCTTTATAATTATGTATTTTTAAGTAGCATGTTGGTAAGTCTTACTTTTTTATTCAGTTTGACAATTTCTGTTTTACAGTTGATGTGTTCAATGCATTTACATTTTATGTAATTATATCTATAGTTGGGTTTAAGTCTACCATTTTAGTGTCTGCTACATTTGTTTTTTGTGCCTCACTTCCTTTTTTCCCTGTACTCTTTTAGAGTGAGTCAAGTATTTTTTAGTATTATATTTTGTTTTCTCTATTGACTTTGTAGTTACAAGTTTTGTGTTATATTTAGTCTTTTCTCTTTAGAAATTAAATTATATTTTAAGTAATCAGTGTACTTAATACTATTTTCTGATCAATGTAAGAAATTTAATATAATTCCATTTACCTGCCTCTTGCCCTGTATGCTACTATTTTCATATATCTTACTTCTGTTTATGCTACAAACTCCATAATATATTATTATTTTTACTTTTAACAGTAGCTTTATTCAGAAATCAAAAGTATATGTCTGGGTCTGTGAGAGAGGGAGGGAGACAGAAAGAGAGAAAGAGATTGAGATCTAGGTGCGATTTTCCTCATATTTATCAACTTGGGTTCACTGAGATGCTTAGATCTATGGGTTGATTTGGAAAAGTACTTGGCTATTATCTCTAGAAAAGAAGGAGAAAATACATTTTCTCTCTTAATTGTCTCTCCTCTTAGATTCATTCTGCCACAGGCTTCAGACAATGTAAGGAAAGGATCAAGGCTTTCCTTTCAGCAGAGTTTGAGATGGACACTGATGAGATCCTAGAAAATTCTTTGTACTTTAGAACCTGACTGCCCAACTGCTAGATTTTTTTAAGGTACCATGGGCGTTTTCTCTTAACTCTCCAGTTTTGCTCTAGATTTCTGCATCACGATAGTTCTTTCTTCACCCAGAGGTCCTGCATCTTTTGGAGGATGGAGGATGGATGCTGTGCACGGGCTGGAGGCTGAGGGTGCCTGAGAGAGGTTTCCCAGAGATCTTCCCTACTCCAGCTTCAGCCTTGCACTTACTCTACCCCCAGCACTCAGCGAGGTGTCCCTATGCACTAGATGAGAGCAACGGGAGTTGGTGGTAGGGATCTGCCTGTGGGTCCTTGGGGCCCTCAATGTCTGGTAAACCCACTCACTTGTATAAATTCATTAAAGGTTTAGGAGGTTTTTCTTACCCCCATCCTTGGTGGAGTCCTCTTTCTCTGCTCCTTCAGTAGTGAGGAAAGTATCATGACTCCCCTTGCTAGGAAGGGACTGTTTCTTTCTTTCTTTTTTTTTTTTTTTTGTGGTACTGGGGGACGAACTCAGGGCCTCACACTTGTATGTTCTGCAAGTGCTGGACCACTGCGCTGTGCCCCCAGCCCATTTTTTTTTTTACTTTTTGAGACAGGGTCTCGCTAAGTTATGCAGACTGCCTCTGGTCTCCAACTTGTGATCCTCCCACCTCTGCCTCCCGAGCTGCTGGGATTACAGGCTTGTGCCACTGCGCCCGGCTGGGACCATCATTTTCTGAAATGCAGTCCATCCTGCTTCTGTGCAACCTCAGGGAGACCACTGTGAATTTGGAGCTTCATCTTATTGTGAAGGTGGGAGTCACAGTCCCTTGTGGCTTTTTGCTTCCTGTCTGGAACAGGAGCTACTTTTATTTGCTACTTTTATTTACTTTCTCCTACCAGTGCCTAGATCTCTACCTATGCATTTGGGGTAGGAATAGTGATTGATTTGTTAGTAGGACTAGTGATAGGACTAGTGAGTGATTCCAACTCAAAATCTCTGTTCCCTTCCTGTGCTAAAGTCTTTCTACTGGGTAAACTCAAGACTTCTGAATGTTCTTAGGAGGATTCCCTTAGGTGACTCTTCAGAACCCACTAAATGGGTTTCTGTTGGGCCCACCCCATTGGTGTTGCAGAGATGCTGGAATCTCACTATCAAGGCCTGGCATCTTCCCTGTTCACCAGTATGGTGTGCCTGTCATTATAGTGAGAACATCTTGGAGAGAGGTGACTCTTAGAGGACATTTTTAGGTGAGTGATGTCAAAGCCTCCAGAAACAGGCGAGATGGCTGGTGGTGAGGGGGCAGGAGATGCCAACTTACTAACATTGCTCGCTATCTACAGTGACCACCCTTTCCCACAGTCAATCCCTGTGGGAACCCACAGAGTTAGTCTCATTTAGCTCATAAGCAGGCTGAGACTCATTGAGGGATTTGAACCCACCTTTGACTCACTCCAAACTCCAGGCTTTTCTCCTTTCCTTTATCAATCCAGAAGAAGTCATGGTGGGTGGTAGGACTGGCAGACTGCTGCCCCCTGCTCTGCCTGGTGCTGCCCCTGCAGGGGTCAGCCAGGAGGCCAGAGCTGTGGGGCGCATGCCTCCCGGTCTGGCCTGGAGGTTCGGGTGGGCGGTGCTACCGCACACACAGATACTAAACACAGTTCATTCGGGATCCTCCGGTGAGGGACGCGGACTCCTGAGGCCCTCAGGACCCTGGCAGGGATGGGAGAAAGGAAAAGCCTCAGGTACTTTTGCCTTTCAGGGACAAACACCTGTGCTGGTGGTCAGGAGGAGACAGCTGTTGCTTCCTCGGTGATCAGACGGAGAGCAGGTTCTTTCCTTGTTGACAATTGCAATGGGAGAGCATTCTTTCTTCACTGAAGGTCCGGGGGAGAGCAGCGGGAGAGGTGTTTCCTCATTGGTGGTACGGGCAGGAATGGACGAGAAGGCCTTGCTTAGCCGATGGTGTGGGCAGAAGGCAAAGAAGCAGAAAAGGCCTAAAAGGGCCTAGAAGGGCTAAAAAAAAGGCCTAAAAGGGGGCCTAAAAAGGGTCGAGCTGCTGCAGCACAGCTCTTTATATAGTTTGCCCACGGAATGGCCTGAGCCAATCAGCTTTCAGTCCAATTGTCCAATCAGGAAGGGTTTTGTGCAAACATGCAACCAAGTTACTTTCATTTTCCCTAGATTTCTAATTTACAAACCAGATATTCAAAATCCGTTTTCCCAGTTTGGGAGTTTTTGCCAATTTCCTCTCAATTTTTCCCTACAAGAGCCAGCAGCAGGTCTCTAGTTCCCCTGAGCAGCGCTCTTCCATCAGGATTGTCCCCCAAGGTCAAACCTCTATTTGCTGGCCACCTTGAGCAATTCATTTCATTTTTTTTCTGAATATCAGTAATTTCTGAAATTTGGAGTTTCTTCAGTCCTTTGGGAATACTCTCACAGGAAATTGGGAGCAGCAACTCTAGGGCTCTCTCCCAGTAGCTGGAGGTAGAGACGGGTATGGGCAGCAGAGAGTGACTCCCATGTGCATCCTAGCCTCCACCCATCCCAGTCTGCAAAGCCTTCTCTCATCCATGGCCTCTTCCCTGGCACTGTGGTGCACACAGAAAAAGCCAAAGTGTAATTAGTTAATAGCACATCTCCTTCGTTAATGGAAAGGGCATTTCAAACTTACTTATGCAAACCGATACTGTGGGATTTGTCAGAGACCATCAGTAGGATGCAACAGAGAGGGCTCAGAGGTCACTTGTCAAGTGGGGGTGAAGCTTGTCTCATTTAAGCTTTGAGAACCAGAGTGGTTTTTCCAGACAGCTGCCTGGTTGGGATGGAGGGGTACCGGGGAAAGGAACCAGGGACCCCTCTTCTGAGCATCTGTGATCCAGGACTGCTGCACACCCAATAGGCATCATCTCCATTTATCCTCACTATAACCTGAGGAGGTAGACACGATCCCTGTTCCCATTTTATAGCTGAGGAAACTGAGACTTAGAGAGGTCAAGCAACTAGTCAATGGTGGGCCTGGGATTTGAACTCCAAGATCTTTCCGCCTCCTCCTGGCCTCCCTGCTGCACTGCATTTCCCAGACTCCTGCAGCTGGGGGCAACCAGTGACTGAGTGCTGCCCAATGTCCTGTGTGCAGGATTCCCTCCTCCCCTGCCCCACCAGTGTGATCCTCCTATTTCTTTCCCTTTAGGCTGGCTGGAATGGCAGTGATTCCCAGGACAAACTTGAGAGCCAGGTAGTCAGGATGAGCTAGAAATGGTCCATGAGCTAGAAATGTCACTGGGGCACAGCAGGGAGGCACAGCTCATCCAGGCTGCCTAGCCTGAGGAGTTCCCCTGGTTGGGTCCTCCACTCAGGTGAAGCCAGGTCCTTGGCTTCATCACACACAAGAATTTCGGGATGAGTCAGTGAGAGTGAAACAAGGTTGTAGAGTTTATTCAGCCCGCACTTTAGAACACATGTGGGCCCTCAGGGAGAGATAGGCATCCAGGACATGGACATGAGCTTCCCAGGAAAGTCAAAAAGGAAAAAAAAACCTGGGCATGTGTTCTCTGCAGTTTTCTTTTACCTAGGGCACACACCATGTGATGTCAGCCCTGGGTGCCCAGCTCTGGGCGCTCAGTGTGGCATGAGCCTCAAGTGCCTAGAAAGGCCCCTGTCATGGGCTAGAGAGGTGCCAATCAGATCAAAAGAAGTTCCATTGTTTAGGTTTAAGAAAAAAGTCACGAGTAAGTTCCCTGGGCATGTCTCAAAGAAGCCCTGAATTACAGAGGAGAAAACAAGGTTGTACACAAAGGTGACATACATTTTGACCCCAAACATGGCTTATTACTATTTTACCATTTTCATTATTTAAAATGTCTCTCCAAAATAATATCTCTATGCAGGCTGTCCTCACAGTAGGGTTTGGTAGTTGTGTCAAAGTTCTCAACTCTCAGCTGGCGAGACTCAAAGCAGATTCTGGGGTGAAAGCTCTTTTCCTTTCCATGTCCCTTAAATTTCCCTATCTTGCTATTCTGTATGAATTTAGCTTATTCAATAAGTTTGGTTGAGCATGTCCTCCGTACTAGTGGTTCTTATAGATGCTGGGGGTAAAAAGCAGCAACCAATGACAAGATCCCTGCTCTTTGAGGACTTAAATTCTGATGGTGATGATGTTTGGGGGGTATAGGCACAGAATTAATAAATAAGCATGTCATGCAGTGATCAGCAACATGGAGAACTAATAGAGTGAGAGGAACAAGAATATTAGGAACACTGTGGTAGAGGGTAGGTGGCTAGGGGAGACATCTCTAGGTAAGGACATTTGAGCAGAGACCTGGAAGTACTAGGAGAGTAGTCATGCAGGTGGTGGGGAGAGGGTGCCCAGCATAGAGGGATTGGCCAGGATCAATGAACCCTTGGGATGTGGTAGAAGCAGTGAGGTAGGGGTGTGGCTGGAGTGGAAAAGGTGAGAGGAACGGGGATGATGTTGGAGAAAGCATCTGGCACTCTGCCTGCATACCTGAAGGCTTTCTATCAACATTAGAGTCCTTCCTTCCTTCCTTCCTTCCTTCCTCACAGCCTTCTGGTCCCCTGGGGAAATCTTCACTGTTAAGAACAAACAAACAAACAAAATAAATATCAAAGCAAATCAAACACATAGTTCCTTTATTGACTGGCTGATGCCTTCAATTCCACCAGGAAGCATTGTCCTTTTAGTCCACTTCTGGTGAAGGGCACTAGTGTAAGCTATTTTAGTTATTAGATCTTACAGGGGTTGATAGCAAGTTTGACTGAGGTTATATGGGGAGAAAGGGCTGGGATCTGGGGATCTGGAAAGCAAAGATTGAGCTTGGGCCGTGGGAAGAAGGGCCAAGGGGGAGTGTGGAAGCTTCAGCCTGCCCCTAGGCCACGTTTAGAAGTTCTTCTGGGTTGTGGCTTTAGGTGGGTGTCAAAGGAACTTCAGCAGCAGACATCACTTACTCTAAGAAAGGCTTACTCATCACTCACAAGGTTGCCTTGTGTTGAAAGAATGAGATCCCTGTGACCCAGGAAGGGATGACCCCTACCCCTACCCTGTCACTAAAGACCAGTGGAGGCGAGAGCCTCCGCAGAGCATGGACAAGTGTCAAAGGTCTACACGCCCCTAGGCTCCTCATCCCTCAGCTCTAGAAATGCCCATTGTCAGCAATTTTGGTTTCAGGCAACAGAAACAACTTTGATAGTTCCAAGAAAAAGAAAAGTGGATTTATCAAATGATTTTTTAGTCATCTCCAGAAGCACTGGTACTAGCGGAGTGTGGGAAGCCAGTTCAAGGTTAAGCTTCAAGAAAAATTTCCCAAGTACACTGTAGAATGGTTTGAAGAGGAAGGCATTATTGTGGCTCCTGAGAACTAAATGACAGGAGCTCATCACCTCTACCCCTTGCACAGCTGCTTGCAGAGGACAGATGCCTCTGCTGCCACCTGTGACCTGCATGAGAGAAAGGGACTCCCTGGGAAGAGGCTTATGGTGCTCATATCCTCACTGTGGAGACAAAATCTTTGGTGGATGTGTGTGAAGACAGAGCGAGGCCACAACTCTGCATTCTGGCTGCAAAAGAGGCTGAGAATGTGATGTCATGGGATCTTCCCCCAGGATAAAAAGGATTGGCAAAGATACAGCCAATGTTCCTGACAGGGAATTTCTACAGAAAGCCTTAAGAAAATTCAGTCTCAGACATAAAGGCCATCCTTACCTTATTGGGCCCCTGGAAAGAATGATGTCTGGGATGGTGGCCTGTTATGGAGTGATCAACAATGATAGCATCAGGTGGAGCATGGCAGAGGGGTGTGCTGGGCCTGGGAACTGGGAGGAGCCCAAGGCCAGCTCATGTCCCTTGGTCTTTCTGATAGCACCACATCCTGCAAAAGGGAACAGGCCTTCATGGGAAATGATGGGGAATGTAAGAAAAAAAAAATCTTCTGACTTTAGTTTACATGGGGACTTAATTACTGAGTTATCCCAACGCTTGCCTAAACCCACAGCTTAGAAAAGTACAGAATTCTTTCTGAGAAAATTCTGTAAACAGAAGCCCATAAGCGCTGAGAGGAACCAAGGAGTGTTTCCCATGGATCCTGAGGTGGTTACCAAACAGATGTGATCCTTCCATAAACTTCCATAAAATGCCTCTGCCTCTCCTGGGTTTATGAACATCAGGTCCTGAGGAGATAATGTCCATTTCCAGTTTCTGGTCTGACCTTGTCCCATCTAGAAATTACAAGCAGATGGGGAATACATTGGGTCCTCTATCTTAAGCCACTATGCACAAGTAAGAATTCCAAGATAACTCAGCAATGACCTCCACAACACAGACACAGATATCTTTGCTGTCCTCAATGCCACCAAGACTACTTTTCCATAAAGGTCAGGTTTCCTGGCAGGGTGGTTTGTGTTCAGAAAGGAGAATGCCAGTGATGACTTCAAAATGACCTTCCAGTTTTCGGTGGCCCCTGCTGACCCTCCCACCATTCTTCACCCATCATACCCCGTCTTTTGCTGGTCCTCTGCCTGGCTTGTCATCCTGCAAGGCAGGGATGTCCTCTTCCTCCTGCATGCAGACTTCCCCTCCTGGCAGCTCCAGCCCATTTAGTGAGACATAATGCAGAACAGACGAGCTTCAGAAAGTCCTGGGGACACTTGGGGTCTGACTTTTGGACTGTGTGACCCCTGCAAAGTCTGACTCTTTAAGACATCACTGACTTCTCTGGTCCTTAACCTGTCTTGTTTTGAATTTCCCTGTTAAGTTTCTGTTCTCCAGCAACATGTAACCCCCTTTTTTCTACTTGGCTAACCTCAGCAGTAGCTCTCCCCATGTTAAACAACGGTCTGATTTGGCATAGAAAAAAGCAGTCAGTTGTTTCCCTTAAATCGTAATGTTTTAGGCCCCGGGAACATTTGAAATACCTATTTAATGAGAAGACTTCTGGTGAAGCACAGGTAAGATCTTCAAGGCTCTAATTGCTCCCGGGAGAAAGCTGTCAGGCTGCAGTAACCTTGTTCAGGTTGTGTACTCAGAGCAGGAAGAGCAAAACGAGGTGGAAGTGGGGAGCAGAGGTGCGGGGAGCCGACGGTGCGGAGACCCCTTGCACTTGCATTTCTAGAATCATGGGTTGTGCCGTCTCCTGTGTATACCTGCTGGCTGACTGCTGGGTCCCCAAATGGTCGGACAAATGACTTATTTTTTCTTGGGTTTAGTTGCCTTCTAATTTGGAACCAAAATTGCTGTTCTTTCTTCTCCTCTTTCATTTAAATACAAAACCAAACCGAGCCTCAAACTCTGTTTTCCTTTCTAAGCCCCACTTGAACTTTTTATTTATGCATTGTTCATTTATTCAGGATGCAAATATTTTTCAAGAGCCTCCTGGTTTCAGGCACTGTGCAAGTCACCAGGGATGTGCCCCATTATTCATTGCAGATTTAGTGGTGGTAAACAGGTGAATTTCTGCACAAGGAGCAAGAGGACTGGAGCCCACCACATCTGCTGGCAGTGGCACCTCCTAAGGTGGAATCCCACTAGAATGCCAGCTGGTGCGTGGTGTGGCAAGCCAGGATCTCCCCTACCAAGTCCAAGTTAGGGCTGTGCACAGTAGAATGGGGGAGTTCTGTCATCTAATAGCAGTCATAATAATAGTAATAATAACGATAATGTTTGCTGTGTGCCCAAGGCACACGGAGTGTGAGGCACTTTGGCAACTGGGCTCAGAACCACTTCTTATTTAATTGAGACAAAAAGCCCTTTGTGTGGCCTTCCTCCTTCCAGCCCCAGAGGCTGTGTGTTCACTGTGACAGCAATCCTTGCCACCCAGAGCTGCCTCGCGTAGAAATGCTGCCCAGCTGCCAATGGCCACACAGTCTGTGACCATTACCCGAGCCTAAGTGGGTTTGGGAACTATCCCTTTGGAATTAAGAAAAATGAAGGTAAGAGCAGGGCACACTGTAGCCCAGACAATTCAGTCTTCTCCTGAGACCTAAATTGGGAAGTATTTGGCTGATGGTGAGGATAGATAAACGTTACGGATTTGATGTAATCCCAGACCTCAGACTTGAAACGGAGCTTGACCTTTCCCTTCAAGCACTTTTATGCAATCCTACTGGACATGTAGTAACAAGAAAGGAAACGGAGGAAGGGTATCGGTTCAACTATATGTCAAGGTGAAAAGAAAATGACAGAGCAAGGCAGATATGCACTGAGTCGGGGGTACAATAAAAGAAAATTCTGTATATTTAGAGCTTGTGTACCCTTTAGGGGATAAAAGCTCCTATGTGAGGGGGAGAATATTCCAGGATAGGACTTGGGGAAGGGACTGGGGATGTCATCTGGCTGTTCAGAAGTCCAATGTAACCACATGGCCTGGGATTGAATTTATAATACTTATAAATTGCACTCATGGGTCCGCATAAGCCTGAGTGCTGGGAAGGGTGGCTGCTATCACTACACCTGCATTTAACATGGGGGAAACAATGGCATAAGGACTTTATGTGACTTGTTCAGGGTTGTACAACTAGTGAGTCAATTTTGCATAAAGTATATAGTGTGTGCCTGCAGCTGTACCACTGTGGCATCTGATCACGTCAGATCTCTGAGCCTAAGCAGGGTTGGGCCTGGTTAGTACTTGATGGGAGATTGCCTGGGTACAGCAGGCGCTGTAGGCTTGGGAGAAGGGCCTGGCAACCCACTTCCAAAATTCAATCAGCCATTAAAAACCCTATGAATAGCAGAGAAGCACTGACAATACTGTTTTGCCTGCTGTATGTAGGGTCGCTATGAGGTGGACACTGACTCGATGGCACCTAACAACAGCAATATAGTATGGGTAGCTTGTCCTCTCAGTGATGATACCTTGAATTTTTCAAGTACATTTGCAGTCATTGTCTCATTAGACCAACCCAACAAACCTGCAAGGAAGTGGGGTAGGATAGACTGGAACACTCGTTTCTTGAGCACTTATTTTGTGCTTAGGGCTTTATGCATGCTGTCTCAGACAATATAGTTTTTATATTTTATTTTTATTTTTATTCTATTTTGGCTTTTTGAGACAGGATCTCACTATGTAGCCCAGGCTGGTCTGGAACTTGCTATGTAGCCCACACTGGGCTTGAATTTATGATTCTCCTGTCTCTGTGTCCTGAGTGCTGGGATTACAGGCATATGCTACCATGTGCTGAGCTAAAATACAGTCTTTTAAAGGTCAGTATCACTTTTCCCTGTTTTAGAGATGGGGAGGCTGATTGTGGGGAGGGCAAGATATATGCTCAAGCCCACTCAACTGGTAAACGGTAGATATGAGATCCAGGCTCAAGTGTCTGACTCCAAAGCCTGGGCTGTTATACAAAACAGAATTCCTACTACCTCCTACCCTCCTGTAGAGGCCCCATGGCTAATTGGGACAAGTCAGTCCTAGGCTTTCATGTTCTCCACTCCTAACGTTTATACTGTCTACAATCATAGCACCCTGGCATCTGATCTCCGAAGCTAAGCAGGGTCGGTCCTGGTTAGTCCTTGGATGGGAGAACTTCTGAGAATACTGGCTGCTATAGGCTTGGGAGAAGGACCCAGCAGCCCACTCCCAAACAATCAGCTGTCCAAAACTCTATGAATAGCAGAGAAGCACTGACAATAGGGTCACTATGAGTAGGACCTGACTCAATGGTACCTTACAACATTTACACTGGACCAAGCTGTTTGCACAATAACAGCTTTCTGGTGTAGGGTCTGTGAGGCCTGAGTGTGGATCTTTTACTCACTGTGGAGGGTCTGGGATAATCACTTGGTGTCTCTCAGTTCTAATGGCCACATCTGTGTGAAAACTGCCCCTGGCAGGCCTTTAGCAAGGGTTGGTGGGGGTAGACTGCTGGCTGCAGCACTCAGGTGTGGTGAGCACTTAGCAGTGGGTGGCAGGTGTGGAGTGGACCACTGGAGCGCCTATATCTGCCTTGGTCTATTCATGTTCCTCTTTCCTGGTCTTTTTATATTTCCACAAGTAGTGTATGTATCCCAAGCGTTCTGGTGCCCTCTCTCACTGACCTCTTTTCTTGATTTCCCCTCTCCTGAGTTCTCCCTATGAATGTGGAATAATGGTTTTTCCTCAGTCCTTTCTATAATATGGGCTGGTGCAGAGTGGACCATCAGCTCACTTTCTCCGAGTCCCTCCTCCACTTCTGTATCTATCTAGGCTTATCAGAGAATCTGAATTAGCAAGAGCCTGGAAGTCTGAGCCCTGGTGGGCAGATGAAGTCTTCCTCAGGGGAACCTCACTTCAGTGCATAAGGCCTTTCCACTGATTGGAGGAGGCCTATCCACCTATAGGGATAATCTCTTTTAATTAAAGTTAATTGATTATTGGTGCTAACCATACCTACAAAACCCCCTGCCTCGTGTTAGGTACAGTCATTGTAGGACAGCTCAGTCTGGTGGGCACATTAAACTGACCATCATAGCTCTCATGGCTGCCCTTGGACTGAAGGTCCCGTGGAGCCTCTTTTTGCTTCATCCATGTGCTGGATCCCTCTCCTCTGCCTGCTCTGTGTTGGTGGACTTCACAGCTCCATCGTTGGGACCTTGCTCATTCTAGATGCCCTGCAGGCAGTCATATCTTCCCACTACAGTGGACTTTCATCCCATATGCCAACAATTGCCTACTCCATATTTCTGGAAGCTTCCTTCTGACTGGCCGTTGAACACCTCCTCTCCAGCTTTCCTCTTATTTCATACTCCAATCATCCACCCTCCTGAATCCTGTCCTCCCCATTCATCATGTTACCCAACCTGGATTCTGGCTGCCATTCTTGATTTCCCTCTCCCTCTCCCTTTGCATTCAGTTGGTCACCAAGCCTTGCTTATCTCTACCTAGTAAATATCTCATTCACCTAGTCAAGAAAATATTTACTGATTGTCTGTACATGGTACCCAAGGGCTGCGATTTAGCTCAGTTGGTAGAGCACTGCTCTACAGTCTCTGAGGTCCCTGTTTGGATTCCCGGCACTGCAAAAATGGGAGAAGGATGTGGCAATCCACTCCCAAAGCAATCCCGAAACAGTCAGCCATTGAAAACCCTGTGAATTATGGTGCTGGAAATGTCTATTGAATATACCATGGTCTGCCAAAAGAACCAACAGATCTGTCCTTGAATAAGAGCAACCAGAGGGCTCCTTGGAAGCAAGAATGGCCAGACTGCGTCTTACATATTTCGGGCATGTAGTCAGGAGAGGTCAATCCCTAGAGAAAGACATCATGTTTGGGAGAGTGGCAGGTCATCACAAAAAAGGAAAACCCTCCACCAGATGGATTGACACAGTGTCTGCAACAATGGGCTTAAACATAAATAAGATCGTGTGCCTGGCACAGAATCGGCAAGTGTTTCGATCTGCTGTACATAGGGTCGCTGTGAGTTGGACCTGACTCGATGGCACCTAACAGCAACAACATACATGGTACTTGGCTATGTACTAGAGACCTTGGTGCCATGGAACGGTGGGCCAGATAACTCTTTGTTGTAGGGCACGTTCTGAGCACAGTCTTGTTCAGCGGCATCCTTGTTGGTTTAGTTTTCTAGGGTTGCTGTAGCAAGGTGCCACAGGCTGGGTTGCATAAATCATTTATTTCCTCAGAGTTCTGGGGCTTGGAATTCTACAATCAAAGTGCCATCAGGGTTGGGTTGTCCTGATGCCTTTCTCCTGGGTTTGTGATGGCAACCTTCTTGCTATCCTCACAGAGCCTTTCCTCTGTGTGAGCACATGCCTGGTGTTTCTCTTTTTATAAAGACACCAGTCGTGTTGGGTTTGGGCCCCAACCTAAAGGCCTCATTTGAACTTCATTTCTTTAAAGATCTTTTCTCTGAATAGTTACATTCTCTGTCCCTGGGAGTTGAGAGTTCAACATACAAATTTTAGGGGCTAGGGCACAATTGGGTCTATATAACCTGGTATCCACCCACCAGGAGGCTTTACTTCCCTCACTGTAGGTTGGGATGACAACCAAAAATACCTCTAGTTATTGTTAAATATTCCCTGTGATAAAAGTAGACCAGGTTGAGAACCAGAGCTCGATTCAGAAGTTTTGAACACTGACTGCGTATTAAAATCACCTGGAGAAATTAACATAAAACCCCACAAAATGACCATGGAAATTCTGATTTAACTTGATTTTGGGTGGGGCCCAGGCAAGGATATTTTAAAAAAAATGCTTCCAAAGGATTCTAATTTATAGTCAGGAATAAGAACCCTCCAGGAATGTTAAGGGGCTGGGATTTAGCTCAGTTGGTAGAGCACTGCGCTGCAGTCTCTGAGGTCCTGAGTTCAATTCCCAGCACCGCAAAAATGGGAGAAGGGCCTGGCAATCCACTCCCAAGGCAATCCCGAAACAGTCAGCTATTGAAAACCCTATGAGGGTCACTATGAGTCGGATACGGACACGAAGGCACCTAACAACAACAACAACAAGGAGTGTTAAGAGTGAACAAGACAGATGTTAAGTAACAAATCTCATGACTAACAGGATTTTTTTTCTTTTTTCTTTCTTTCTTTCTTTTTTTTGTGTGTGGTACTGGGGGTTGAACCCAGGGCCTCACGCTTGCATGCTCTGCAAGTGCTGGACCACTGAGCTGTACCCCTAGCCCATTTTTTTTTTTTTTTTTGAGATAGGGTCTTGCTAAGTTATGCAGACTGCCTCTGGTCTTGAACTTGCAATCCTCCTGCCTCTGCCTCCCAAGCCGCTGGGATTACAGGTGTATGCCACCACGCCTGGCTCATGACTAACATTTTAAAACACAATTAAGAGTATATTATTCATACTATTTTGTAATATTTGAGAATGTATCTGGAACATTTTTGGGTGCCATTAGATAACCTAAAAAATTTCATGAGTATACAGTTGATATAAGTTAAGCAACCAGGGACCTAGTATACATTCTAGAGCAGGGATCTTCAACCCTGGTCCAGTTAGGAACTGGGCTACACAACAGGAAGTGAAAAAGTGAAGCTTTATCTGTATTTATAGCCATTCTGCATTACTCAAAGTACTGCCTGGGATAATCACTTAGCGTGTCTTAGTTCCAGTGGCCTGTCTGTATGAAAACTGCCCTTTGGAAGGCCTGTAGCATACTGGGTAATAGTTTCAATGATTGATTATTTTTTTTAAGTGTGATTATAGTTTATGCAAATAGTGTTAATTTGATCTCCTTTTCAATATTTGCATTTCTTATTTCTTGTGTTATTGTGTTGGCTAAATTTCTAGAAAAAATATTCAATTACAGTAGGAATAATGAGGATATTTGCTTTTGGTATGTTTTGATCTTTTTACCTATACTAACATGTGCTTCCTGCACATATCTGTCAGCTTATTGTACTGTGGGGACTTTTGTGTTGCTGGGATGTTGAAAGTTATACCACCAGTATTTCAAATATCAGCAGGGCCACCCATGGTGGACAGGTTTCAGCTGAGCTTCCAGATAAGATAGACTAGGGAGAAGAACCTGGTAGTTCACTCTCAAAACAATTAGCCATTGAAAACTCTATGAATTGCAGAGAAGCACTGTCAAATATAGTGCTGGAAAATGACCAAGGTTGAAGACATTCAGAAGACGACGAGGGAAGAGTTGCCTCCTCAAACTAGAGCCAACCTTAATGGTAGAAATGGAGTAAAGCCCCTGGGACCTCCATTTACTGATACAGCATGACTCAAAATGGGAAGAAACACAGTGGTTGCAACAATGAGCAGTGTTATGTAGTGTTTGTTCTGTTATACACAGTATTGCTATGAGATGGACACCTAACAACATCAACAATAAGTGCTTGGTCAAAGTTTTGTAAGAATATTTGTTGTGCTCTCTTTGTCAAATTTTTATACTGGAGTTGTCCTAACTCCACAAAATAAAGGAGCTTTAAAAATTATATATATATTTTTGTATAGCAGTAGGATAGTCAATTTCTTGAAAATTTAAAAGAATTTGCCTATAAAATCTTCTGAGTCTAGTCCCTTGAGAGTCTTGTCCAATATCTTCCCTGGCATTTATTTGCTCAAATTATTTTGGATGTAGTTTTGGTAATCTACATTTTCTTAGAGAATTATCTTTTTTTACAGAGATTTTAAATTTGCTATAGTATAGCACAGGGGCTGGGATTTAGCTCAGTTGGTAGAGCATCGCTCTGCAGTCTCTGAGGTCCTGAGTTCGATTCCCAGCAACGCAAAAATGGGAGAAGGACATGGCAATCCACTCCCAAGGCAATCCTGAAATAATCAGCCATTGAAAAGGTTGGATATGACTCAAGGGCACCTAACAACAATAATAGTATAGCACATGCAATTCTTTTCTAAGTCAAAACATTTTCATGTCTGTGGACTATAAACTTTTACTCTTAATTTTCAATATTTTCTTTTTTGTCTTAAATTTATGAACCCTACTCTTTTAATAATTAAATTTGTCTTGCTTTGGTTAATTCTTCACTTTTTAAAAATCATTTGCTTTGGAATTTTAGTTTATTTTTATATTTTTAAAATTACTGAGAAAATCATTAAAGGCTACTAAATTTTCTAAATAGTCTAAAATAGCACTGTTTTTTTCTCTGTAACTGAAAGTTATTAATGAGTGAATCTAAATTTTAAGGAGCTGGTCTTGGAGGGTATTATAACTTTTGTTAATTTCTTGACCTGTTTTAGAGTGAAAATGTGATTTAAAAACAATTTCTACTGTTGGAACCAATTGCAATTTTATTATAAGAGTCTTTTCTAAAAGTGAAATTCTTAGTACATTCTTTCTGGTGGGAAATTCTTCAGACTCCTCGCATTACCTTCAGGATAAAATCTTAAGTCCTTCATATTGCAAAACAAGTCTTTCAGTATTTAGCCTCTATCAGTTTTTCTAGCCTTCTGTTTGCTACTCCTCTCCCCAGTGGTAGTCACTCCTTTTGTCCCTCACATATGTCCATAGAGTGGAAGCCCCTACTTTGGGCCTGTATTTTATGCCTCCCTCTAGATCAGCACTAATGTTTTATAATAGTAATGTATCTACGTGTCTATCACTCCATTAGCCAGTGAACTTGGGGAGTCTTGGCCACTGTGTATTTTCAGAATTGACAGCAGTGCCTGATATACACCAAGCATTAATAAATGTTGACTGAGTTGACCTTGAATGACAGATGGGAGCATACATGAGCTCCACTGGCTAAGGGGACTGAGATTGCAGGTCCTGTTTTTAGATGAACCAGTTGACATTATTTATCCTTAGCAAAAGATCTGGTACAAAAGAGTATTGGTAAACCAAGGTGAAGTAGGCATCCCATATTGGCAATAAATCATTGCCATTTATTGACAGGATTAAAGTTAGTTCTAATCTTGTAGTGGTGCTAGTATATAGGAGTGTACCTTGTCCTACAGTTAGAGGAGAAGCTGTCTAGGTGGTGGGAACAGTGGTGAAGCTGTGACTAGCTGTCAGATCATGACTTGTTCTGGTACATTGTCACTGTCACAGAGGCTTTCAGGCCCTCAACTTCCACATCTTGTCAGAGGACATTGAACATCTAATAGCTTTTAGAAAAAGCATCTTTGATAAGTAGCAAAAGAACAGCAAAACAAGAAACATTTTTATATTCTAGGATTCATTTTTTAAACTATTTTGATCCCTGAAATAGAATGTGAAATTTTTTGCATTGCCCATTTTTTTTTTCTGCGAAGGTCTAATTAGGTTTTCAAAATGTCTATGATCCAGAAAAGCTTAAGAAGCATCTTTTTGGACGGATTCCAAACCTCAGGGTCCAAGTCCTGATGGAAATGGGATAAATTTTATTTTTTTCCAATCAACCTTTCCTGTGTTATCATCCTCTCAATTGTCAGTCAATCCAATAATTATAGAGCAGATTCCATGTTGAATGTATTCTGCTCTTCCAATGAGGAGGAACAGAAAAGGAAACAATCTTATCCTTGACTTTTAGAAGCTTGAGGTGTAACTAGGGAGAGAGAAATAGCGTGCAAAGTTAATGAATAAGACTTCTGGTACAATGGAAATATGTTGCCCACAGGCTGAAGGCTTCCTGTCCTGTCTTTAATACTTAAAAATGAGAAAGAAAAAAAAATTAACAAGCATTTAGCCATGCTTAAAATAAGAGAGGGAATGTCCATCGGTCAGAAATGGAAAAGTTTCCATAGAACAGTTTAACATATGGGCCATACTGGGATTTGGAAGTGTTAGCTAGTAGGCCTGTGAGGGAGTGGAACTGGACTAATCAGTGGTCTCAGGCTGGAATCCCATTTTCCTGAAAGCATGGAGCTAGAGTTACATCGCCTGTATAAGGCTAAGTCCTAGAAACACCACTTCTCATTAAAAGTGGGAGGAATGCAGCAGAAACACCTTGCTTTTATGCTTATAGTTGTGGCTAAGGGCCTAAGGAGTGCCAGCCAGCACCACAGGATCTTGGGGCCAACTCTATGCCAGGGCTAGGGCCTGTGTGTATGGAGATTCTCATAAAAGATAATTTCACAAACAAAAATCACAATATGTCCAAAAGTCAAACCACGAAAGACAAATAGCAAACTAGCAAATGGTTGAACCAATATCAAGGAAAAGAGGTAATAGAACAATCTGAAAAAAAGCTTTTAATCTAATTTAAATGTTTTCAATGATAGAAGGTATAGAAATGATGAAATAAGAATAGAAGACAATGAAACAGGAACAAGTAGTTATGAAAAGATTAGAAACTTCAGAAGATATAGTTACTAGAAAAAAAACAGGCTATAGGTGTTTAACAAATCATGCAAAAGAGAATGGCTTAAAACAATAAACACTTATTATCTCACCATTTCTTTGGGTCAGGAGTTCAGGAGTGGCTTAGGTTGATTCCAGTTCAGGGTCTCACATGAGGTTATAGTTAAGACATCAGCCATATCTGCAGTCATCTGAAGGTGTGGGCAGGGCTGGAGAATCTGCTTCTAAGATGGTATTCTTACATGGTTGTTGGCAAAAGACATCAGTTCCTTCCTATTGGGCTTCTCCATAGTGCTGCTTGATGTGTCCTCATGACATGGCATCTGGCTTTCTCTAGAGCAAGAAATCCTAGAAAGAGCAAGGAGTAAGAAAACCACAATGCTTTTATGACCTACTCTTTGAATTTACACACTGTCACTTCTGCCACATTCTGTTCATTAGATGAAACTCACTAAAACTTGTCCTAACTCAAGAAGAGACTTTGTATGTTGGAGGAATATTATTGAAGAGCATGCAGGTTTATTCCATTTTATTTTGTTTTATTTATTTGTGGTATTGGGGAGTTGAAGTCAGGGCCTCACACATGCTTTCCAAGTGTTCTACCACTGAACTGTACCCCCAATTCATTTTTCACTTTTTGAGACAGGGTCTTGCTAAGTTATGCAAACTGACTCAAACTTGAGATCCTCCTTCCTCTGCCTCCTGAGTCTCTGGGATTACAGGTGCACCACTGTACCTGGCTCTTGCAGGTATATTTTAAACCACATGGTGGGCCAAATAGTATATTGTACACAGAAAAAAAAAAAAAGAATTAGGAAACTGGAAGACTGAGATAAAGAAGTGTTCCAAAATTTAACATAAAAAGCTAATGGGATAAAAACCATGAAGAGAAATTTTAAGAGATCTCGGGGACACATCAAAAAATCCAACATAGGCTTAACAGGAGTCCTCAGAGGAGGACTCAGAGAACAGGATGCAGAAACAATATCTGAGGGTACGATGGCTGAAAATTCCCCAAGACTAAAGATCTTATTTCCCTCAGTGAAAAATCTCAACACAGTGAGCAATGTAAAGAAAAGTTACCCAACTACATAAAGTAGTTACATTGGCAAAAGAATAGTGAGCAAATGTGTTCCAAGGAAGTGAAGGGCAAGAGATTGCTAGAGCTGGAGTAGTCAGAAAACTCCATAGACCTGATGTAGTAGGGGAATTTCAGGCTCAGAAGGCAGACTGTACTGAATAAAAAGGGACCAGAAGAGTTGGACAGTCATGGTGGTGCTGTGTAATTTTCACTGACCCTCCACAGACCTGGACTAACTCCCTGCTATCTCTCCCACTAGCAAAATTCCAAAAAAGCTAAGAGACGCAGCCCTAGAACTCTGAAATGCAAGGCATAATGATAAAGCCCGAAGACACCTGTGCTTGTCTCCATACAGACAAGGACTTTTTCTGCGCCGGTTCCTTTCTCCAGCTCTTGGGCCTCAAATGTCAAAATGCTGCAACCAAATGAAGACATTTTCCTTCTGCACCAAGACTTTGACTTGCCACAGGCCCATTTATTTTCATCCCCCAAAAGCTGTAATTAGTAGGCAGGCTTGGTTTTCCCTGCAGACTCAGAGACAGGAGTAAGTGTTAATTTGAACATTTGCAACTAACAAATGCCTTCCCATTGGCCCACACGAATCCAGGCAGTTTTGAGAGCCCCCAGATCTCTTGAGAAGGGCATGGGAGGGGTGGGAAGTGGTGGCAAGGTGGTAGGGAGGTATTACCATCATCACTAGGCTAAGACCTGGGGAAGTGGCAGCCTAAAAACAAATGATGGCATTGATAGAAGTGGCAGGAGTCAGATCTGCACTGGAATCAAAAAGAAGGGACAGTCATTCTGCATAGGAGTGAAAGATCTGACTGGGAAAAATCAGTCACTTTTAGAGAGAAAACATTATCGGGGAAAAAGCATCTCTTTGGCCTGGCAGTGTGATCGACCCCATGAGAAATTTTTCTTAGGGTCAAACCTCTGCCCTTTGCATCCTGGTCTCCTGCCTCAGGCTGGGGCTGCCTGGACCTATGTCTTTGTGTTGGGGTCAGATAGTACATAAGATTCAATAAAGTGGAGTCTAAGGGAACAAATTTATGGGAGAAAGGAAAAAAAATAGTGGCAAGGAGACACCCAAGTCATGAAATCAGAACAATTCCATCTGCCACATGGACTTTCACAGTCGGTTCCATGGTCCCGTTTCTTCCTCCCGTGGCTGCTGTTGTATTTTCTTAGTCTGATTTTTTTTTCTAGCTCTCTTCAAACCATTTAAAAATTGGACAAAGAGAGGACATCATCCACTTTTCTTCTCGCCAAGAGAGGAAAACAGTTTCCAATATCACCAATCAAGTTGATGACTCACTTGTTTTGGTTCCATTCCAAACTCTGGGAACACAGAGAAGAGGGTGCTGGTTTTCCCTCCCTACTCATTTATCTCCTTGTCCCTGTTCTGTTTCTCTCAGTCACTCTCATTTTCCCTTTCTCTCTCTGTGTCTTTTTCTGTGTGTTGGGTCGTTGTCTTCAGCTGGAGTATGTAGTGAGACTACGCCTGGTATATTGGCAATGTGTTCAGCTTCCTCGCCCAGCCCCCCGCTAATATCCCACTCAGCACTCACGTCCCAGGTTGTATTTTCAACCTTGTTTCAGCCCCCGTAGGTGCTGTGCATGCTGAATAACTTTGCCTCTCTTAGCTGTCTGGATGATCTTTTAGTGACCCTGGGCAGACCACAGACTGGGCTCAGGCTGCAGACCAAGACCTGACCTCTTTTTATGTAGCTATGTCGAAGGGGCATCTGTGGGAGAGCCTGCTTTTCAGGCCAATAGTTTTGGGATGGTTGCACGCGCGCGCGCGCGAGTGTGTGTGTGTGTGTGTGTGTGTGTGTTCACAAACGGCATTGCAGTGGGGCTTACTTATTTTGGGGTTGCAGTTTGACTCCTATAAAATAATATGAAAACTTAAAAAAATTTATTTGGGGTGATCTTTCAGCAACTGTGGAGCAAGCCGCTTTTGAGGAGGGGCAGTGCCAAAGCTGTCGGATAGCAAAATGCATGGAGGGGATTCAGCAGAGTGTGGCCTTTCAGGCAAAAGCATCAGGGCTCAGAAAAGGGATGAGACTTCATGTGATGGCTAGAAGTAGCGTGATGGCGTGGAGATTGCTGGGCCTTTCACTTTTCTCTCTGGCAACTGGACACAGCTGCAGCAGGGTGATTCAGGATGAAGGCAGGTGCTTTTTCATTTTTTTTTTCTTTTTCTTTTCTTTATTTCTTTTTTTTTTCTGAAGGACTTTGAATGACTCTGAACACCAGGGGAACTCATGCCACGTTGACGTGAAATCTCTGGCTTCCTTGAGTGCTGTGGTGGGTGAAAGCTTCTCAGTGAGTTTGATCAACACACTGGAGTTTTAGGGAAAGAATTGTTGTTTACAAATGGCTGGGTCTTTTTCAGAGAATGGTGTGCTGGTTAACATGCTTGAGTTCTTAAGAATTACAGAGCTTTTGGGGGAACCCAGGGAAAGAAGCAGACACCAGCTGCCCAGAGATTAGGGACTATTTCTCTGCTGTCCCTGAAGTTTAGCACCTCAGCCTGGCCCTGGAAGCCAGACTTACAGGGAGCTGAGACGAGACATTTGCCAGCTTCTTGCCTTGTGTACAACAGTAACTAAAAGGCTTGATATTTAACCCCATGGATATTAGCACAATCACCTCTTCATCACCAGTTTTAATCCTCAGCAAAATTACAAAGTAGGTGACATTCTCCTCAGTTCCTTCCACTTCCCTACTCTCCTGGTCCACGGCTGGCTCATCCTGCTCACCTCTTCAGCTCTTATCTTCCCTCTCAACCTGCTCCTTTCTCTCTACCCTACTAGAAATTCCTAAAGAGCACAGTTCCTAGTCACTCATGTCAGGTGTTTGCATCTCTTTATGTTATGAAAGGCAGTGTCCTTCCAGGATGGATAGAATGTAAGTTCCATGAAGACAATATTTTTGCTAGCTTTTTGTGTTGTCATATCTCCAGGATCTAGAGCAGTGCCTGTCATATGGTAGGTGATCAATAGGTTTTCCTGAATGAATGAATCAACTAAGTGAATTTGAGTGTTGGTCAGCCCATGGGGACAACTTTTCCTTGTGTGGGGAGTGGCCATATATGGAGAGGCTCTGAGACTTTCCATAATCTCCAAGGCTTCACATATAGGCTACCACCTCCTCACCCCAATCCCTTAAATAGCTTTTAAAGATGCAACTTTCTTTCGTCAGACTCTCTGGGATACTAAAATCTCCTGCTTCAGTTCCTGCCAAACTTTCCATACTTACAGGGCAAAGATGGTTCCCTTTCCCACTCTCCCAGGCCCTCAGCTTCATTACTGTGACCTCTCGTAGCATGGTGGTCAGTGCTTCACGTTCATTCGCCTCTGGGGAATAACAAAGCTGCTTATGCAGTGTCCACCTCTGTCCTCATGGCGTCAGGAACAGAGCGGGATCTTCCCTTTCACAGACCCCCAGCACCGGTATTGCCTTTGCACGGCTCACTGCTTAATAGTAAGATCGATCTGCTGCTGGGCAAGGGCCTCAGGCCTGGTGACTTGGCCTTAAACAAAGTCGCGCCTGCAAAAGACAATTGCCCGGAGCTGTCCCTCTCCGAGGACTGCCCCTTGTTAAGGTGTAAGATGGAAAGTTGACAATGGAATTAAAATATTTCGGGCAGCTGGTTGGAGAGCTATTTTTAATTTGTGCAAGAGATGTGGTATTCCTTGTTTAGACCATCTTCAATTTGCCAGGGAGCTCTGCGGATGGAAAATGTGAGCCAAAGGTCTGAGGTGGAAAGGAAATATAAACGATCTGGACATGAACTGCTGTTCTGAGATGCTGAGTGTTTTGGTTCTGCACATATTAGCCATGGCTCGCTCTTTATTCCCACAAGGTCTCTCTTGCACCTTTCAGTGGGCATGTAATATCTATTGGCACCCCTGTCTTAGGACCATCCCAGCCAGATGTACCATCAACAGTGTATGGTATACATAACACAGCTCCGTTAACTGTAATGCTGTCACACAGTGGAAAGAGCACTTGGGATGTGCCTGGAGGAAGGCAGGATGCTGCTAACCGTTGTGGGTTCTCCTTTATAAAATCACAAACTCAAAGCTGCACTTCTCTCAAAGCAAGAAAAATCACCCACTCACCTTTTGATTACACTTTTACACAAATTAATATCATTTTCCTTTCCAACAGTATCTACTGCAGGGTTCAAATTGGTCCAGCATGCGCTGGGTGGCAGGAAGTATGCTAAGAGCAGCCTTGGTAATAGCATCGCCTTCTGAGAAAGAGGATTCTCTGAGGAAAGAGGGAGAAGAAGATAAAAAAGGAGAAGGAGAAGAATGAGGGGAGGAGGTAGAAGAAGAGGAGGGGGAAACCCCCAATAACTTGCAAACACATCCCTGTCCTTGTGTGCTGTGGCTGCGGCTGCTCTTGGATGTGTCTAAGATGGCACCTTGGTGCCCTGCCACATTCGGTCTCCTTGGTACCGAAGCGGCGCTCAGCTTCTTGTCACTGAGTGGATGATGATTATCTGCACCAGGGTCTCAAGGGTGCTCAAGCTTTGCTGGCAACTGGAGCTGTGATGCTCCAGCTGAAGGATTTTAAAAGCTATACAGGGCCAAAGAACCATTACCAGTCACTTGCTGTGTGATGCCTGTTGAAGAGGGGCCTGTGTGGGAAGGAGGGCTGCTGGGGGGCGGGGGGAGGGGGGAGGCCATGATATCTTCATCCCTCCCTTGTCTTCTCACTCTCCCTGCCTCCCATCTTTCCACCTCCCCACGCCTTTTTAGCCACTATACCCTTGCTGAGGCGTGACAAGGTTATGTCAGCATGGTCTGAGAATCTATTGATCACGGCCATCAAAGATCTTTGCGGGAGTTTAGGGATTTGGTGCTTTGCATAACACCCCACTCATCTTGGTTAACTCCTCTTGTCCTGGCCTGGGATCCCAACTCCTCAGAGCTGAGCGGTTGGCAAAACTTGCTAATTTCTGTGACAGTTGCCTTCTGAACTATACTCCTAAGGCTGTCAAATCCACTGTAATTACTATGATAACAGAGCTTAGGTGCATGATCCAGGCAGCAAAGAAGGGAAGGGATTGGGAGAGACTCAGCAAAGGGAAAAACCCCACATTTAGATGCTAACCCCCAACACGTGTGCACATGCACACATACCCGGGCCCCCACACAGGCACACGCATGCACTTACCTGGCCTTTCTTTTGAAGGACCATGGAAGAAAGTCTCAGTAAACAAAAAAGATCTTGTTCCTCTTCTACCCAGGTGATATTTCTTTTTTTTTTTTTTCCTGGTATTGGGGGTTGAACCTAGGGCCTCGTGCTTGCAATGCTCTGAAAGTGCTGGACCACTGAGCTGCACCCCCAGCCCATATTTTTACTTTTTGAGACAGGGTCTCACTAAATTATGCAGACTGCCTCTGGTCTTGAACTTGAGATCCTTCTGCCTCTGCCTCTCCAGCTGCTGGGATTACAGGTGATGTTTCTTTTGCCCAGCGGAGAGGAAGGGGGAGGAAAAAAAAAAAAAAGAAATGCTAGAAACCACTGAGTCACAGAGTTATTTTCTGACTTGTAAAATCTTCCAGTAAGTATGTATTGCATGTGGCCTGTGGAATCAGCACCATCCCAGGTGCTAGAGAGGAGCAGCAAACAGCCCAGACAGGAACCTGGCTCTTGTGGAGCTGGACTTCTGCACACACTGATGCAGAGATGGCTATCTTTAAAGCCTGAGGCTACCTACACATCCTCCCCGACCCAGTGGAGTAGTTTCCTTGGTAATTTGCACAAACACAATACACACGCATGATCACCATAGGCTTTAGTAATGCAAGGGTAAGAAAATGAGTGGGACATTTCTCTTTGGGACTTACAAAAGTAGGGAAAACTAAATGTCCTAAGCTGTGAGCTTTTAAGAAAAGGGACACTTGTTTTTCAGCCTGAGGGAACAGTGTCTCTGTGGGAGGGTCTCTGTGTTAACTAGACTCCATCCACCTGGGAATTACAGGGGGCTGCGGCACATGGGAAAGTCCAAGTATTTTGTGCAGTGAGTGGGTGGAGAGAGTTTCCTGGACTAATCTGCCCTCAGGTTGGGATGGTGCAGGGACAGTGGGTTAGAGACAGCGGTAGGTGGAGTGGTCTTAGACAGGTGCCTGAAGGGCTGGATGGGGGAGAGGATAGGGCACTGTGCTTGGAAAAGGTTTTGGGACCCCTTTCAGGATGCAGGACATCAAACCCCAAGACTGTGGCCAGGGTATCATCTCTGCTGGGGTCCTTAGCACCCCATTTGGGGCAGAGCAGAATGCCTGGTTGCCTGGAGACTTCTTGACTCATCTGGCAATAGAGCTCCTCTGGTTGTCCCTCTGCCCTTTTCCAGGGATCCCTGTAGAGGCCCTCTAGGGGCCTAGCATGAATCACCCTACAGGAGGCAGGTGTGGAGGCTGGGAGGGAAAGAATGGCAGAAGCCAAAAAGTCAGCAGTTCCCTTGTTATTAGGTGCCATGGAGTCAGGTCCAATTCATAGTGACTCTCATAGGGTTTTCAGTGGCTGTTTGTTTCAGGAGTGGATTGCCACATCCTTCTCCCATTTTTGTGGTGCTGGGGATTGAACCTGGGTCCTCAGAAAGTGTGCAGCAGTGCTCTACCAACTAAGCTAATCCTCAGCCCCCAGCAGTTCCCTAACCCTCTCCAAATGTGGCTACTCCTAAAAGCCTCATTTATGGGCACCTGAGGTGACATCTCCCCCGAGCCCCAGCTGTTTCAGCACTAGCACGATGCCTGTGAAAACGTGGGTCTCCTGGGAGGACTCCCAGGACTTGTGATTGTTGAGGGCTTGCAGATTCCTGTCCCGAGGGCTTGGGAGCAGGAGACCTGCCTCTGAGCAGGAGGAGAATGCTGGGTCTGGGCTCAAGACTGGGAACAGAGAGCATTTAGCAGCTTCTCTGTCTAACCAGAGCCCTGGCACCAGGACTGTCCTCCGAATGGGAGCCAGCAGAGGGCCTGTGAAACACAGCTCAATCCTGTATGTGCAGCCTGAAGCACAGCCCGGTGGGCAAGGAAGATGGCTTCTCCCCCTTTTTCTCTTCCTTTCCTTTCCTTTTGGTTTCCTTCTCTCCTCGTCTTTTCTCAGTCTTTACACTGTCTTCAGCAATGGGGGGATGAATTTTGGGTGGTTCTCCTCAAAAGGCACCATGGTTTGGGTAAGCACTCTCCACTCCCACTATGCTTTTGAATCACACAATGACTTATTCATAAGGTTGCCACTTTCAAGGCAGTAGATTAGTAATGAAGAGCCTATGTCCACAGTGAAATCCTTACCAGCCAACCCCAAATCCGGGAGCGCATGCAAGAAAAGTTGACACTGTCCTCTGAAAAGGGATTTATTTTTAAACAAGAAGAAGACAAGACCCTTGTGGCTGTGCCTGTGTGTGTGTATGCCTCTGTGTGTCTCTTGGTGTGTGTGTTTCATGTGCTGTGATACCGCATAACTCTGGACAAACGTGATACAAAAGTTGAACTTGTCTTTTGTGATGCCCTGTGTATTTTTATAATAAACAAAACATGGAAGGAGAGTCTTCAAACCCCAGCCCCGCCTCCAGAAGGGGCCTCCTCCGCCTTGTCAGACAGTTTCACTTCTGCCACGTTTTTCCTTTCATTTCTCCTTTAGGTGCTTGTGCCTTTCTGATTACCTTTGTAGTGAGAAGCAGGCTGCTTCCCCACCTCTTCTCACTTCTGCTGTTTTGTAATCTTGCCGTTTTAATGAGAGCCAGTCAATAACTATGGAGAGGAGCTGACGACATTACAAAGGAACTCACCCCTTAACAAGTCAACTGTAGACGAGGTGCCAACGGGATGGACAAGAGGATTAAAGTATTTATGCCAAAATATTAGAAGCACACACAGAATTAGCTCTCCTCGTGTAAGATATTTCACTTTTGGCAAGTCTGTATTTAAAAATCTTTTATCCTTGTTTTGCTTAAAGTATTACAATAAGCCCTGGATTTTTCACAGTTACACTTGTATATTTTCACAGCTGTTTTAATCAGAAAAAATTAATGTGCTTTTGATAGCTCAGAAATCTATCACTGGCAAAAGCTTTGCAAAAATTGTGCTATGGAGCAGAGTGGAATCCTCAACATTATATATTTTGCTGGCTATTTGAAATTCATAGAATTTCCCCTAAATATTTTCTTCTACAATTCTTGCCTAAATTAATCGAACAGCTAGGGCTGACTTCTTTGATAATCTCTTTTGTTATGAATGCAGGGATTGGTATTAACGTTCTTTGGGAATCCAATGTGAACTGTCTGTAACTGGAGGAAAATACAATTGCTATTTTTACTGCTATTGGAAGTATTTACGCAAATAAAGTATATGCATAATGGGTTGGCACGTCTGCCATTCTCTTGATGGCTTTATGGCTACTGGCTCAGCCAAGGTGTATCCCTGAATTTTCACGAGCAGGTTATAAAAGAACTTGACTTTGGCTTTTTGAGGTCTAAGACCCATGCACTCGCAGCCATGCACTCTGCAGCTCAGGCATGAAGAATCCACATCATCTTGGATCCAAATGCTAGGTGCACATCATAGTGCTTGAGAAGAAGCCACCAAAAGGAAAGTTTTGTGCAGCCCATTCCTAACACTACCACCAATAATTACAGAGCAACTTGCAACTAGAGAAGGAAGGATGGGGAAGGAACAAAAGAAAGGAACAAAAGTTTCCATTTGCCCCTGTTTGGCAAAGAGGAGGCTGATTTCAAGGAGAGGGGGACTCCGTGGATTAATGTGAACTTTAATACTGAAGCAGTGTGTGTTTATTGCTGGTGACCACAAGACATAAATCTTGCAGGCACAATATACAATGCGAGGCAGCCTCCAGTTTTTTCCCCTCTCCAGTCTCAATTTGTGTGTAAGTGTGTGTTAAGTGCCGTTGAAAAATAGTGACCTTTAATAAAGGATTGTATCCTGCGACTATTTTCCCAGACACACAGTGACCTTTCAAACCAGACTGAGGTGAGGGGGGTGTGGAGTTTGGACTTTGAACTGGCCAGACCCTGCTGGGTTCCTCCCTTCGTAAGCCTGGCCACTTTTTATTGTGTCACCAGGGAGTGTTCTATATGCAAAGCAGGCCGGGCTGGCAGGCTGAACCTTTGCAAATCAATTTGTCTGTGAAGGCGAGGCCGCTGGAGTGAAAGATGGTCTAACAGGGCACACTGGCCTTCTCTTTGTGACATCATCCTCCGTGGTACTCTTGTCAGTCATGTCTGCCCAAGGACTGTTGGGGGTGGGCCTGGTGCTGGGGTCGGGGCTGAGGAGGTGGGAGGGGTTAATCCTCATGACCAACTGTGGCCTGAGAGACAGGGGACAAAGCTGGGGGTGGATGACCTGCCTGACTGAGAGGGTGATGGGGGAGGTTGCCATTGATACCCCATAGACCCTGCTGCCTGGCTGTGGTGGCCAACCCACTATTTCCTCTCTCTTGGGAGCCAGGCATTGATACAGGATGGGACCACCATCTCCCCTGGGCCAGGAGAGAGAGTTCTGAGCAAATGACAAAGGTCACAGGAGCAAGAGAGTTCACCTACACCAACAGAGCTAGCATCCATGAACTTTAACTTTTGACTCTTTTCCATCAAAAATCCTAAGTGACAATCCCATCTGGTAGCAGAGCTTTCCATAGGGTTAATATTACTATTGATTTCCTTAAGTCTTTCCAACACCCAGGACTCCACATTAATCAGTAGCTAAAAATGCCAGGAAAGACAGAAAAAATTCAATTACTTTGTTCTTTAATTCAAATTTCTTCAAGAAGTCCTTCTAAGGATATGGAAATCCTGCATTTTTCATAAAACGGTGGTTAGATCAATTTCTATGTAAGCAATTAATCATCTTTATACTCCATAAAAGATGGAGAGCAGAGTTTGACCTACAGTAGCAAATCGGACTGATTAGTCTCCTGGTGAAAAGTCTGGTGGGAAGATCCCAGATTCCTGACCCACGTACAGATTAACCATGCAGACCCTATGCAGAACCTTACAAAACCACAGGGATTACCAGGGTGGGCTCTTCAGTTGGATGAGCATGAGTCTCAATCCTTGCTCCACATCACTTGTCCAATTACGGGAACTTTGGTAAGTCACCAAACCTCTTTAAGCCTTGGTAGTAAAGAAGAACTATCTTGTGGAGTTTTAGTGAGAATTAAAAGTTAAGGCATATTGACTATTCAACAGCACCCTGGCCCATAGTTAGCCCTCAGTAAGCGTAAGGCCTGGTAATGATATGAGTGAGATGTGATGAATATGGAGGGGTAGTACTAAACAGGACGCACATGTACACAGATGGAGAATGTATGATTCAAAATTTTAATACCTTTACCATCTCTGAAATACTCATTTCATTTTAAAGATCTTTGGATGTTTGGGCAAAATTTGCATTGTATTTTGCAAATTATCATATTGTATTTAAGGGTGTTGATGTAAGTATTATATAGGTAGCATTATACATATACACATATACACGTATATTTCACATGTGCTGTATACACATCATTTTTTTCTGACTACCAATCTATTTTCAGTTGTAACCCCCAAGCATAGGGCACTAAAATTTATTTGTGTATCATGTCCTTTTCTCCATGGGATCACAGGATGATTTGCAGAGAGTCAGTGTCAAGCTGACAGGGAGAAAATGTTTTTGGGAGCAGGATTTGAAAGGAGAAGTCACTGTGAGGCAAGACTAGCCATTCATTTGTAAAGAGCACAGACGTGATTGGCATGGGCTCAAGTCTGAAAGAAGAATTCTTAAAAACTATTTTTTTTAAGTTGAATTTTAAGTCAAATGGTGAAATTACATTAGTTGAATGTACATTGGAACATTGGTTGAATGTACCTGATTTGAGGGAAACGATTTTACTGATCCTTTTATTTAGGAATTCACAATGGAGGGAGCAATAATGGGGGACTGGGGAAATGAAGTGAACACAGGTAGGAATTTCAGGGAGATCTGAGACAACATAGAGTGTTCTAGGTGAAGAACTAGAAGTACTAAAGGCAACAAGCTAAGAGTTCAAAAATCAGATACTGGAACCAGAGTTAAGGTCCTAGAATCTCTTAAGAATAACACACAAAACAAAACAAAACAAAGCCCACCCCCTAAGCCCCTAAACAAACAGAAAATACCCCAATGTGTAGGCGCGCACGCATGCTCGCGCGCACACACACACATGCACACACACACACGCACACACAACAATAAAGAAACAGGAAGAAAAATAATCCTTTTAACCACAAATTTGTGGTATAATATAAAGGCTTTCAAGGAGCACGCTTTAAAGAAAGGTTATATTGATTGTCTCCTATGAAACACTAAGACTTTAGGATTGGTAGCAGACATAATGTGTAGTATGGAGCCAATTAATGATATATTCAGCCAAATGAAGAAAGAATAATAGAAGCAGGACATGCAAGTCCAGTGGGACCTTGTTTACTCATCTGGTGGATTTAGTTATCCAAAGTGTGAAGTCATACTTCCTAGACCATAAAACCACATGTTTCCAAAACTTAATCCAATACAAGCAGAACCTGAGGAAGGTACTCTTCAAATTCCTTGCCTTCTAGTCATTTTACAGAGTACCATGGCATTCCCTAAATAAGAGATGAGTTGAGGTCATTTTAGCCAGAGCTTGAAAAGGGTCAGGTTTAGAAACAAGACAAGGGAGAAAATGTTCCTGGAGTTGGATGAGCAGACACCATTCTTAGGAATGCTGGGTGGGTTGATACCATTGAAAATGCTTAGGCATAACACTTCTAGTGTACCCAGAGGTTGAGTTGGAAAAAGCCCTGGGGGAAACTGGAAATGGCATGGCCCTATTGTCCTTGTTATATTCTGCTCTGTTTTTCTTAGACTTTGGAAAACCCTCCTTGAATCTTCTTCCACTGCTCACGGATACAGGGGATTATGCTATCTTGGAAGGCCCTACAGGAAGACAAAGTTGGCTCCTATTATCACCTAGAATTTTGGAGAAAAATGAGAAGGGATTAGGAATCCATGATGAGGCAAAAGCTAATGTCCATAGGGTGGGGTGGACATTAGCCAGATGGAAGAGAAGGTTTGGGTACAAGTTGTCTGGGAGGTGGTGGCCAGCTGCTGGAGGAGTACAGCCCTTTGTCAGGGCAAAGAAACTCAGGCACCATCTTTCCCTCTCTGTTTTCAAAGGAGGGATAATGATGCCACTTTTCTGCTGTTGTTTTGGCCATACAGAGTGCTCTAAGAGGGGTCATGTTCCAGGATCCAGTCCAGTTTAGACTGAGATGTGAGCATCTTTAGGGTGATATGTATGAGGAAAGTAAAGATGGAAAAGGGCAAGACCTCTTGTCCTAATGTACTCAAGTTGGTAATTTTAATTATCCATCAGATATTTATCCATGTGTCAGCTTGTTGTGCTGTGGGGCTTGCATGTTACTGTGATGCTGAAAGGTGTGCCACTGGTATTTTAGATAACAGCAGGGCCACCCATGGTGGACAGGTTTCAGCTGAGCTTCCAGACTAAGACAGACTAGGGAGAAGGACATGGTTAACCCACTCCCAAAATAATTAGCTATTAAAAACCCTGTGAATAGCAGAGTTGTTGTTGTTGTCAGGTGCCCTCAAGTCAGTATCTGACTCATAGCGACCCTCTGTACAACAGGGGAAACATTATTGTCAGTGCTTCTCTGCTGTGCATAGGGTTTTCAATGGCAGATTGATTTTTGGGAGGGGGTTGCCAGGTCCTTCTCCCAAGCCTACAGCTTCTGGTGTTCCTAGGTGGTCTCCCATCCAGGTACTAACCAGGCCCGACCCTGCTTAGCTTCCGAGATCTGATGGGATTGGATGCCACAGGGCTATGGCTGCAGGCGTGAATAGCAGAGAAGCACTGTCAAATATAATGCTAGAAAATGACCTTTCCTGCCCCCAAGACTGGAAGGTATTCAAGAAACAATTGGGGAAGAGCTACCTCCTCAAAGTAGAGTTGACCTTAATGATGTTGTTGTTGTTGTTAGGTGCCGTCAAGTCGTGTCCGACTCACAGCGACCCTCATAGGGTTTTCAATGGCTGACTGTTTCAAGATTGCCTTGGGAGTGGGTTGCCATGTCCTTCTCCCATTTTAGTGGTGCTGGGAATTGAACTCGGGACCTCTACCAACTAAGCTAAATCCCAGCCCGACCTTAATGATAGGAATGGTGTAATGCCCCAGAGACCTCCTTTTGCTGATGTGGCATGACTGGAAATGAGAAGAAACATAGTGGTTGCAACAATGGGCTCCAATATGAAGAAGATTGTGTGCATGGCACAGTATTAGGCAGTGTTTTGTTCTGCTGTACACAGGGTTGCTACTAGTAGGACCCGACTCAACAGCCCCAAACAACATCAGCTAAGAAGCCAGTGTCTCGCTTGGGATCTCTGATAGCAGAGTGCAGCTGTCTGGTGGTTTATAGCTGCTTGGACCATAGCAGATGTCAGTGATTACTGGAGCAGGTGCTGGAAGCATTCTGCAAGATCACTCTGGGAATGTAGCTGGCATGGCACCTGGTGAGGATGGTGCCCAATAAGAGAGAACGGTCACATTATGTTCTTATACTTAATTGTATATTCTCCTTTACCTAATCTCTTCAGTTACAAAGTGAAGCCTTAAGGTTTTTACAATTCAACCAGAGTTAGCCAGGCATGGTGGCCAACGTCTCTAATCCTAGGGACCTGGGAGGCTGAGACAGGAAGACAGCAAGTTTGAGGCCAGAGGCGGCCTGTGTAATTTAGACTGTCTCAAAATACAAATATAAAAAATGGCCTGGTGGTGTGGATCAGTGGTAGAATGCTTGCAAAGTATGCATGAGGCCCTGGGTTCACTTCCCAAGTACCAAAAACTGAACAAACAAAACAACAACAACAACAAAAAAAAACAAAAAAAAGGCAAAACAACCCCCCTCACAAAAAAGAAAAACCTGTCCACCCACCCAACAACAAATGTCTCCCCCAAAACAAATCAAAAACAAAAACAAATAAGTGAAAAACCAATTCAACCGGAGTTTCTTATGTGCCTCTCATGCACTTGGGCCAGGCTGAGTGGTAAGGACTTAATGGAATCTTGTTGCACAGGTGCAGCATGCAGTGCCTGCTAAGAATGTAGCAATGGTCGGTCTTTCTCTTAGTCCAGCCTTGTGCAGGTCTGGAAGGAGGCAGTCAGGCATGAGCCTACTCATGTAACAGAGGAGGAAATAAAAAATCAGAGAGCTTACAAAGCTTGGCTCCTATTCTACTGCTTTTCACACTAGGTTTGGAATATTTGGTGTTTGTTTTGCTGCCATTTTGAAATAGAAACAGATTCTGCCGATGAATCACTTCATTTACTACCTGTTTTCCCAGGGAATGGGGAGCAGCATTTCCCTTAGAGATCTAGCCAGGAAGCCGTGGAGGCCCTTCAGCCATCAGCACCTGTGGGCTGTAAGGATGGAAGAGGTATTTCTTCTGGGGGTGGTGGTGGTGGTGGTGGTGATGGTGGTGATGGGTTCATCATGAGATCTTTGATGCTGTAGGCCATGGCTCCAGCCACAGTGTGCTGAGAAGCACTTCTTGCTGCTACCTTTCCTGGGCCCATTTGTCCACCAGAAGAAGCCCTGCCAGTGGGGAATCCATGACTCAATTCTTACCTTCTTCTTGCCTGTATCTGCAGGATGGCTTAACATACACTTGTTACTGAAAGTAGCTTATGTGTCTCTCCTGGGAGGTATGTGTGTTCAGAGGATATTCTGGGAGCAGGAGATTGAACCCTGATTTAAAGCAAAGAGGGGATGCAGGAGTCCCATATCCCAGTCTCAGAGTAGAGGAGGATCTCTGTTGCCAGGGCTTGAGTATTGTCAACACTCTCTCAGGTTCTATCTTCTGTTTGCTTCATTTGGTCCAAACAGATGGATTCTCTCTGTAAAGGAGAATAGGCAGCTTCTGACCCTTATGCTTACAATCTCCAGGCCAGTGATATGGGTGATTCTCTCCTGCCAGTTCTAGTTAGAAAACCCTGGGAAGGACTCCTCTTGGCCCTGAGAAGGTCACATGCTCATCCCTAGAACCATCATTGTGACTAGAGATGTTCATCCTTGGGGTTATCCTTGGACCAATTATTGTAGCCAGAGGGATGCCTATGCCAGTCATCAGAACCATTTGTTGTGCTAGCGGAGAGCAGTTTCCAGAATCAGAATGGGGAGTTCTTTTGTCAGAAGAAGGAAGGGTCAATGTACTTGCAGCCTTGTAAATGGAACATTTGGAAAAAACAGATGCTGAGCTGAGTGGCACTGGCCTATAAGATCTTCCGTGGTCACCTGGGCCATGGAGCTGGCAGTATAGACCTTTAATTGGGTCTCTGCCTGACCACACATCTTTTTGCTTTAGCCTGGACACTGGGATGAGGCTGGTGCCTTCTGAAGGAAAAGCAGGGATATGCTTATGACTTTGGAGTAACTGATGCGTTTTTGTGTTTTATGGGTAATTACACCTGCAGATATTCATTTTTTTAGAATCATGATGGAATATTTATTTGAAGCTTGACAAAATTTGCTATCAAAACTTGATGATAAAGATTCCATAAAATATGATGATGGGAAATAGACTAATAGATTTTCATGTCTGAGTTTTCTACATCTTTCTTTCTTTCTTCCCTTTGTTAGTAAATGATGGTAGAGTACAGAGTAATAAAGCATTGGCTTTTTCCATTATGCAACTATTATGTCACTTTTGTTACACTTTTATCAACTTACAAGGTTTATGGAGGCTTATGACTAATATGTAGTAAAACTCAAATGCATATTTGGGTTATATTCCCCTATTTTTCCAATGTACTCATGAAATTGCATTGTTTACATTGAGATTATCCCCTCTCCCTTTATTCCTCCAAACTCATTCTCTCTCCGTCCTACCTTCTGCAATCTTCGCTTCCCTCTTCTAGTTCCATTCCTTCTTCTTTCTGATCTTTATATTGTTCCTTCCTTGCTAAGTTCACTTGTGCACTTTTTATATATCAACTTATGTATTGGATTTTTTCTTCCCTTAAGTATGATTCAGCTCCCACATATGAGTGAGAACATATGGTATTTCTCTTTTTGAGTTTGTGTTCATTCACTTAAGATGATGCTCTCAAATTCCATCCATTTTGGGCTGGGATTTAGCTCAGTTGGTAGAGCACTGCACTGCTATCTCTGAGGTCCCAAGTTCAATTTCCAGCACTGCAAAAATGGGAGAAGGACCTGGCAATCCACTCCCAAGGCAATCCCGAAACAGTCAGCCATTGAAAACCCTATGAGGGTTGCTATGAGTCGGATACCGACTCGACGGAACCTAACAAATTCCATCCATTTTGCTGCAAATGACATTATTTCATTTTTTTATTGGTGAGTAGTATTCCATAGTGTACATGTGCCATAATTATTTTTTTATCCACTCTTCTGTTGATGGGTACCTTGGTTGGTTCCATATCGTGGCTATTGTGAAAAGTGCTACACTGAATATGCATTGAATATGGAGATGCAGGTGTCTCTGTGGTATGATGACTTGTCTCCCTTTGGGTATATTCCTAGTAGTGGTATAGTTTTCTGAGCTATCTCCATATTGATTTCCAAAGTGGTTGAATCAATTTACAGTCCCACCAACAGTGTAAAATGGTTCCTTTTTTCCCACAACCTTGCTAGCATTTGTTATTATTTATTTTGTTGATCTTGGCCATTCTTATTGGAGTTAGGTGGAATCTCAGAGTTGTTTTGATTTGAATTTCCCTAATGGCTAGAGATATGAGAGAAGGACATGGCAATCCACTCCCGAGGCAATCCTGAAACAATCAGCCATTGAAAGCCCTATAAGGGTTGCTATAAGTCAGACATGACTCGTTGGCACCTAATAATAACAACAACAACAATGGCTAGAGATATTGAGCATTTTTTCATGTGCTTCATAGCCTTATGAACTTCTTCATTTGAGAACTGTCTGTTCAATTCCTTTGTCCATTTGTGTATTGGATTATTTGTTGTCTTGGGATTTTCTTTATTGAGTTCTTTGTAAATTCTAGAAATTAGTCCTGTTAGATGTATAGGATGTGAAGATTTTCTCTTATTCAGTGGGCTCTTCCTTAACTTTGTTGTTTCCTTTGCTGTGCAGAAGCTTTTAAATTTCATGTAATCCCATTTGTCTATTCTTGGAGTGATTTCCTGAGTAATTGGAGTCTTATTAAGGAAATGATTTCCAATGTCTATGTGTTGGAGCGTGTTGCTTATTTTTTCTTCTAGTAATTTTAAGGTTTCTGGTTTTACGTTGAGGTCTTTTATCCATTTTGAGTTAACACTCATGCAAACTGAGATGTGCAGGTCTGTTTTCATTTTTCTTACCTGCAGATATTCTAAGAAGCATTTTCTTGATGGATCGTAAAGTGTTAAGTCCTTCCAGAAGTTTCAAAAACAATAGAAGACAAGGTCCCAAGCTTGGAAGAATTTATACTCTCCTGCGGTTGACAAGATGTCCACATGTGAAATACTTACAGAGGTGTTCTTTCATGATGCATCCAATGGTGTCTGTAGACTAGGCTCTGAGCTCTGTGGCATATCAGAGGAGAGGTGGGGCTTGGAGTGAAAAGCAAGGGAAAGCTACTGGGAGGGATTCTATCTGGGGCTTGGGGAATAAAGTACACAGGGAATGCAGGAAGCTGAACTCACAAATAATAATAGTTCTAAAATTTTTATAGGGCCTTAGGATAGATAAATGAAAATCAGTTTTGTGAAGGATGTAGTAAGAGTGGATGCTGCCTCAGGGTGAAGATTCAGGTTTCTTTTCCCGGAGAATATGAAATACATTTCATTCTTCGGCTAAAGCTTGGGTTTGGCAAAGGACAATTAGCTTTCTATAGATTCTCTGCTTTGCTAGTAATACTCTCGGAGGTTCTCAGCTATGGATCATATACATAGCAATGGAATAGTGAAAACCACTTGTACTTCTTATTACAAGCAAGCTAGGACTTGCTCATGAATGAATAAATGGGAAATGTTAAAAGAGACTTTAAAAAAAGACCACAGTTAGCAAGTATGGCAGAAGTTGCATAAAAATAGTGAGGGCACAGGAAAGAATAGATGTGATGGAAAAACGAAGTCCTTAAAAGTCCAGCATTTGGATGCCAGTTCTACATTTGGGGTGTGACCTTGGGCACCAATACTCAGTTTCTGGGCCTGTAAAAGGGGAATAAAGATAGAACTTACTTGACATTATTTAAAAAGATAGGATAGACTTTCTATATAAAACACTTAGCACACTCCATGGCAAGTAGTACAGATGTGATAAATAGTTGTAATTATAAGGTGTGATAAGAAAACAGTGCATGTTTAAATAAACAAAATTTACTACAGTAAAACACACAATGCCATTAATCCCCCTCAAACACAAATTCCCCTTGCATCAAACACACTTATCCATTGTCCTTGCCACTTTTTGAAGCCGTTCTAGAAGTATTTCCTCCATCAAGACCATGCTCCGTGATACACATTGCTTCTGGTATGACAATTTCTGTTAGAAACATTACTGTGTGTCCTCACTCACCTTATTCACTGTATCTGGCACCATGCAACTCCTGGCTCTTCCCTAAAGTCAAAAGGACCACAAAAGGCAAACTTTTTGAATTGATTCACAACATCAAGGCAGCTACAACTAAAGACACTTATGAAGGAGGACTTCCAAAACTGCTTCAGAGAGTGGCAAGAATGGTGTGTTTGAAGTCAGAGGGAGTGTTTTGAGGAGAATTAATGGCAATGTATCTTTTATTGTAATAAATTAAAAAAATTTTTAAACATCGCCTGTATTTTTGATCACATTATGTATTATAAGGAAATGTACATGTGATGTGGTCAGTTGGGGAGCTGGAAGCATTGTGGTTCAATGCCTAGTGTGTGTTTGATCTTGGGATATTTAGGCATTTTACCCACATAATTAAATGGAATCTCCACTAAAGACATTTGAGGAAGATGTGATCATCGCTTTAGAAACAAGGAAACTGAAACTGGGTATAGTGGCACATGCCTATAATCCCAGCGATTTGGGAGGCAGAGGCAGAGAAGGATTGCCAGTTCGAGGCCAGGGGCAGCCTGCATAGCCTAGTGAGACCCTTTATCAAGACACAAAAATAAAAAAAAAATGGGCTGGGTGTGCAGTCCAATAATAGAGCACTTGTAAAGTTGTGCGAGGCCCTGGGTTCAGCCCCTAAGTGCCACAAAAACAAAACAAAACAAAACAACCCCAAAACAACAACAACAAACAAAAATAAGAAACTGAGACTGAGATTGGCTAAGAGGCACAGTGGGGCTGATTTGAAACTAGACACACCTGCTCTTTTCCTCATGGGAGGGCAGATCAAAGGCAGCTGGTGGGAACTGCCACTGGCTGAAGGGTAATTTCCAGGCCAGCGCTCTGTGTTGCAGCCTCTCCACTCAGCTGTCACAGAAGAGACCTGGGAGGTAGGGGCAAAAGGCCCTGTGGTGAAACCCACTGGAAATGGTCACTGAAGACCAGAACAGCGGGCTGCCTCTTGTTCAGCATAACTCCCTGATGAGCCCGTGTGCATTTGCTCAGCACTGGTGCTCTGAGAGGATTCCTGAGATTTGCTAAGCAAGTGTGAACTTTCCCTTCCCTTGGGTCCGTGCCTCTCCTCTCAGGGAGCCCGGGGGCACTTGGGAGCCTCATGCTTCTGTGACCCGGCTCCAGGCCAGTGGAGGAGGGATGTTGGCTCAGACTCCCCAAGTGGGGGTGGCAGCCGGCCTCCACAATGGCTCCTGTCTAATGAAAACATTGCAAGATGGACAAGATGCAAAGCACAGCAGAGCTGCCGATGTCTGTGTAGGCAGGTGTGGGGAAAAAAAACTTTTGAGCAGGCAAAATTGAACAGCTGAGACACGGGATAGCGTGGGAAAAGGGGCTCATGAGATCCAAAGCTGTGATAAGAGGGAGATTATTCCATCATGACTCTGCCAAGGAGAGGGACAGTCATATACAAAGGGCAGGCACCCCACACACGCCCATTTCTTTGATTTCACAGTGGAAAACACTCAAAACAGTCTCCCACAGCTGGCCCCATCCACAACACCCTACCACCCCGCCTCCGTTTGCACTAGTTTTCTTTGAAGGAGGAATGCAAGACTTCTAGTGCACATCACCTTTGCTCTCCTGTGATTTTAATTTTATTTTCAGCTCATATTTTAATTTCTTCATAGCTAAGTGTTTTCCTCTGGCATAGTATTCTGCTTTTTGCTTAAAGTCTCTGCCCACTTCTTTACTTGGTTTTAACCATTGGGACTCAATTCGAAGGCTTTTTTTTTTTTTTTTAATTACTATTATTGCATTTTAAGAAAAAGAAACCAGTTTACTACCACTATTCCTAGTTCTTAAAATACAAAGCAGTTTGATAGAAATTTTCTTTTCTCTTAGAGATGGAGTTTATTTCAGTTTATAGCCTGTTGTCTTCACACCATTTTGGTGACTAATACTGTAAGATGGATTTCCTTTTTTGTTTTTTCCTTCCTTGAAGTGGGTTTCAAATCCCCAAAGAATTTCTGGAAGGGAGAAAAAAAATCCTTTAATTCAAAGCAAGAGAAAACAAAACAAAAAAGCATAAGAGAGCTGACAAAAATATCATGTTTAATGAAACCAAGTTTCATCCCTGCAGATGGCTGGGGAGGCACAGATTGACCTAAAGATAGAAAAACAGGTTTCCTTTACGTTCTTTGTAAAGTGTGGCTTTTCTTTTGAAGGTTGCATGTATGACTGACCAGTGCATCTTGGAGTCCCTGAGCCCTAAGCCTAACAGGTAAGAGGAAGCCAAACTAGCCTTCTCAACTGTTCCTGTCCTCTGTGCAGAATCCAGACACACAACTTGACCCTTTCCCATTAAGAAAGCATGCTGTGGCTTTAAGGATTCTCTATGAATGTCTGGCCTATGAAATTCCAAGGTAACAATGGCACAATTTATTTTGGATCTTTTTTTGCTAGAGAATAAGGGGGAACCTGTGTATCTCTAATTCCACACTCTCTGCCTTCCTTTTCATATACACCATCTTGTGCTCAATCCAGAGCAATTTTTAAAATTAAAAAAAAATTTTTTTTAAAGACAAAGTCTTCCTATGTAGCCCAGGCTACCTGAAACTATGTAGCTCAGTCTAGCCTTGAACTCACTGTCCTCCTTCCTCACTTTCCTGTGTACAGGGATTATAGGTGTAAACCACCACCCAGAGCAGTTTTAGGCACCTGGCTGAAGTCTCTGACTTCCCTCACCACACAAGGCCTGCATTTTTTTCCAGACTTCATTTCTGCCTCCCCCAATGCCCCCACCCCATTCTCCAGAGTAGGAATTCTTCCTATATATTATCTACTCATTTTTCTTCCTTTTAAGATGAAGATGGACACCTTAACTCACTGAATGGGTTTGTTGAACCCAAGGAAATGCTCTTCTTCCTCTCTTTTTCTTCTTCACTCCTTTCTTTTTCCCTCTTAGTTTATTCCTGTTCATGTACCTCGCAGCTACATTTCTGACTGAAATTCCCTATTTTAAAAATTAAAAAAAATCCCTTATATTTTGACATCTTTTACTTTATAAAAGCTTCATATCATACTTATAATCCTATTGGCCTGATAAATAGCAGCTGTTTTTTTTTTTTATATTTTCAAATTGTAAAAAAGTTTCACTTTAGGAGTGATAGCTAGTATACAACAATGAGTCTCTGTAGTAAAAGAATTTACATTTCACTTTTACAGTGTAGATCTATTGTGTCATTTGAGGAAATCCTGTGTTCCTTTATGCACTTTTCATCCCCTCATTTTTTTGCCCCATCCTAGTCATCACCACTTTAGTAGAAACTTAGCCACAAGTGTCTGTTCCTCCATTCACCTGGTGAGTGAGTGCTGGGTGTCTTTGGCTTGCATCCTTGCCTTAATTCCTCAGGGTGAGAAGAAGGCAGGGTGGGTGTGAAGGGAGCAACCAGGCTTTCTAATCACTTGGAAAACATAACCCTTCTCTTTGGCTTTGTTTTCTGCTGAGACTTCAAGTTTGTTGCATCACACCTGGCCCCCCAATAATTGCATCCCTGACATTAAAGGTTATTGCCCCCTTCAGTAGGGACAAAATGAAGCTGAAGAATTTGGTGACAGACCACAGGGAAACTCACTGGGGTAAGGTATTGTGGGAACCTAAAACATCAGCACCCAGAAGCCTTGTGTGGGTTTGGTTGGCACCCATACTAACTCATGGGGTAAAGCTCACGTAGTAGGAAGAATGATCCTGTGCTTGGAAGACTGGTTAATAATGTCCCATCCTTGTTTGGTGGTTTTTGTTGTTCACAGTCTTTCTATTCTTTCTTTCAAATTGCCTCATAATGTCTTCTTGCTTTCCTCTTTGCCAAGCCTACATGGCCAGCAAGGGTTAAATGTAGTTAGCTGTGCTGTGTTTAAAGGCAGCCCCCACTCCCTCTCCCTCTCTTTCTCTCTCCCTCTCCCTCTCCCTCTCTCTCTCTCTCTCCCTCTCCCCTTCTCTCTCTCTCTCCTCTCTCCCTCCTCCTCCTCTCTCTCTCTCCTTTTCCCTCTCCCTCTCTCCCTCTCAGTCTCCCTTCCTCTCCATCTCTCTCTCTCTCTCCCTCCCTCACACACGCTCACTCAAACTTAAAGTGGCTTGATTTCCATTATGAAAGGTGAAGTCCTAGCAGGCAATTACCCTGGGAACAAAGTTAACAGCGCCCACTTGGAACACAGAGTCTTAAAAAGGTTAGCTTATTTTTTCTAAGGGCTATAAGGAGGCTAGCAGGGTGCTTTTCCCCCTTTCCTGGCCACTCCCCTCTCTCCATGTGCTGCTTCTAGAACATCCTGGTGCTCAGGCCTGGCCTCACAAAAAGGAACAACCATTCATGTCCAGACACATTGCAGACTTCTGGCAAAACAGGCCGAGCTCACGAAAATTTACACTTTTCCTGGCACCTGGCCGAGCGTATGAGCAGGACTTGGCTTGGCTTTGCTTTCAGTTAGAAAAGCCCATTGGGGGTGTGGGGAGGAAGGTTGGGGGGTGGCAGCAAGATCCCTGTGAAGGGTCAGAAATGCTGAAATAAATATCAGCTCGGTTAGGGAGAGCAATTCCTGTAATTATATCTGCCCAATGGCTTATAATCAGCATTCTTAGCGGAGCCTGTAGCTTTCATGTTGTCTCCTTTTGTGTCGGTATGGGTGGCACTGATGGTGGGGGCAGGGGGCAGAATAACACCTTGATTTCTAAAAGTGGCAGTGTTAGTGGTGGTTGTTGCTGTTAATATGAATGTCACTCTTATGAGGGTTACCTTTGAAATAGTGCCAGGGGTACATTTGCTGGAATTTCTGGTGGTGGGGACAGGGGTCTTAAGGGAACGTAGAGATTGTGCATTGTTTTTCATTGGGGAAAATTCTTTGCATACAGACATTTAAAGCAACAAACAAAGCCCACTGTTTGAATGAAGTTCAGGCTTCCCTTTTGGTCCTGACCTCTAAGGAGTGACGGTCCGCCTTGGATTCCATTTTGGTCCTGCCCTCTAAGGAGCGATGGTCCGCCTTGGATCCCAACCTGCCATAGTCCCCTTCTCCATCTTCCCACTTTGAAAACTTGAGAGAAACCAGCCGTCTGCCAGTCCACAGGCTGTGTGTCATTTCCTTCCCTCTCCGAGCCTCACTCTTTCCACAGAGGAGACTTTTCAAATTAACATTTTCAGTTCATTAAAGGCCTTTTTGCAAACATTTCGTTCTGGTGAAGGCAGCGTTTCATGTGGAAATGGTCAGGCGCACGTTGGCGCCGAATGGTGTGAGAAGGAATAAAAGGAAAATCAAATTCCTTGTCCCCAAGTGGGCAGACAGCAAGATGTAAACCTCAAATGGGTCTTCCTTAGAGGATGGAGAGATTTCTCTAGAAGGGAAAAACAAAGTCAATTGAATGAAAATTATTTGCTCTTGTTTGTTCTGTAAAACTAGCAAAGAAATAGGGGAGCTGGGCTTCGATTCTCCATCTCTAAAATAATAAATAAAGAAACACATGAATAGATGGATTCTGGGGGAATGAGCATCTCACCACTGTGCTGCTTGCTCTTGCTTTTGTGAACATCTATTATAGCCTTTCTAGAGCTCTTTCTGTGCTTGTGGAGTAATGTAAGAAAACCTTGTTGCCTCCGGATGAAAATATGGCTTTCTCTTCCCTGGCTGGTTAGAATGAGAAACTTCAAGAATCTCGTGCAGATGGCTGGCTTCCTCTGAATAGACCAATGGAACAAGGCAGCAGGACCTAGATGGGCTTGAATGCTTGGGGATGGTTGGGCCACATTTCACAAGTACTCAGTTGATATGGTACTGAAGACAGGTGTGCAGGGCTTGCATTTCTGTTGCTGTCATTGTCCCAGGCCTGGAGAAAATAACCAAGAATCTTAGAGTAGGAAGAAACCTGAGAGATGACAGATTAGTTTTTTTTTTTTCCTAATTTTTAAAACTGTTTTGTATGGCCCCAGGCAATCTCAGTGTTACCTCTATTTTTATCTGTTTCACACAGTGGAGTTTGGCTTAAGATTTCCACCAGACCTCAAATTCCATGAGGGCTGGGCCACATTTGTGTTGTTTGTTGCTTGCACAAAGTCAGCTGAGGTTAATATTTGTTAAGTGAATAAAGATAATGAATGTGGCTTGAAAGGAGTTTGAGAACTACGAGTCTAGTCCTTTTCTCCTCTGCTCCTATGCATTTTACAGCAAGGCCAGAGAAGCTAAATGAGTTTCCCAGAGTCTCTGAGTTGATCATCTGGCCTAAGGACTGGTTACCAGTCCTTAGACCCAACCAATAGCTAGACTAGTGTCTCCTCCAACGATGTTGTTGTTGTTGTTGTTAGGTGTGTTGAGTCATGTCTGACTCATAGAGACCCTTATAGGGTTTTCAACGGCTGATTGTTTTGGGATTGCCCCTGGAGTGGATTGCCATGTCCTTCTCTCACCTCCATCAATAGGACCCAACTAAAACGACAAATGCCCAATCTGCAGGGCTGGCTTTCAGGTGGCAACATCCATTCCCCATTCCAAATCCAACCAGAGCTGGGCATAAGGAACTGAACATTTGAGAATATGAGCTCCACATGGGCCAGGATTACATCTGTTTTTCTTATTACTGTGTGCTGGGTGCCTAGCACAGGACCTGACCTTAGTAGCTGCTCCGTTATTGTAATATTTGAACACAAACACAACTCCATGCCAAGCTCCCCTGTCTTGAGTAATCTAGAAAGGAAAGAGAAGGCTCAGTCCTCAATTTGGCTTGAAGAGCTCTAGGACCATGAAGGTCTTTGGGTCTTTGCCACAGTATTAGCATTGAGAGAGCTCCATTCTCACAGCACCCAGACTCTATGGCCCAGCATCCCTAGCAAGCAGCAGGACCAAGAAGCCTTACTCTTAGGGATTGTACTAGGAAATAAATAAGCAGTTCTTGCCCTGCTTGAACATAGTTTGAACACAGCTGCCAGTTGGTCCTACCCCTATAATCTTCTCACTCTTGCTCTTTGCAAATAACACACTTCTACAGCCTGAACCCATGGGGTGGTGCAAAAAGCCCTGGATGCCTGAAGTAGCAGATTTGAGTGGTAGAGCTGGCTTCAGAATTTCCTGGCTTTGTAACCTTGTGCATGTCCCTTGTCCTATTAGACCTTCGGTTTCTTCCTTTGTTTGAAAGGAAAAACAGACCATGTGGATTTGCTTCATACCACTGTGTGGCATTGGTTGAGTTTCTTAGTCTTGAGCACTAAGCTTTAGTGTCCTTAACTGTAGAATGGGTTATTAATGGAATGTACTTCTCAGGCAGGGCTCAAGTCAGGATAACATGAGCTAATGTGTGTGAAAGGCTTAGCAAAGCAAATGGTGCATATATGTTGTTGTCATACTTGTTATCACACAAGAATTGTAAAAATCACATGGAATGTGCCAGGCATGGTGGCACAGGTCTATAATCCCAGTACTCGGGGTTGAGACAGGAGGATCATGAGTTCCAGGCCAGCCTGGGATACATAGTGAGATCCTGTCTCAAGAAAACAGCCAGGTGTTGTGATGTATACCTGTTATCTTAGCAACTCAGGAGGCTGAGACAAGATTGTGCATTCGAGGCCAGAAGCACCCTGTGCAATTCAGCAAGACCCTGTCTCAAACAAACAGACAAACTGAAACCAAAAACCCACCACTACCACCACCAACCACCAAGAATCCCCACATGGAATGACTCATTCTATGCAAAAATTCTATGTAATGTAAGGAATCGCTGTTGGATTTTTAATTATTTTCTATATGTCTCCAGTTGGCTGCTAGCATTCACACTTAGCTCTGTTTTGCAAGAATCTTGAAGGTAAATGGGTCCAAATGTGAGTCATGACCTTGTTCCATCCCAGGGTTCTCCCCTCCTCCCTCACTCTACCTGCCCCTAACTCATGTCCTCTTCCTGTATTTCTTGATACAGAAAATAATGTTACTATAGCTGCAGTGGTCCAAGCCAATGGAGGGGAAGATGTAAAATTCTACCTCACCTTCAAAATTAGTCAATTACCAAGAGCTGTCACTTCTTACAGTTAGGGAGACCCACTCTAACACTGGACAGATTCTCCTGCTCTGAGGCCCCCTAGTTTCCAGCCATAGCTTCTCCTGGGGGTATAGGCACTTGTCTCACAGGCCCTGCTGTGCCATTCTTGCCATCTGTATTCATGCTATGTTGCTTATTCCCCTCTCTTGCCTTTGGCCTTTATACAAATTGCTCCTCTTCTCCTCACCTGGACAAATCCCTTTGGATCCTAGGCAAGAGCATGCCTGTAAGAATGCCTCCTTGACCACTTCCTGCAGTCGGCATGATGAGTTCTTTCTAGGGACATCTTCCTGCACTGTGCCTGGCATCCATCTCCCCAGGGATTTATCATCAGGCTATATGAAGATGTTTGCTGTCTAAACCCTCAATTAAAGTGTCTTCATCTCCATATGCAATCTAAAATAAAAACAATATTAAACCATATATGTAATAGTAATAAGAGGTAATCTCCCCCCTCAGGACTGTCTTTCTCTTTACCATTGAGATATATACCACTTCTTCACTCTGTATTATTATTGGGCACTTGTGTGTACTAGGTTCTGAGGCTTTACACATGTTAAAACTCATTTAATTCTCATAATAATTGCACAATATGCTATTTCCATTATATCGATGAGGAAATTGAGGCCTCCAATGGTAAACTAACATATTCAAGGCCTCAGAGCTAGTAAATGGCAGAGCTGGGCTTTAAATATTAGAAAAATTGCTCCAGAATCTATGTTTTCTTTCTTTTTTTTTATTGGAAATTTTTAATGTACATCTTAATGTGATTCATTTTGACATGCATTTCATTGTGACATTTCCATATATGCATTTTGATAAACATTATTCATATAGGTTACCCCTACCCTCCCCTATGCTTCCCCCCCCCCACCCTTCCCATCTAAGTTTCCCATCTAAGTCTTCTCTATCTTTTACTTAGTAGTATTTTTCTACATGTCCTTGGGTTCCAGTTCTGTTTAAGATAGAAACTTTTCCTGTAGTGGTCTTTGTTTTTATCTTGCTAGAACAATTACATACATTTTCTAGACCATTTATATTGACATCATTCTTATCTCCCCCCCTTTTATTATGATCTGACCTTTGAATAGGATTTTTCCTTCTTATAATTTTGAATCAGCTCCCTCACATGAGTGAGAACATGTGTTGTTTCTCTTTCTGAGCTCGTGTTTGTTCACTTAAAATAATTTTCTCTAATTCCATCCATTTTGCTGCGAATGACCTTATTTCATTTTTCTTGATTGCTGAGTAGTATTCCATTGTGTATATATACCATAGTGTTTTTTATCCATTCTTCTGTTGAAGGGCACTTTGGTTGATTCCATATCCTTGCTATTGTGAAAAGTGCTGCATGGAACATGGAGACACAGGTGTCTCTGTGGTATGATGACCCATCTCCCTTTGGGTAAATTCCCAATAGTGTTATAGCTGGGTCATATGGTAGATCTATTTTTAGTTTTTTGAGGTACCTCCATATTGATTTCCACAGTGGTTGCACCAATTTACAGCTCCACCAACAATGTAAGAGTGTTCCCTTTTCCCTGCAACCTTGCCAGCATTTATTGTTGTTTGTTTTATTGATCTTGGCCATTCTTACTGGTGTAAGGTGAAATCTCAGAGTTGTTTTGATTTGCATTTCCCTAATGGCTAGGGATGTTGAGCACTTTTTCATGTGTTTCATGGCTTTACAGACCTCTTCATTTGAGAACTGTCTACTCAGTTCCTTTGCCCATTTGTATATTGGGTTGTTTGTTTTTTTGGGAGTTTTTTTTCCTTGAGTTCTTTATAAATTCTAGTAATTAGACCTTTGTCTGATGTATAAAATGCGAAGATATTTTCCCATTCGGTGGGGGTTTCCTTGACTCTGTTAATTGTTTCTTTTGCTGTGCAGAAGCTTTTTAATTAGATGTAATCCCATTTATCTATTTTTGTTGCAATTTCTTGAGCAATTGGAGTCCTATTAAGGAAATACTTTGCTAAGCCTATATGATGGAGTGTGTTGCCTATCTTGCCTTCTACAAGTTTTAAAGTTTCTGGTTTTATGTCGAGATCTTTTATCCATTTTGAGTTAACTCTCATGTATATTGAGAGATGGGGGTCAGCTTTCATTTTTCTGCATGTGGATGACCATGTTTCCCAGCACCATTTGTTGAAGAGGCTGTCATTTTTCCAGTTTACTTGCTTTGCTCCTTTGTCGAAAATCAGGTGGCTATAGGTGTGTTGAGGTATTTCTGGGTCTTCTATTCTGTTCCAGATGTCTTCGGGCCTATTTTTGTGCCAGTACCAAGCTGTTTTTGCAACCACTGCCCTATAGTATAGCTTGAAGTCAGGAATTGTGATTCCACCTGCATTTGTTTTACAGCTTAAGAGTGTTTTGGCTATATGTGGTCTTTTGTGGTTCCATATGAATTTTTGGATCATTTCTTCTATTTCTGTAAAGTCAGTCAGTGGAATTTTAATGGATATTGCGTTAAATCTATAGATTGCTTTTGGTAGGATAGCCATTTTTACAATATTAATTCTCCCTATCCAGGAGCAGGGGAGGTCTTTCCATTTTTCAGTGTCCTCTGCTATTTCTTTCTTTAATGTTTTGAAATATTCCTTGTAGAGATCTGAAGCGTCTTTGGTTACATTGCAGAATCTATATTTTCAACCATATAGTCTACGGAAGTTCAATAATATTCAGTTTTTGCCTATTTTGTGTTTTAGAGAAACATCCAAAATAAAATTCTTTCAGAATTCTTTCTCTTTCTTTGTCTTCTGTTATTGTTACTTCTTTGCTGGGATTCTTCTGATGCACTCTTGCCAATTGATCACCCTGGATTTCTCACTGCACAGTGTGACAATTGCCTTTGACATGTGTATCTTCTCTCTGGACTCTAATCCCTGAATATAGGTTCTGAGTCTATGTCAGAGTGACCTTAAGAGAGATGCTGGCCCAAGATTGCAGTACCATTGTGGGTTTCCATGTTGTGGCTGGATAGCCATTGCCTGATCCCCAGCTCACACTGGTTTCCTGTTAGTTTCCTTGCCTGGCCTGGTTCAGTGCATGCCCAGTGGCCAACCCAAAGGGTGGACTGGGGTGAGGATGGCTTCATTGCTAGGACTTTCCCTCTCCAGCCTGTGCGCCTACAATGGATCCCTCAGGAATCTCCTGGCTCTCTACACTCCTTTCCATACACCTTCGAAAATGGTATCTGTTCAACTGAAGTTGGTAGGAGCTGTGTGCTGTAAGCACATTGTCTGACACTAATACAAATAATAAAGCTTTTCCCTTTCTCTCTTTGTTCTCAGGATCACTCATTCTTAAACAAATACCATAGGATTAAAAACACACTGAGAACACTGCCTCCCTGATTGCATGGAAGCTGAGCTGAAATTTCAAGGACATTGTTCTTGAAGGCTCCTGCCCCCTCGATCCACTTACAACCCTGACATGGAGCACACATGAGCCCATGAGCTCTCTAGTTCTCACTGGGGGAAATCTCCCCTCCTTGGGACTAGGTATTTTTCTCTTTACTGTTGAGATGTATTAGTGAGAACTTCAGTATTATGAGGAAAAAGCTTGCATTTACTCTCTCTCTCCCCATATATATATACATATATATGTATGTATATATATATACACATACATACTGAAAACCCTATGAGGGTCACTGAGTCAGACCTGACTTGATGGCACCTAAAAACAACAACAACAACACACACACACACACACACACACACACACACATATACATATATATACACACACACATATATATATATATACATAGAGTATATGTATATATACACTCAAGATAGAGTCTACTTTAATGATGGAAATGGAGTAAAACCCCAGGGACCTCCATTTAACTGCAAACATTCATATATATATATATGTATATATATATACATATATGTGTGTGTATATATATACATATATATGTATGTGTGTGTGTGTATATATGTGTATATATGAATGTATATATATGTATATATATATATATATATATATATATATATTTTGTTGTTGTTGTTAGGTGCCATCAAGTCAGGTCTGACTCATAGTGACCCTCATAGGGTTTTCAGTGGCTGATTGCTTAGGGATTGCTTTGCCATGTCTCCTGTTTTTGCAGTGCTAGGGATTGAACATGGGTCCTCAGAGAGTGCAGTGTGGAACTCTACCAACTGAGCTAAACCCCAACCATGCCCCTCTGTGTGTGTGTGTGTGTGTGTGTGTGTGTGCACGCGCGTGTGTGTAGTTGTTGTTGTTATTATTGTTAGGTGCCATTGAGTCAGTGTCCAGCTCATAGAGACACTAGGGACAACAGATGAAACACTATTGTTGTGCTTCTCTGCTATTCATAGGGGTTTTCAATGGCTGATTGGGGGGAGTGGGTTGCCAGGTCCCTCTCAAGCCTACAGCATTGGTGTTCCCAGGCCATCTCCCATCCAAGTACCCTGCTTAGCTTCTGGGATCTGACAGGATTGGATGCCACAGTGGTATGGCAGGCGTGCGCACGTGCGCGCGCACACGCGCGCGTGCACACACACACACACACACTTAAAGTGTTTTTTTTCAGTATTGAGGGGTTGTATTCAGGGCCTTGAGCATGCTAGGCAAGTGCTCTACCACTTAGCTATACCTCTAGCCCCTTTTCTGTTTTTTATTTTGAGACAGGATCTCACTAAATTGTGCAGACTGACTCTGGCCTCAAACTCATGATCCTCTTGTCTCAGCCTCTCTAGTCACTGGGATTACAGGTGTGCCACTGTGCCCAGCCCTCATTAATATTTTGTTTTCTTGTTCCTTAGTGGGTGCCAGATTCTCTTTCTGTTTGGGTTCAGATTCCATCCTCCCAAAGGAGACAATGATGTCTTTGCCCAGGTCTTTCTTTTTTCTGACTGTTTGCACTTTTATCCAACTTGAGTTAAACTATTGAGAACCTGGTTTCAATTGGTATTTTGCATTTTCTTCTTTACAAATAAAGGTTGAGCCTATTATGTGCCACAATGGACACTGGGCTCTTTATGGGCAAGTTCACCATGGCAAAGGGAGCAGGGGGTTTGGTACCACTGAGGAAGGATATGGAGAAATGACCATTGTCACTGCCACTGAGATTTACAGAGGGTGCAAATGGCCTCTTGGATATGATAGTTGTAGCATTCCCAGTGAGGGGTCTAAGTTTTGTGTGCATTAAGTCTCCTCTTGATTACTATAGATATAATCTCATGGAACTCTCATGTGTCTGTCAGTTTGCTATACTATGGGGGCTTGTGTTGCTACGATGCTGAAAGCTATGCTACTAGTATTACGGATACCAGCAGGGTCACCCATGGTGGACAGGTTTCAGCTGAACTTCCAGACTAAGACAGATTAGGGAGTAGAACCTGGCAGCCCACTCCCGAAAAAATTAGCCATTGAAAATCCTATGAGTAGCAGAGAAACACTGTCAAATATAGTGCCAGAAAATGAGTCCCCCAGGCTGGAAGGCACTCAAAAGATGACTGGGGAACAGTTGCCTCCTCAAGATAGAGTCTACTTTAATGATGGAAATGGAGTAAAGCCCCAGGGACCTCCATTTAACTGCAAACATTCATTAATAATTGGAACATGGAATGTAAATAGTATGAATCCAGGAAAATTAGAAAGGGAAATAGGATAAGCATTGACATTCTAGGCATCAGTGAGCTAAAATGGACTGTCATGGGCCATTTGAATCAGATAATCATATAGTCTACTATGCCAGGAAGGACAGATTAAAGAGAAATGGGGCTGCATTCATCATCAAAAAAGACATCTTAAGATCTATCCTGAAGTACAATGCTGTCAGTGATAGAATAATATCCATATACCTACAAGGAAGGCCAGTTAATATGACTATTATTCAAATTTACATACCCACCACTAAAACTACAAATGAAGATAAGGAAGATTTTTACAAACTTCTGCAATCTGAACTAGATCAAATATGCAATCAGAATGTACCGATAATTACAGATGACTGGAATGTAAAAGTTGGAAACAAAAAAGAAGGCTCGGTAGTTGGAAAATATGGCCTTGGTGACAGAAATGATGCTGGAGACTGGATGATAGAATTTTTTATCAGACCAATGACCTTTTCATTGCAAATACATTTTTTCCACCAATATAAATGGTGACTATACACATAGAAGTCACCAGATGGAACACACAGGAACCAAACTGACTATATTTGTGGAAAGAGATGATGGAAAATCTCAATATCAAATATCAGAACAAGACCAGGTGCTGATTGTGGATCAGACCATCAATTATTCATGCAGGTTCAAACTGAAACTGAAGAAAATTAGAACAAGTACATGAGAGTCAAGGTACGACCATGAGTATATACCACCTGAGTTCAGAAACTGTCTCAAGAACAGATGTAATGCATTACACACTAATGATAGAAGATCAGACAAGTTGTGGCATGATATCAAAGACATCATTCATAAGGAAAGCAAAAGGTTATTAAAAAGAAAGGAAAAAAGAAAAGACCAAATTACATGTCAAAAAAGACTTCCAAACTTGCCTTTGAATTTCAAGCAGCTAAAGTAAAAAGAAGACATGATGAAGTTAAAGAGCTAAACAGAAGATTTCAAAGGGAAGCTTGAGAAGACAAAATCAAATATTTTAATTACATGTGTAAATTGCTGGAGAGAGAAAATCAAAAGGGAAGAACACATTCTGTTTTCTCAAGCTCTTTGTTAGGTGCCATCAAGTTATCTGACTCATAGTGACCCTAACAGGTTTTCAATGGCTGATTGTTTTGGGATTGCCTTGGGAGTTGACTGCCACATCCTTCTCCCATTTTTATGGTGCTGGGGATTGAACCTGAGTCCTCAGAAAGTGTGGAGCAGCGCTCTACCAACTGAACTAAACCCTAGCCCCCTTCTCAAGCTTAAGGAATTAAAGAAAAAATTCAAGCCTTGAGTGGCAATAGTAAAGAATTCTATAGGGAAAATATTAAATGACATAGAAATCATCAAAAGAAGATGGAAGGAATACACAGAGTCATTATACCAAAAAGAATTGGTGGATGACCAACCATTTCAAGAGGTTGCATATGATTGACAACCAATGGTACTGGACAAAGTGGAAGCTGCCTTGAAGGAATTGGCAAAACAAAAGGCTCCAGGAATTGATGGAATATCAATAGAGATGTTTCAACAAGCAGATGCAGCACTGGAGGTGTTAACTTGCTTATGCCAAGAGATTTGGAAAACAGCTACCTGTCTGACTGGAAGAGATCCATATTTGTGTCTATTCCCAAGCAAGGGGATCCAACTAAATGTGGAAATTATTAAATGGTATCATTAATATCACATGCAAGCAAACTTTTGCTAAAGATCATTCAAAAGTGACTGCAGCAGTATATAGACAGAGAACTGCTGGAAAATCAAGCTGAATTCAGAGGAGGGGGTGGAACCAGGGACACCATTGCTGATGTCAGATGGATATTTAGCTCAAAGCAGAGAATACCAGAAAGATGTCTATGTTTTATTGACTATGCAAAGGCATTTGACTGTATGGATCATAACAAATTATGGATAACATTGTGAAGAATGGGAATACCAGAGCACTTAATTGTACTCATGAGGAACCTGTACATGGACCAGGAGGCAGTCGTTCAAACAGAACAAGGAAACACTGCCTGATTTAAAATCAAGAAAGGTGTGTGTCAGGGTTGTATCCTTTCACCTTACCTCTTCAATCTCTATGGTGAGCAAATAATCCCAGAAGAAGAACTTTATGAAGAAGAATGTGGCATCATGATTGGAAGAAGACTCATTAATAACCTACATTATACAGATGACACAACTCTGCTGAAAGGGAGGAGGACTTGAAACATTTACTGATGAAGATCAAAGAACATAGCCCTCAGTACAGATTGTGCCTCAACATCAACAAAACAAAAATCATTACAATTGGGTCAGTATACAACTTCATGATAAATGGAGAAAAGACTGAGGTTGTCCAAGATTTTGCTTTACTTGTTTTTACAATTAACACCCATGGAAGCAACAGTCAAGAAATCAAAAGACATTGCATTGGAGCAAGGATATGGAATCAACCAAAGTGCCCTTCAATAGAAGAATGGATAAAAAAACTATGGTATATATACACAACGGAATACTACTCAGCAATCAAGAAAAATGAAATAAGGTCATTCGTAGCAAAATGGATGGAATTAGAGAAAATTATTTTAAGTGAATGAACACGAGCTCAGAAAGAGAAACACCACATGTGAGGGAGCTGATTCAAAATTATAAGAAGGAAAAATCCTATTCAAAGGCCGGATCATAATAAAAGTGGTGGGGGGGAAGATAAGAATGGTATCAATATAAGTGGTCTAGAAAATGCAGGTAATTGCTCTAACAAGATAAAAACAAAGACCACTACATGAAAAGTTTCTATCTTAAACAGAACTGGAACCCAAGGATATATAGAAAAATATTACTAAGTAAAAGAGAAG
>VMDO01000183.1:350679-385919 GCA_007922755.1 Pedetes capensis | reverse complement strand
ATCATCTTGAGGGATAGTGACATCCTGAGTGATCTCAAAATAATTCAGGTACATTTCCTAGTTAAGGGCAGGGGAAATATCTTTTGGGGGACAAAAATAACCTCATGAAACAAAAGTGTTTTTTTGTTTTTGTTTTTGTTTTTTGTGGTACTGGGGGTTGAACCCAGGACCTTGCACCTGCATGCTTTGCAAGTGCTGGGTCACTGAGCTGCGCCCCCAGCCCATCATTTTTTTTACTTTTGGAGACAGGGTCTCGCTAAATTACGCAGACTGCCTCTGGTCTTGAATTTGCCATCCTCCCACCTCCGCCTCCCAAGCCGCTGGGATTACAGGCGTGCGCCACCGCGCCTGGCAAGTTAAAAATTTTTATTAGCTCTCAACCGTGACATTCTGTTATCCACAATACCTATATACCTGAAGCATTCTGTCAAGATTTTATCACACATTAAGTTGAAATTTTTTGCTGAGTGTGGTAGTGCATACACCTACAATCCTAGCACTCGGAAGGCTGAGGCAGAAAGATCAAGAGTTCAAGCCCAGCCCAGGTTACATAATGAGACCCTGTCCAGAGTAAATAAATAGATACAGTGATCTCATTATAATTACATTAATAGGCTGTTCATTTTGTCTTATCCATGTTGTTGTTGTTAAGTGCCATGGAGTCATATCTGACTCATAGCAACCCTTACGCGGTTTTCAATGGCTGGTTTTTGGGGGATTGTTTTGGGAGTGGGCAGCCACATCCTCCCATTTTTGTGATGCTTGGAATTGAACCCAGGGCCTCAGAGAGTGCAGAGCAGCCTGTACCAACTGAGCTAAACCCCAGCCCCTGTCTTATCTACGTCTTTATTGTTAGGTGTCAAGTCTGTGTCTGACTCATAGCTACCCTACGTACAACAGGTGAAACAGCATTGTTAGTGCTTCTCCGCTATTCATATGGCTTTCATTGGCTAATTGTCTTATCCATAGCCTTTGAATAATTTCTGTTTTCAGTACTTTTCAATTGTAGATCTCTTTTTTTCTACACTTAGGGATTTGATAAGAAATACCCAAATCTGTATAACTGAGCCTGACCTAAAATTCCATTCTGATTTTCAGTTTCAAATCAGGTATTTCTAAGTGAATTTGTGCCTCAAAGCCATCAGCCCTTAAGTGTTATCAGTTCCCATTCTATTTAAAACTTGAATCAGGGCTAGTTCAGTGATGTGAGTGCTAGAATAGCAGGAGTGAGGTCCTGTTTTTGACCCCTAACACAACCAAAAACAAAAAAATCTTGACACATTATAATGGTTTTATGAATTATTTCCACAATGTCACTTTTTCTCTCAGCTTTCCTCCAGTATACATCTACCAAATTAATTTTCTTCCCTCCTCCCTCCCTCCCTCCCTCCTTTCTTTCTTTCCTTTTTTTTTTTTTTTTTTTTTTTTTTTTGTGGTACTGGGGGTTGAACCCAAAGCCTCACGTTTGCATGCTCTGCAAGTGCTGGACCACTGAGCTGCACACCCAGCCCATTTTTTTACTTTGTTGAGACAGAGTCTCGCTAAGTTATGCAGACTGCCTCAGGTCTCAAACTTGCGATCCTCCTGCCTCCACCTCCCCACCTGCTGGGATTACAGGCATACGCCACCTCGCCTGGCCCTTCTTTTTTTCTTAATAGCCAAGGCTGGCCTCAAACTCTTCATCTTCCGGCATTAGCATCCTGAATGCTGAGATTACAGGCATGTATTACCATGCCTGGCCTCAAATTCATTCATTCATTATGTTATTTTATTTTATTTTTTATTTTATTTATTTATTTATTTTTTTGCAGTCCTTAGTGGTTGATCCCAAAACCTCTCACATACTTTGCAAGTGCTCCACCATTGGGCTGCACCCTCAGCCCATTTTTTACTTTTATTTTGAGACCAGTTCTCACTAAGTTATGCAGGCTGCATCCGACCTCAAACTCAAGATCGTCCTGCCTCTGCCCAAATTGCTGGAGTTGCTGGGATTACAGGCGTGTGCCACGATGCCCAGTTCAAATTAATCTTAGAACAGTGCCTTAAACATTACATTCTTTCCAAGAAACTTTCGATGACTTGGAATATCCACATTACTTACATATACCAGCAATTCTCAGCCTAGTCCTCACCTGTTGCATAAATCCACAATTCCAACCAAACTGTTCTCCTCTCACTCTTAGCTTCGTCTTTTGCCTGAAAAGACTTCCCCTCTTCTCTCTCCCTCATGGCCTGTTCTCTAAAAATCTAGGTCCCATCTTCACCAAGCATTCTCAAGTGCTGGATGACAACCAAACTGGAAACCAAGGATTCTCAACTTAGGATCCTTGGTTGGCTTTAGAGAATATCTGTATTCCCTGTGATTGAGTTCAGAGTTTTGTGTACGTGTTCATTGTATCAAAGTCTGTAGCTTTCATTAGCTTTTCAAAGAGATATGACCTGGGGCTGGAGATATAGCTTAGCAGTAGAGTGCATGCCCAGCATGCACAAAGCCCTGGGTTCAATCCCCAGTGCTACCAAACACCCCTCCCCCCCCCCAAAAAAAAAAAAAAAAAAACCACCACTTTCTGAGCTGGACATTGTGGCACATAGCTGTCATCCTAGCACTTGCCTATAGTCCCAGCACTCTGGAGGCTAAGGCAGGATGATCACAAGTTCAAGGCTAACCTGAGCAATTTAGTGAGGACCTATCTCAAAAAAAAAAAAAAAAAAAGCAAGGGTTGGGGATTTAGCTCAGTAGTAGAGCACTTGCTTTGGATATGCAAGCCCCTGGGTTCAATCCTCAGCACCTAGAAAAAAAGAAATAAATCATATAGTGGTTGGGTGCTAGGAAAAAGAAATTGGTATGTGTAAAGGGGGTTGGGAGTATGCTGGATTCTTTGCAATGTCAAATATGGTAGTCAAGCCTCTGAGAAAGTGACATTTCATCAAAGACCCGAAGGAGTTAAGGGAGTGGGCCATGGGATGAGCTGGGGAAAGAATGAACCAAGCAGAGTTAAAAAATATGGCAGAGGCCCCCAATGCAGGGCTGTGCCTGAGGCGTTCAAGGATTAGTGAGAAGGCCACCTTGGGTGGACAAGCCATCGCAGTGTTTAGGAATCCATGTGTTGGCCAGTTTGAGACTAGAGTAAAGGAAGCAGGAGAAGAAAGGGGAAGCCAGTGAAGCAGTCCAGGCCAGAGGTGACAGGCTTAGACTAGGGTTGGTAGCAGTTGAGGTTAAGACAGTTGGAGTATCTTAGATATTTTCTGAAAGTAAGGCCTATAGGATTTCTCAGCTGACCAGACGTGCCTTGTGGGAGAAATGGTGTAGTCAAGAATGACTTCAGCATAGGCATAAACAACTGGAGGGTGGAAGTGCCATTAGCTAGATAAGGAAGCCAGAAGAGGACCGAATTTTAAGAGGAAGACCAGGAGCTCAGTGTTGGACATACTAAGTGTGAGGTATCTATCAGGCACATTGGAGGAAATCCAGGAGGCAGTTGAATAATCAAGTCTGGAGCAGGGTCTGAGCCGTAGACACATTTTTGCCGGTCATCAGCAAACAAGTGGTACTTAGAGCCTGGGTGCAATCACTAAAGGAGTGAGTGTGGATATAAAGGAGGACTGAGGAATGAACACCAGAACAGCTCAAGTCGCTGAGCAGAAAAAGAAGGATCTGTTGATAATGCAAAGCATGCCTCTGTTTCTGTAACTTCATACCTACAGGGTATTCATTTTAGGCTGAATTTATCGTTGTCTTTCACTCTCAGATTAATTCGTTATGGTACTTAAAAACATTTTTTAAACTTTGAGGAAAAAGTTTTAGCCACAGTGAGAAATAAGCATAGATAAGATGTCTTTAGGAAGCACGTTGGAAATATTTACTGACTCACTTGGTGAAGAAACCAATCTCTTAGATTTATCTTATTGGACAGGCTTAATCTATTATTGCAGTTTGATTCAGTGCTTCCTTATAAGATCATGATGGGACTTGAAGACATTGGGAAAGCGTCACACAGTATACTGTCCTTAATACGGCACTCCTACTTTGAGTCTCAGAGTTGCACAGTGTTAAAACTGACACCCCATCGGAATTGCTGAACTATGATTTGTTAAATATAAATTGATTTGTACAAAGCATCTTATTCTGCCATTATTAATAATAATAATAATAATTATTATTATTATTATTATTATTATTATTATTATGCTGTGGTACTGAGAATTGAACCCTGGACCTGGTACATACTAGGCAGGCACTCTACCACTGAGCTATACCCCCACCCCAATCTTTAGTCGTTAAGTAGATGGAACCCTTAATACAGTTTGAGCATCTCTAATCCAAAAATCTGAAATCCAAAATCCGAAACTTTATGAGCACCAACATGACTTCATCTGGTGAATCTGTCGAGACACAAGTACACCAAAAACACTATAAACTTATCTTCGGACTATGTTTATAAAGAATTTATAAAACATAAGTGAGTTTCATATTTATATTGAGTCCCATCCTCAAGGTAAAGCTTGTTCTGTTTATGCAAATATTCCAAACTCCAAAGAAGTCTAAAACACTTCTAGTCCCAAATATTTCAGAAAAGTGTTACTTGACTTGTATCTCCCATGTATTTTGAAATGTAAGTGCTTCAAATTCACATCAGTCCTCTCGTGGCTTCCCCAGTGCTAGGATTACAGGCTTGCACCACTATGCCTAGATTTATAAGTGGTTTTTTAAAGGACCTTTCTAAAGTCCTTTCTAAACATATTCAAATATAGCACATTGAATAAGCACGTAGTGTGTGGGCACCATAAGTACTTATACATGCTTTCCTCTTTATGTAAAACCTAAAAATGTAGCTATCATTTCTCCTACAAATGCAAAAACTAATAATCAGGTTAATGAAATGACGTTTTCAAATTACTGTCCTAGAGCTAAGTATTAGTAGAAACAACTTGAATTCAGGTCTTTAAGGAGAAGCAGCATTGACCAAAAATGGTGTCTGTATTAGGGTTGTGTAGTGCAGGGCTTCCCAGCCCCCAGGCCACAGTAGTAGTCCGTGGCCTTTTAGGAACCTGGCCACACAGCAGGAGGTGAGCGGCAGGCTAGCAAGTGAGAGAAGCTTCATCTGTATTTACAGCTACTCCCCATCACTTGAAGCATCTAGAAACCATGCACACTCACACCCACACCCCCAGTCCATGAAGATTTATCCTCCATGAAACTGGTCCCCGCTGCCAAAAAGGTTGGGGACCAGTGGTCTAGAGGAACAGAACCAACAGAATATATATACACACATGTATGTGCCATTGAGTCCGACTCATAGCGACCCTATGTACAACAGAACAGAACACTCCCTGACACTGTGCCATGCCCAGCACTGTGTCAGTGCTTCTCTGCTATTCATAGGATTTGCAGTGGTGGATTGTTTCAGAAGTGGGCTACCAGGTCCTTCTCCCATTTTTGTGGTGCTGAGGATCAAACCCAGGGCCTCAGAGAATGCAGAGCAAGCACTCTACCAACTGAGCCAAACCCCAGCTGACACGTGTGCCTGTGTATGTATGTATGTGTATGCAAACACCTATATATACGTGTGTGTATGTATACATATCTATACAATGATGAAAGGGGATGGATTTGATTGGATTTCATGATTGGAGGCTGTGTAGTCCAACCATGGCCATTTGCCCACTGGAGAGCCAAAGAACCGTAGTTGCTCAGTCCAAGAACCTGGAAGCTTCACAACGGGCAAATGAAGCCATCCAGGTCCAAGGCTGAAGGCCTGGAAGCTCCCTGGGGAGGCGCTGATGCACATCCATATTAAAAGGCCACAGAAGCTGGAATGTGATGTCCACAGGGGATGGCAGCGGCAACAGACAGACTTGCTCAGGAAGAATAGAGCTTGGACGTGTTAGCTGGCATGTTTTCCACTTTTATTCCATCTGGGCCTCCAGCCTATTAGATGGTGCTGCCCACACCTAGGTTGGGTCTTTCCCTCTCAGTTGTTCTCCTATATGTCAGTCCTCTCTGGAAACGCCTTCACGGGCCATCTAGAGGTGTGCTTTACTAATCCCCTAGGCATCTCTCAGTCCAGTCAAGTTGACAATCGAAATTGACCATCACAGATCCACCCCTTGTCAACTTGACACCCACACACATCTCCTCCTGGCATACTTGTTTGTTGTTAGGTTCCGTCAAGTTCGTGTCCAACTCATAGCTACCCAACGTACAACAGGTGAAACAGTATTGTCGGTGCTTCTCTGCTATTCATAGGGGTTTCAATGGCTGATTATTTGGGGGGAGTGGGTTGTCAGGTCCTTCTTCCAAGCCTACGGCAGCTGGTGTTCCCAGGGGGTCTCCCATCCGAGTACTAACCAGGCCCAACCCTGCTTAGCTTGTGAGATCTGACGGGATCAGATGCCACAGTGGTATGGCTGCAAGCAACAACTGCCATATTTAATCTCCAAGTAAAGACTATGACTAGGTTATAATTCCACCAAACAAGATACAGCTATCCTGCATACAATGAAAAACACATCCTTCCCCAGAATAGGTGGCAAGGTCTTTTGAGGAATGCTTACTCTTCTTCTGACATCCCATAACTTAAATTTGCTAATGTTGCTTTAACTACACACCTTGATGGCATATAACAACAACAAAGTTCTGATATTAACTGTGCTATGTTATATGGTAAAGGAATAGGGGAAAGAACAAGAATACCTGCTTAGTATATATGTATATCTGCACGAACATCTTAACAAAATAGGAAAAGAAATGCTGCTGCCAATTACAGTGTTCTGTAAGTGATCTGTAAGTGATCATGTGGCTGTAACTGGTATTTCTAGCTGTCTTCTACTACCCATTCTTTATTCCCTCCACCCTCAGCAGGCACCTCAGCACATCTTGGTTCTTTACCTGGCAGGGTGACCCACATCTTCACTCCGGAAGGATCTGGGTCACTTGTCATCCTGCCTTGACTGGGTTATTGTAGTTTCCTATTGACCTTAATAAGAGGACATGATAATACTGCGGGACATTTAGGGATCTCTTGCACTCCATACCTGCTCTTCCTCACCTCCTCTGTGGAGTAGGAGTCAAATTTGCCTATGGTAGTCTGAGTCGGTCCCCTGCCAACACTAGTTCCTTTCTTAGCCTGTTGTCTTGGGCATGAGGAGCCCAAAGTGGCCAGGGGGAAGTCTTAGTTTCCAGTTTAATTGAATCATCATTGTGCCTCCTGGTGGAAACACTCCCCACCTTTATTCCTAGGCCAGCAGGAACAGGAAGCAAAAGTTTTGCAAGTGGGTCATTACAGGTGGTGGGGAGTTGTACCATTCCCACATTCACTCCTTGATTCCTGAACCCATGAATCCTGGCTATGGGAGAAACAGTACCATAGACTAGATGCTGGTTCAGAGCATACACAGCCTTCTGGAGAACCTTGCCCAAGTCCTACAAGGTATTCCTACCTAACTGGCACAGTAACTGCATCTTCAGAAAGCCACTCTACTGTTCTGTAATGGTAGCTGCTGCAGGATGATGGGGAACATGACAAGACCAGTGACCTCCGTGAGCATGAGCCCAGTGCTGCACTCCTTCGGCTGTGAAGTGAGTTCCTTGGTCAGAGGCAATGCTGTGTGGAATACCATGACAATGGATAAGGCACTCTATAAATCCATGGATGGTAGATTGGAATACCATGACAATGGATAAGGCACTCTATAAGTCCATGGATGGTAGATTGGAATACCATGACAATGGATAAGGCACTCTATAAGTCCATGGATGGTAGATTGGAATACCATGACAATGGATAAGGCACTCTATAAGTCCATGGATGGTAGATTGGAATACCATGACAATGGATAAGGCACGCTATAAGTCCATGGATGGTAGATTGGAATACCATGACAGTGGATAAGGCTCTCTATAAGTCCACAGATGGTAGATTTGGCAGAAGCATTACATGCAGAAATGGCAGATAAATACCCAGAATAAATGTCTGTTCCAGTAAGAACAAAGCACTGCTTCTTCCATGACTGATGTGTTCCAATATAATCAACCTGCCCCAGGTTGATGGCTGATTACCCTGGGGAATGACGCCATGTGATAGGGGGAGCTCAGTGTTATCTTTGCTGTTGGCACATTGGGTACTCTGCAGTGGTAGCCAGGTCAGCCTGGTTGCTGAATCTACGCATAACCTCTGTTCCTGCCGCCATGGCCACTTTGTCCTTGAGCCCGTTGGCAATGACAGGGATGACTGGGGAAAGAGATTGACTGCTGTCCACAGAATGGGTCACCCTATCCACTTGACTATTAAAGTTCTCTCAAGAGATCACATTTTGGTGATTATTTACCTGGGCCACAAATATCTTCACATCCTTTGTTCATTTGGAGATGTCTGAACACATATCTCTTCCCCAAATGTCTTCATCACCAATTTCCAATTATTCTCCTTTCAAGTCCTTGACCATCCAGCCAAACAATTGATGATAGCCCATGAATTTGTACATAGTTTCACACCTGGTCATCTTCCCTTCCAAGCTGAACTGCTTGAAGTCTTGTCCACTGTGACAATTTTCCTTTGCCATTATTCCTCCAGGAATGTCCCAGAAAGGGACCGTAATGCTGGTGTTTCGCTTTCCACATGCCTTCTTACTAAGCTGTCACACTTGTAGTTCTCATACCTTTCATACCTGTGCAATCGTACCTCAGCAAAAGGGAGACGCCCTCTCTGTCTGTTCAGCCGAGGGAACAGGATGCTGCTCATCCTTGACGCCTTAACCCCCAGACTTACCTCTGTTGGTACCCTCTGCTCTGCACGTTCATCTCTCAGGGTTCAACTTACAGACTGCTTTCTCAGACAGCCTTTCCCTGACACCCCGCATCCAAATTTTACCTCCCTATTTTCTTGCAGCATTGTTATTACTTTTATCGCTCTTAGCACATTTTCTCATAGTATATTTTACACACACACCCCCCACATATATGTTTACTGAAATGACACCCACCTCGCCCAGTAGTTCTTTGCAAACAGGAATTCTTTGTGTTCAGCATTTTGTATATACTGAGGGTGCCAAAAAAAATGCATGCACGTTATAAGCGATGTTACCTACAAATTCCTTCGCAGAGTTGAACTGAATGACAATGGTAACCGCTTTGAGCACCTCTCGTAATTGCAGAAGTCAAACGTGACTTCTACGCATCTTTTGTTACAATCTTAACATTTTCTGACATTTTTGGCACCCTCTGTAGATTGGAGCCTGACATTCAGTAGATCCTCCATACATACTTGCTCAACTCCCTAGAGAAACATTCTCTAATTTTTAGCACCTTGTGTTAATACTTAACTTTATTATGACAGTTGTTACGCTGCCGGGGCATCTCACTAGAGCGTTAGCTGCACATGACTGCAGCTCACATAGCGAGGACACGCTCGCTCGTGTCTGCTTTCCTCATGCCTTACCCCGAGATTTAATTCTGCTTTAGGGTTACATTACTTGTGCTTTCAGATAGCTCTGCTTCTCACTTCTCGAGGAGGTTCAGACTCTTATTTATCCTATATATTTAGCTTTCAAGAAAACGTCTGTTTACAAGCCCATCGTTCTCACTTCCCGGGTCCCAGTTCACTCCACTTCCCTCTCCCCCACCACCCCAAAACAAACCAAAACGCTGTCCCATCCTTGGAGAATACTGTTCGTTTAAAGTCACGTTTTAGTTTAATAGGATAGAATATTGAATTTTCTGGAGAAGCTTTACCAGTACAAGAATTATTGTTGTTGTTAGGTGCTATCGAGTCGTGTCCGACTCATAGCGACCCTTATAGGGTTTTCAATGGCTGATTGTTTTGGGATTGCCTTGGGAGTGGATTGCCAGGCCCTTCTCCCATTTTTGCGGTACTGGGAATTGAACTCGGGACCTCAGAGACTGCAGAGCGGTGCTCTACCAACTGAGCTAAATCCCAGCCCAGTACAAGAATTACCAACTGAATATTTATTGTGGCTCCACAGCTAATTATTGGGACAAGAAAAGAATAGGAATTGGGACATCGAACATTTTTCTCCTTATACCATGTCTTTCACAACTAGAACAACAGATAGTGAGTTCTCAATCACTATTTACTTCCAGATACGGTGGCGCACGCCTGTAAATCCCAGCGTCTTGGGAGGCATATGTGAGGGGAGCGCAGGTTCAAGGCCAGAGGCAGCCTGTGCAGCCAAGGGGTAGAGCACTTGCAGAGCATGTGCAAGGCCCTGGGTTCTACCTCCAGGTACCGTGAAACAAACGAGCAAGCAAAAAACCTATTTATTGAATTGAATTGTTGTTATTAGGTGCCCTGGAGTCAGGTCCGACTCATAGTGACCATAGGTATGTTCCCCAACACTCGGCCCGGCACTATGTCAGTGCTTCTCTGCTATTCATAGGGTTTTTGATGGCTGGTTATTTCTGAAGCGGGTTGCCAGGTCTTTCTCCCATTTTTTGTGGTGCTGGGGATCGAACCCAGGGCCTCAGACTGCGCAGAGCATCACTCTACCAACTGAGCTGTTGTTAGGTGCCGTCAAGTCAGGTACAACTCATAGTGACCCTACGTACAACAGAACAAAACAACTCAAATTCTAGGACCTTACCCTTGAATGGCGCCACCAGCCATACCACCCTGGCATCCAATCCCAGCTGGTCTCAGAAGCTAAGTAGGTTCAGGCCTGATGAGTCCTTGGATGGGAGACCACCAGGAAGTACTGGGTGCTGTAGGCTTGGGAGATGGACCTCACAACTCACTCCCAAAAAGCAATCACCTGTCAAAAACCCCATGAATAGCAGAGAAGCACTGACATAATGCTGGACGTAGCGGAGTGTCAGATAGCGTTTCGTTGTGTTGTTCATAGGGTCGCTACGAATCGGATCTGTCTTGATAGTACCTAACAACAACCCTGAAATGTATGAAGATTATGTGTATAAGGATTTTCACTGAAACATTGTCCTTTCTTTTTGCGGTATTAGTGGGTTGAATCCAGGACCTTGCACATTCTTTGCAAGTACTCTTATCACTGAGCTGCGCCCCCAGTCCATTTTTTAATTTTTTATCTTGAGACAGGGTCTTGCTAAGTTATGCAGGCTGCCTCTGGCCTTGAACTTACAATCCTCCTGCATCTGCCTCCAGAGTCTGAGATTACAGGCGTGCACAACCATGCCCAGATGAAATATTGTTCTTAATGGTGGAAAACTGGAAGTAACCTAAATACTCATCAATAAGGAATTAGATAAATAAATTATGGAAATGACATACATTGCAGCTGTCAAAGAACAAACATATTCAGCCGGGCATGGTGGCGCACGCCTGTAATCCCACCAGTTTGGAAGGCAGAGGCAGGAGGATTGCAAGTTTGAGACCAGAGGCAGCCTGTGTAACTTAGCGAGACCCTGTCTCAAAAAGTAAAAAAAGTGGCCTGAGGGTGCAGCTCAGTGGTCCAGCACTTGCAAAAGCATGCAAGTGCGACGCCCTGGGTTCAACCCCCAGTACCAAAACACACACACACACACACACACACACACACACACACACACACACACACATTCCTAACACCACAAATGAGGTAGGGCTTAGCTCAGTTGGTAGAGCACCACTCTGCACTCTCTGAGGCCCTAGGTTTGATCCCCAGCACCGCAAAAATGGGAGAAGGACATGGCAGTCCACTCCCAAAACAATCTCAAAACAATCAGCCATTGAAAACCCTATCAGGAGCCGGGCGTGGTGGCGCACGCCTGTAATCCCAGCAGCTGGGGAGGTGGAGGCAGGAGGATCGCAAGTTCAAGACCAGAGACAGTCAGTGTAACTTAGCGAGACCCTATCTCAGAAAATAATAAAACCTACAAAATGGGCTGGGGGTGCAGCTCAGTGGTCCAGGCCCTGGGTTCAACCCCTAGTACCGCAAAAAAAAGAAAAGAAAAGAAAAGAAAACCCTATCAGGGTCATTATGAATCGGATCTCACTTGCCAGCACCTAATAACAACAATAACAGCACCACAAATAAATAAATACGTAAACATATAAGCCCACATGTACTGACATGGAAAGGTATCCAAAATGTATCAACTTGATGAATATGTACAATGTCCCATTTCTGAAAAGTAAAATTTATCTGTACACATATATACTGCATTTTATCAAGGCCTGAGTTTGAGAACTGACTTCATTACTTTTTCACTTTACAAAGAACTTCTCTGAACCTAATATTTGTGCCTAGAATTAAAAATGTTATGTACCCGTTACATATGTGAGAAGTTCGAACACAATATATGAATGCTCTTGGTAAATGGTCATATACTATATAAATATCGTAATCAAACAAATGTCATCAAACACAGGTGACTTCCATGATCTTCCATAGTCTAATAAAGCTGTCTCAAAATAAAAAATAAAAAAGGGGCTGGGGATGCAGTCCAGTGGTAGAGTCCTTGCAAAATATGTGGGAGGCCCTGGGTTCAACCACAAGAAATAAAAGCAGCAGCAAGAAGAGGAGTTAGGATTTTTCTTAAAAGATTTAATGAGAGGAAGGTGAGTCAGCTCTATTAAATATTAAAAGATGTGATAAAACTATAACATAGCATGGTACAAGGCACATGAATAGATCAGAACAGAACAAGAAATCAAGAAATAAATTCAAATACACATGAGAATTTTGTACGTGATTTTTAAAGTTACTTAAAATCCATAGGCATAGATGAATGTCCAATCAATAAGATTAGAATAACTGGTGGACACAAGATTAAAATAAAAAAACAGCTGGGTGCGGTGGCACACACCTATAATCCCAGCAATTTAGAAGACGGAGGAGGGAGGATAGTGAGTTTGAGGCCAGAGGTAGCCTGCTTAATTTAGCAAGACCCTGTCTGAAAAATAAAAGTAAAAAACAGGTTGGGTGTGTGGCTCAGTGGTAGAGCACTTGCAGAGCCTATGTGAACTCCTGGGTTCAACCCTCCAGGTCTGAAAGTAAGTAAGTAAGTAAGTAAATAAATAAATAAATGAGAGAATTAATGAGGGAAGACATTTTGAATCTCAGAATGCAGAAGGTTTTTCTAAGTACAACACACAACTTAGAAGCCATAGAAGAAACTTGACCACATTTGATTTAGCTCAGCTGGTAGAGCACTGCACTGCAGTCTCTGAGATCCTGAGTTCAATTCCCAGCACCGAAAAAATGGGAGAAGTACGTGGCAACCCACTCCCAAGGCAATCCCGAAACAGTCAGCCATTGAAAACCCTATGAGGGTCGCTATGAGTCGGATACCGACTTGACAGCACCTAACCTAACCTAACCAAGTACAGTAAGGCATGCCTATAATCCCAGTGACCTGAAAGGCTGAAGAAGAAGGATCTCAAGTTTAAGGCTAGTGGCAGCCTGCATAACTTAGACCCTGTCTCAGAATACAAAGTAAAAAATGGGCCGTGGGTACAGCTCGGTGGTTGAGTGCTTGCAAAAAACATGTGTGAGGCCCCAGGTTAAACTCCCCAGTAATGCAAAAAAAATAAAAATAATTTAATTTAATTTTTTTAAAAAAGGTTTTCCTTGGGCTGGAGGTGAGCCCATTCTTGCATGAGTCCTTGGGTTCAATCCCCAGCAATCACCAAAAAAAGCAGTTTTCTAAGCTGGGCATGATGGCATGCAACTGTACTGCCAGCTGCTTGGGGGAGGCTGACTGAGGCAGGGGGATCACTTGAGCCCGGGACTTCAAGGTCAGCCTAGGCAACAGAGTAAGACCCCATCACAAACAACAACAAAAACAAAAACCCACCTGTTTTTTTTAACCAGATAAACCAGGATGTGCAAAATCAGCAAACAAAATATAGAAAAAGAAAACAGTACGTCTAGAAAACAATTTTTCAAAAAACTAACAGTCTAGTGAGCAAAAGATGAGTGAACGCTTCAGAGGAGAAACACAGCAATGTGAATGTCTCTCAGCCATGAAGATGCTCGGTCTGAAACTCAAAATAGGACTTATTAAAATAACATAAATGGAATATTTCCACAGTCAAAAAGTTTAGTACAAGATATAAGGAAACAGATACTCTTGTACTATGGCTGGTGGCACAAATTGGTACAAGCTTTGGGGAACTTTTGTTGTTTTGTTTGGTATTTTTTTGTTTCTTTTTTTTTTTTTTTGGCAGCACCTAGGGGTTGAACTCAGGGCCTTAGGCATGCCAGGCAAATGCTGCATCATTGACCCATACCCTAACCCTTTCTCTTTTACTTTTCTTCTTTTCTTTTTCTTCGTTCCTCCCTCCTTCCCTTGCTCTCTCTTCCTCCCTCTTTCTTTCTTTTCTCTCTCCCTCTTTCTTTCCTTCTTTCTTTCTCTCTTTCTTTCCTTTCCTCTTCCCTCCCTCCCTCCCTTCCTTCCTTCCTTCCTTTCTTCCTTCCTTCCTTCCCCCCTTCCCTCCTTCCTTCCTCTCTCTCTCTCTCTCTCTCTCTTTCTTTCTTTCTGTCTTTTTCTTTCTCCTTTTTGTGGTACTTGGAGGTTTCTGTGGTACTCAACGACTTGCACAAGCATTGCAAGCGCTCCACCACTGAGCAGCACTGCCAACCTAATTTTTAGTTTTGAGTCAAGGTCTCACTAAATTACAACGGCTGCCTCTGGCCTTGTACTTAAGAGTTTCCTGCTTCTACCTCCCAAGTCACAGGAAATACAGGCATATGCAACCATGCTCAGCTCCCCAGCCCCTTTTTCATTTTATTTTTTAATTTTGAGACAGGATGTCTCTTAACACAGGCTGTCTCTGGCTTCCTGCGTCACTGGAATTATAGGAGTGCACAACGGTGCCTGGCTTGTTATTTTGAGTTATATTGAGTTGTTTTGACTCATAGTGACCTAATGTACAACAGAAAGAAACATTCCCCAACACTTGGCCAGGTACATGATCTTTTTTTATATTTAATCCCATTGTTGCAGACACTGTGTCAGTCTATCTAGTTGAGGGTCTTCCTTTTTTTCATTGACCTGCCACTCTTCCAAACATGATGTCCTTCTCCAGGGATTGGTCCCTCCTGACAACACGTCCAAAATACATAAGACACAGTCTAGCCATCCTTGCCTCCAAGGAACACTCTAGTTGAGCCTCTTCTCAGACAGATCTGTTGGTTCTTTTGGCAATCCATGGTATAGTCAATATTTGTGTCCAGCACCATAGTTCAAAAACATCAATTCTTCTCTTGTCTCCCTTGTTCAATGTCCAGCTGTCACAAGCATATGATGCAACAGAAAATACTATGGCATTAGTCAGGCACACCTTCGTCTTCCATATGACATCTTTACTTTTCAACATTTTGTTGTTGTTAGATGCAATTCAGTCAGCTCTGACTCATAGTGACCCTGTGTACAACAGAACAAAACACTCCCCGATTCTGTACCAGGAACACAATCTTTTTTACATTTAAGCCCATTATTGCAGCCACTGTGTCAATCCATCTCATTAAGGATCTTCCTTTTTTTGATGACTTGCCACTCTTCTAAATGTGATATCCTTCTCCAGGGATCTATCCCTCCTGACAATGTCCAAAATATATCAGATGCAGTCAAGCCATCCTTGCTTCCAAGGAGCACTCTGATGGCACTTCTTCTAGGACAGATCTGTTCGTTCATTTCACAATCCATGGTACATTCAATATTTGTCTCCAGCCCCATAATCCAAAAGCATCAGTTCTTGTCCTGTCTCCCTTATTCAATGCCCAGCTTTCACAACCATATGATGGGGCTGAAAATACCATGGCATGAGTCAGGCACACCTTCGTCTTCAATGTGACATCTTTACTTTTCAACGCTTTAAAGAGGTCCTTTGCAACAGCTTTTCCCAGTGCAATGAGTCTTTTGATTTCTTGACGCTGCTTCCGTGGGTGTTGATCATAGAACCAAGTGAAGCAAAATCCTGGACAATCTCAATCTTTTATCCATTTGTCATTAATTTGAGTACTGACCAGTTGTAAGGATTTTTGTTTTGTTGATGTTGAGACCAGGGAGCTGTTTTTCCAAATCTCTTGGTGTAAAGAAGTGAGCACCTCCAGTGCTGCATCTGTTTGTTGAAACATCTCAATTGGTATTCCATCAGTTCCTGGAGCCTTGTGTTTCGCCATTTCCCTGAAGGCAGCTTCCACTTCTCCCTTCGGTGCCATTGGTTCCTGGTCATATGCAACCTCTTGAAATCATATGATCATCCATCAATTCTTTTTGGTGTAATAACTCTGTGTATTCCTTCCATCTTTTTTGATGTTTCTTATGTCGTGTAAAATTTTCCCTGTAGAATCTTTCACTATTGCCACTCAAGGCTTGAATTTTTTTCTTCAATTCTTTAAGCCTGAGGAAAACAGAGTGAGTTCTTCCCTTTTGGTTTTCTATCTCCAGCTCTTTGCACATGCCATTTTAATATTTGATTTTATCTTCTCCAGCTGCCCTTTGAAATCTGTTTAGTTCTTTAACTTTGCCATGTCCTTTGACTTTAGCTGTTTGATGTTCAAGGGCAACTTTCATCATCTCTTTTGACATGTAATTTGGTCTTTTATATTTTTCCTGCCTTTTTGGTAACCTTTTGCTTTCCTCATGAATGGTGTTTTGATGTCATGCCACAACTTGTCTGATCTTCTATCATTAGTGTCTGACACATCAGATCTGTTCTTGAAGTGGTCTTTGAACTCAGGTGGGATATACTCAAGGGCATACCTTGGCTCTTGTATGTTTGTTCTAATTTTCTTCAGATTCAATCTGAATCTGCATATGAGCTGTTGATGGTCTGATCTACAGTCAGCACCTGGCCTTGTTCTGACTTTTAATATTGAGCTTTTCCATCATCTTCTTCCACCAATGTAGTCAATTTTGTTCCTGTATGTTCCATCTGGTGAATTCTTTGTGCACAGTTGCCATCTATATTGTTGGAAAAATGTATTTGCCATGAAAAAGTCATCGGTCTGACAAAATTCTGTCATGTGATCTCCAGCATGGTTTCTGTCACCAAGGCCTTATTTTCTGACTACAGAGCCTTCTTCTTTGTTTCCAACTTTTGCATTCCAATCACCAGTAACTATCAGTGCATCCTGGTTGTATGTTCAGTCAATTTCAGGCATGCAGGAGCTGGTGAAAATCTGCTTCTTCACTTGTAGCCTTAGTGGTGGGTGTGTAAACTTGAATAACAGTCATATTAACCGGACTTCTTTGTGGGCTCCCAGAAGTCTGGCACCCAGACTTTCACTCCTTGAGCAGAAATTGTAGAAGATTCTTTTCTGGAGAATATGAAGTTTCCCAAGAAATAGGCATCAGAGATTCCCCAACAAGTTGCTCATGTACATTACCCTGCAGTGATTCCCAAAGTCTAAACGTCTTCCAAGCTATGTGTTCAGATTTTCCACACAGCTTTTTAGTTTTTCACTGCTTTTTTTCCCCCAGTACCGAGGGCTTGAAATTAGAGGCTCACACATGCTACGCAGGTGCTCCACCACTGAGCTGCACCTACACATTCTTTTATTATTATTATTATTATTAGACAGGATGTCACTGCCTGCAGCTGTAGCCCTGTGGCATCCGATCCCGTCAGATCTCGGAAGCTAAGCAGGGTTGGGCCTGTTTAGTACCTGGATGGGAGACCTCCTGAGAACACCAGAAGCTGTAGGCTTGGGAGAAGGACCTGGCAACCCCCTCCCAAAAATCAATCTGCCCTTGAAAACCCTATGAGCAGCAGAGAAGCACTGACAATAGTGTTTCCCCTGTTGTACAGAGGGTCGCTATGAGTCAGATACCGACTCAACGGCTAACAACAACAACAACAGGATGTCACTAAATTGTAAGGCCTCTGGCCTTGACCTCTTAATCCTCCTGCCTCAGCCTCCTGAATTGCTGGGATGACAGGTGGGTACCCCAGCACCTGGCTAGTCCTCCACTCTTATCATAAGCAGACAACCCGCCATTATTATGTATCTGTGAAAAGCCTATAAACATGAATTTTAGAGATCAAAGCAAATGAACAGAAGAAACATTGAAAACAGACTGTGCAATGAGATGAAAAATTTTAAACATGCTAGTATCTTCAGATTAAGTAGATATGGCAAGGGAGAAAATGTAAATATTGCATCTGTAAAACAAGAACAGACTGACATTCTTATAAGTAACTTTAGGGGGAAAGCCCCTTGATGTTAATAACATGATAGAAATAAGTGATAGAATAAATTTTAAAAAGCCAGAAAAGAAAATTGAGGAAATCTTCTCAAAAGAGAAATAAGACAAGCTGCACATAGTGGCGCACGCCAGCACTCATGGGGCCGAGGCAGGAGGATCACATGTTTGAGGCCAGCCTGGTTTTCCTAAGTTTCAGAGCAGCTTGGACTACACAGTGAGACCTTGTGGGGCGGGGGTTCTTGTAGGCAGCATACTATAAAAGCTCTTGCTAGCCCGGTGCAGTGACGCACACCTGTAATCTCAGTGGCTTGGGAGGCGGAGGCAGGAGGATCACAAGTTCAAGACCAGAGGCAGTCTCCATAATTTAGCGAGACCCTGTCTCAAAAAGTAAGAAAAAAAAAAACGGCTGGGGGCGCAGCTCAGTGGTCCAGCACTTGCAAAGCATGGAAGCGCAAGGCCCTGGGTTCAAACCACAGTACCAAAAAAAAAAAAAAAAAAAAAAAAAAAGCTCTTGCTGACGGGTGTGGTGGCTCAAGACCTTGTCGTCGCTGTGCCTTGGTAACCGAGAAGAGAGTGCCTTGGTTATCCTGCCCCAGAGTCTCACCTGTACTTTGTTTGAGCAACATACAGGTGAAGGGCCTACCTCCCTTCCACACGCTGCCACCAGAGTTAACTGAGGACATTCATTTTGTTCCTTGGAGGTCACCTGTTCTGACCTGAAAGCTGACATAGGCCAGGATGAACAGAGAAGCAGGAAATACCGGGAACCCGCTTACCTTGATACCATTCCTGGGAGGCTTCTGAACCTGACCCCTGCTGCAGCCTGGCCAGACGCTGCAACTGTGCGATCTGTTTCTCTGTGTGCTTCCTAAGCTCTATTGTGTAGGGAGTCTGAAGACCCCCCCCCCCCCCAGGCACCATGATTTGCTAGGAGGACTCACATTCGTAGCCACAGCTAGGACTTACCACAGTGGAAGGACAGCCCAGTCAGCTAAGGGGAAAGTCTAGAGGAAACCAGACCTGAGCCAGGAGTCCTTTCCGCGGAGCCACATGGGGAATCCTTGATTCTTCAGCATCAAATGATGGCAACTCACGTGTTGTCAATCAGGGAAGCTCATTAGAAACGTCCGTGGGCATACTCTGCACATTTTGGGCCCAAAGAGCCACTTTTTTTTTTTTTTTTGTGGTCCTGGGGGTTGAACCCAAGGCCTCATGCTTGCATGCTCTGCAAGTGCTGGACCACTGAGCTGCACCTCAGCCCATTTATTTTTAATGTTTTAAAATTTTATTATTACTGTTTAGCAATGGGGAGATGCAGTTTATTCACACCAGCAGCCATAGGGGCAAGGAGCACACACAGTTAATTAGCTATCTGTATAGGATGGATTACTTATGCAAAAATAAGAATCTCCAAAATAAAGGACAGTGGTAGGTTTCACACTACCCTCCCCCAAGGATTCCAGCATGCAATAATGCCCGGCAGTAGCTCCTAGACATGCAGTGGTGGGAACTAATGTATGGAAGAAAAAGCCACAAATCATAGAAATATTAAAGAACCCCTTTCCCCCACACACATACACTCAGATACATAAATAGGAACACAGGGTGATCAATACAATTAATTGAAGAGGCAAGGATAAGGATTCTGCTGTTACAGGGAAGGCAGGTAGGTCAGCCCATTTTTTTACTCTTTGAGACAGGGTCTCGCTAAGTGACGCAGACTGCCTCTGGTCTCGAACTTGTGCTCTTCCTGCCTCCACCTCCCAAGCTGCTGGGATTACAGGCATGCGCCACCATGGCAAGAGCCACTCTTAACAGAGATCAAACCCACCTAATTGTTCATAGGAGTCCCTCCGAGTAAGATCAGTGGGCAGTTGTGCAGAAAATAGCTGTACAACTGCCCACTGATCTTACTTGGAAGGGCTCCTATGAACAATTAGGTGGCTTTGATCCCCAGCACTAACACACACACACACGTTCCACATCACAGGGAGGCTGAAGTCAGACCAGGACCGGATCCCTCTGTTTAGGTTTATGTTCCTGGACACCTTCAGCGAGATTGTACCTATTGCCTCTCCTCGCACAGGTAAGGATATGCTCGCCTGTCCGTTTTCTGTTTGGTTTTCCTCCCTGGAAGACATTGCTGAGTGCTGCACACCAAGGAAGTAAACCACAAAAGAAAGCAGGGCTCTGTGGGGCGCTCCCTGTCCACCGAGACCCAGGATCGCCTCTTCATGGCTGTGCCTGCAAGCGGCCTTGTGACTGCGGTCTGGCCATGGAGCCCGCGAAAGTGCTGTTCTGCCCCCAGGTCTGGGTCCTGACGCATCGTGGTGCTTCTGCCCGAATTTCTTTCTGATTCCTGCCGCCACCGACACAGATTGTACCGTGCCACAGCAACGGCGGAAAAGAAAGTTCCCTGGACGACCACGCAGAACAGGAACCGTTGCCACCCTGACCTGTTCCTGTCAGCCTGGCACGGAAGGGAGAAGCAGCTTTCTCACAGCAATTGGTTGGTTGGTTTCTGTACGTTCTGAGTCAGTCTTGCCGTGTAGCCCAGGCTGCCTTCCAGCTCGTGATCCTCCTGCCTCAGCCTCCTGACTGCCAGGATTACAGGCATGTGCCACTGTGTCATTGCACTGCTTCGTGCGATGTGGATTATCTTTGTTACAGCCCTTCATTCTGTAACGAATATAGAATAATAACGATGATAGCTATCTCAGAAGTACACAGGGGTCCTCTAAGATCTGATGATGTGCCGCAGTCCAGCTGCAGCCTAGGATCCAGGGGTTCCCGAAGGCGGGTGAGGAGTCAGGGATGGGAGACAGAGACACAGCAGCTTGGAGGCAGTGTGATTCTGTTCCGTTTATTGCTCAGATAGCTCAGGCTTTTATATAGTTTTTTAAACTTAGGTTACGCAAGCAGTAAGAACAGTATGCGTGGTATCCCACGGAAACAGGCTTCACAAACACATATTGATCATAATAGCCCACAGCCCAGAGCATAAACTTTACTGTCTCTAGGTAACAAACATCAGGGAGGTCTGTTTCTCCTCGGGCGTTTCATAAATGACAAATTATAATGGAGTAGTTGAACTCTGTAATGCTCGGTTTCTTTCTTTCTTTCCTTCTTTTCTTTCTTTTTTCAGTACTGTGGCTGAACCCAGGGCCTCACACATTCTAGGCAAACACTCCACCACTGATCAGCACCTTCAGCCACGTTTTTATTTTTATTTTTATCTTGAGAAGGGTCTGGCTAAATTGCACAGGCTGCCTCTGGCCTCAGACCTGTGATCCTCCTGTCTCACCCTCCCCACTAGTTGAGATTACAGGCGTGCACCACAGCACCCATCAGTGTTCTGTTTCCTAACCTGAGCAATGGGTACGCTGGTCTTGTTTTATTCTTTTCTTTTCTTTTTTTCTTTTCCTTTCCTTTCCTTTCCTTTCTGGCAGTGCTGGGATCTATTGAACCAAGGGCAGGCAAGCATTTTACCACTGAGCAACAATCCTAGACTTGGTTTTATTCTATTCTTTTACTCATATGTATACGGTTTACATACTTTCTTCTTATGTTTGTGTGTATGAATCAATTCAAAATTTAAAAAGAAAGTTAAAAATACAACAATAGTGAAATGCCATTTGACCTTTGTTACATTGGCAAACATTTTTGATATGGTTTAGGGTGTAGGTCAGTGGGAGAGCACGTGCTTAGCATATGCAAGGCCCTGGGGTTGATCCCAGTATGCACAATACTCACCGCACACACACACACATCACACCCAAAGGAGCATCTTCATAAATTTTGATAAGAATATAAAGGATGGAATAATACATTTTCCATTATTCTTTATGGAGTAATACATTTTCTGTGAGATTTTAAATGTACAGAGCAAATCAATAAGAATAAGAACCCAATTTTTTAAATAGAAAAAAGACTTAAACAGATACTTGACCAAATATAACATTCAAATAGCCAAAAATTATATGAAATGGTGTTCAATGTCACTTGTTGTTGTTAGGTGCCGTCGAATCGGTATCCGACTCATAGCGACCCTCTGTACAACAGGGGAAACACTATTGTCAGTGCTTCTCTGCTGTTCATAGGGTTTTCAATGGCAGATTGATTTTTGGGAGGGGGTTTCCAGGTCCTTCTCCCAAGCCTACAGCTTCTGGTGTTCCCAGGTGGTCTCCCATCCAGGTACTAACCAGGCCTGACCCTGCTCAGCTTCCGAGATCGACGGGATCGGATGCCACAGGGCTACAGCTGCAGGCTCAATGTCACTACTCATCGGGAAATACAAATTAAAACCACAGTTATTGTTGTTGTTGTTAGGTGCCCTTGAATGTGACTCATAGAGACCCTCAGAGGATTTTCAATGGCTGATTGTTTCAAGATTGCTTCAGGAGTGGATTGCCATGTCCTTCTCCCGTTTTTATGGTGCTAGGGATCTAACCCAGGTCCTCAGTGCAGAGCCGTGCTTTACCCACAGAGCTAAGCCCCAGCTCAAACCACAGTAAGACCCTTATACTCCCACTTGTTGTTATTGTTAGGTGCTGTCGAGTCCAGTCCAACTCATAGTGACCCTCATAGAGTTTTCAATGGCTGATTGTTTCAGGATTGCCTTGGGAGTGGGTTGCAACGTCCTTCTCCCATTTTGCGGTGCTGGGAATCGAACTAGGGACCTCAGAGACTGCAGAGTGGCGTCCTACCAATTGAGCTAAATCCCAGCCCATACTCCCACTGGAATGGTTTAAATTAGAAGGACTGAAGGCCAGGCACGGTGATGCACTCCTGTAATCCCAGTGACTCTGGAAGTGCAGGCAGGAGGTTGCACATTTGAGGCCAGAGGCAGCCTGTGTAACTTAGCAAGACCCTGCCTCAAGATAAAAAAATAAAAAGGGGGCTTGAGATGCAGCCAGTGGTAGAGCACTTGGAAAGTATGTGCGAGGCTCTGGGTTCAGGTCCCCAGAACTGAAAAAAATAAAGCAACCTGAAAACCCAAGTGTTGGTAGGACATAGAACCTTTAAAGGAATTAATTGGTATAAACACTTTGGAAAACTGTTGAGCAACATTTATTAGAATAAGCATATATATGAGCTAAAACACACATACACCTCATGACCTAGCAGTTCCACTTGTGAAATGGGTACTATGTTCACCAAAAAAATATATGCAACAGTGTTGACAACTTTATTTATAGCAGTTAAAACTTGGAAATACACTAGATGTCTGTTAGCAGTAGAATACTTCAACAGGTGAGAAATCTTGGTACATGTCTGTGAAATACTGCATTGCAATGAAAAATAACTACTGCTACACACAACAAGGATGAATTCCACAGACACAGTGGGGAGCAGAAATAGCCAGACGCAAGAGCACATTCTGTATAACTCTACTCATGTGAAGTTCAAAACAGATCAAACTAATCAGTGGTATCAGAGTACAGATTATTTTGGGGGGAAGTATTGATTGGGAGGAGACATAAGGAGCCTTTTGGGGTGCTAAAAATTCTGGGTTTTGTTTGTTTGTTTTTAGTACTAGGAGTGTTGACCCCAGGCCCGTGCTATGGTAGACAAGTGCTCTACCACTGAGCTGCATCTCCAACCCCTTTTTAATTTTATTTTTAGTTTTAATTCATTGGTTTATCCCCTTTTTATTTTTATTTGAGACAGGGTCTTCCTAAGTTAGTTTTTAAAAGATTCTTTTTTTCTTTCTTTTTTTCCCATTGCTGGGGACCGAACCCCATGTCTTGCACGTGCAAGGCAGGCACCCTGCCATTAAGCCACATCCCCAGTCCACATTTGGGTAAATTGCATAGGCTGCCTCTGGCCTTGAACTCACAATCCTTCTGCCTTACCCTTCCAAATCTCTGGGATTACAGACATGTGCCACAGGTGTCTGGAGAAACTCTGTATCTTTGATTTCTGTTTGTGCCTAGGTAACACTTGATCAAGTTCTGCACTTAGGACATAGCACTTTTGGGTTTTTTTATTTGTTTGAGACAAAGTCTCACTATGTAACCCAGGCTGGCCTCAAACTTTCAATCCTCCTGCCTCTGCCTCCTGAGTGCCGGGATTACAGGCATGTGCCACCATGCCTGACAGGATTTAGCACTTTTGTAAATTACATCTTAATAAAAAGTAAAAACAAAAGCCAACTTCAAGGCCAGCCTAGGCTACATAGCAAGTTCCTAGCCAGCCAGGTTTACACAGTGAGACCCTGTCTCAAAATTAATTAATTATTAATTAATTAAAAAAGAAACTCAATTGTCCAATAAAATGAAAATTAACGAAACACATTGCAAACAGTCCCCACTTAAATCAAGGAGAGAGTAGCCACTGTCTCCACTACCAGTTGACATTGTGCTGAAGGTATGAGCCAAAACAATCAGACAAGAATTAGAAATTAGATATGTGAAATTAGAAAAGAGGAAATAAAACTTGTACTGTTTGTTTGTAATAGAACCAGCTACTTAGACAACCTAAAATAGCGGGATGTGGCGGTGCACACCTGTAATTCCAGCTCTCAGGAAGCTGAGGCAAGATGGCGCCTTCGGGGCCGACAAGGGCTGCATGGGGTGTCCCACCACAGCCTGGGCTACGGCCAGGGACACCTGTCTCAAAAACCAAACTATGAAAATAAATAAATAAGTAAGTAAGTAAATAAATAAATAAAAAGTCCCGGGGACTTTTGTTGGGAGGGAGCTCTCAAAAGGAGAATTAATTTTCTTCCGTAAATAGAGCTCTGCGTCTTACAAACGGAAGAAACGGAAGCTTATTTGTTAGTGAGGCAGGACTCCCGGGTCATAGAAGAAGAAAGCCTGGTTAATGAGTGTCCAATGCTATTTAAACTCAGCGGCAGACACTCTTGGTTGTCTAATCGGTCATGTCCAAGTCTCTCCCCCGATGCGTCCCACTATGAGGGGTGGAAGCGAAGGCTTCTCACTGCCCGTCTTTTATCTCTCTCTCTCCCTGATAGGTTCACTTCCCATGACAGCAGACTTAGAGCCTCAACAGCTCTAGGCTTACATCCTCATAACTTTGAATCCAAAAGGGAAAGAAAGCTCTTCCCTGACAACCCTACTGAGAAAAGTCCCAGGGAAGGGCTCTGGGACTTTTGCTCCCTACTTGATCAATGGATGTCTCTTGAACTATGTGAATGATAAGGTCTTAACAAAGCATTCGACAGCACGGGGTACTTCCTACAACCGGTCAAAAGGCAAAGAACAAAAACCTCCCTGCTTGACATTAACTGATAGAACAAAAGGTTCTTGATTAAATGATGGCTCCTTGCTGCTTATTGAAAGTCAAAAGTTAATAAAATATTTTAATAAAAGATCAATTTCGGGCTGAGAATGTAGCCCAGGGGTAGAGCACTTGCCTAGCAGACTTGAGACCATGGGTTCAATCCCCAGAACTAGAAAAAATAAAAAAACTTCCAGGGAAAAGTGCATAGCTTTGTGGGCGGATGCTTTCAAAGGTCAGGAATCAGTGGTCAGAGGGCAGTTTCTGAACAGACCTGGAGTAGCCAGGCTTCACAAGTGCCAATGGACCAACGTGAAGGGAGATGCTACTGCAGGGCCCCTGCCTTCACGAACTGTCCCCTCCCCTGCTTGGACCATTGCAGCAGCTTTCTAATCAACTCCCTGTGGCCAGGCTTCTGGCCCTGGGATCCAAAATCCACCCACCACCAAGATTTACCTAAAACACAGATCTCAGAAGGAGTGGCCCTCCCATCCCCTCCTGCTTACCTTCCAGAATGGGCCCTACCTCCCTGCAGGTCCCTGTCCCACACAGCTCCAAGCCTCCCAGCTGGGCTCGGGCCAAACAGCATCTACCACATGGCTTCTCACCTTCACACCTTTGCACATGCAGCCCCTCTGTCTGACAACACCCTTCCGCTGAGGCCCAGGCTGCTCTTTGCAACTAGGCTCAAGTTATCACTTGCCATCAGGAAGCCTTCCCTGGCCCTCACAGTGCCCCCATAACACTTTGGGCTTATCTGCATCATTGCCCATATGCACATATGTACTCCTGGGTGGGCCTTTCCAACACAGAACACCTGAGCTGGAAGAAAACGGGAGCTGGGGCTTGTGGGTCTTTGAATCCCTAGACCTAGCAAGGACTCTGACGCACTGAAAATTAGGTCGATACGTTAGCTGTTGTTTACTGTGGCAGAAAGACCGACCGAAAGAAGCTAATGGAGGAAAAGGGTTTTTGGGAGCTCACAGTTAGAGGATCAGTCCATAATGGCCGCAAGGCAAGAAGGTAGAGCAAGCATCTAGGCAGGCAACTGGGTGTGTGGCAGACAACCACATGGTACTTTGGGGCAGGAGACAGAGAGTAACCAGAGTTCTGAGTAAAAAAAAAAAAAACCCTTCAAAGTCTCACCTCTCAGGGAGCTACTTCTAAAAAGCAAGAATCTCACCTCCCAAAGGTCTATGACCTCCACAACAGCGCCACCAGCTGGAGACCAAATGTTAAAGCATGTGACTTTCCGGGAACATTTTATTTTCAAACCATGACAAACAGTGTTTGCTGAATAGAGGTTGAATGAAACCTGTTCCCTTTTAGGAGGGACATCAGGCATGAGCAAAGCCTATTCTCTATTTTTAAGTCATATCTACCTTATCAGTTATTTTGGAATGTTTGAAATACTCTCCTATTTTTATACAGAAAGAAAGAAACTAGACGTCTTTATAATAAAAAATATCCAGCTGTGATGCACAATTGTAATGCCAGCACTCAGAAGGCTGAGGCAGGAAGATTGCAAGTTTGAGGCTAGAAAAGCAGGCTGAACAATTGAGTGAGACCCTGTCTCAAAATAAAAAATAAAAAAGTGGTGGGGCCACACCTCAATGGAAGAGCATTTGGCTAGCATGTGCAAGGCCCTTCAACCCCCAGTACTGCAAAAAGAAACAAACAAGCAAAAAAGAAAATTAAGGCTGGGAGTGTAGCTCAGTGGGAAAGAGCTTGCCTAGCATGTGCAAGGCCCTGGCTTCCAACCCCTGGGCTGCAAAATCAATCAATCAATCAATAATGGATTTTTTTGTGGGCCAGGTTGGCCTTGAACTCATGATTCTCTCGTCTCTGGCTCACAAGGGCTGAGATTAGCCAAACATAGTGGTGCATGCCTGTGATCCCAGCGACTTGAGAGGGGGAGGCAGGAGGATCGCAAGTTAGAGGCCAGAGGCAGCCCGTGTAACTCAGCATGACCCTGTCTCAAGATAGGGGGAAAAAAAAAGTAAAAAAGGGAAAAAATAAAAAAGGGAAAGCCAGGCATGGTGGCACAGTCCAGTAACCCCAGAGACTCGGGAGGCAGAGGCAGGAGAAGAATCTCAAGTTTGAGACCAGGGGCAGTCTGCGTAATTTAGTGAGACCCTGTCTCAAAAAGTAAAAAAACAAAAACAAAAACAAAAACGGGCTGGGGGTGCAGCTCAGTGGTCCAGCACTTGTTGCAAAGCATGCGAGTGCAAGGCCGTGGGTTCAACCCCCACCACTGAAAATAAATAAATAAATAAATAAATAAATAAATAAAATTAAAATAAAAAGGGGCTGGAAGTGCAGCTCTGTGGTAGGGTGCTTGCAAAATACACACGAGTCCTCAGATTCAGCACCCCCTGCCCCCTGTACCACAAAAGAAAAAAGAAAAAGGTGCTGAGATTACAGGTACAAACCACCCCTTGGCCTTCCCCCGCCCCCGCTTGTACTTCCCCCAGCTTTCAAAAATTATTTGAGGCAACTTATAAAAAATAGGAAACTCTTCAGCCACTCCCCTTTTACCCCTTCCCCCACAATTAACAGAATCCTGTTTATGTCTCTTGCCTGGGCTTGGGTACAGAAAAACAAGTTCAGTTTCAGCCTTCCAGCCCTCATCGTGGGGCGAGTCAGGGGAGAGACTTGGACATGACTGATTAGACAACCAAGAGTGGCTGCCACTGAGTTTAAATAGCATTTGACACTCATTAACCAGGCTCTCTTCTTATATGACCCGGGAGTCCTGCCTCATTAACAAATAAGCTTCCGTTTCTTCCGTTTGTAAGACACAGAGCTCTATTTATGAAAGAAAATTAATTCTCCTTTTGAGATCTCCCTCCCAACAATAAATTCCCAGGAAGGCTGAGGGATGTTTACATTCAGAACGGCTTTGGTTACAAGTAACAGGAACCGCGCTCTCATTAACCTACATGAAAAAGGGACTGTTGGCTCCCACAGCCAAACCACAGGAAATGCAGGGAGAGAGCTCAGTCCATGGCGCTGGATCTTCACTGCTTCTCGCTGCCTATCCTTTATCTCTGTCTCTCCCTGATAGCCTGCAGCTATAGCCCTGTAGCATCTGATCCTGTCAGATCTCGGAAGCTAAGCAGGGTCGGGCCTGGTTAGTACCTGGATGGGAGACCGCCTGGGAACACCAGAAGCTGTAGGCTGGGAGAAGGACCTGGCAACCCCCTCCCAAAAATCAATCTGCCATTGAAAACCCTATGAACAGCACAGAAGCACTGACAATAGTGTTTCCCCTGTTGTACAGAGGGTCGCTATGAGTCGGATACCGACTTGACGGCACCTAACAACAACAACAACAACAACTCCCTGATAGGTTCACTTCCCATGACACCGGACTTAGAGCCGCTACAGCTCTAGGTTTACATCCTCATAACTTTGAATCCAAAAGGGAAAGAAAGCTCTTCCCTGACAACCCTACTGAGAAAAGTCCCAGGGAAGGGCTCTGATTGGTCGGATTTCCATCTGATCCTATCCATGCTGGTGGATGGAGTACTGTGATTGGCTCTGCTGGGGCAAGTGCCCTCCCAGTGAGGGAGGTGGGATGCTAAGATTTGTCACCCCACCAGAGTCATTAGGTTAATGAGCATACCCCAAATTGACATGGCCCAATGAACAAGTGTCCTGCTGGGAACCTGAGATAGGGCAGACATAAACACTCTCTGATTCTGTGCCAGGCACATGGTCTTTTTCATATTTAAGCCCATTGTTGCAGACACTGTGTCAATCCATCTAGTTGATGGTCTTCCTTTTTGTCGTTGACCTGCCACTCTTCCAAACATGATGTCCTTCTCCAGGGATTGGTTCCTCCTGACAACATGTCCAAAATACATCAGACACATTTTAACCATCCTTGTCTCCAAGGAGCACTCTGGTTGCACTTCTAGGACAGATCTGTTGGTTCTTTTGGCAGTCCATGGTATATTCAATATTCATCTTCAGCACTGTAATTCAAAACCATCAATTCTTCTCCTGTCTCCCTTATTCAACGTCCAGCTTTCACAACCATATGATGCAACTGAAAATACCATGGCATGAGTCAGGCACACATTTGTCTTCAATGTGACATCTTTACTTTTCAGCACTTTAAAGAGGTCTTTTGCAACAGCTTTTCCCAATGCAATGCATCTTTTGATTTCTTGACTCCTGCTTCCGTGGGTGTTGATTGTAGAACCAAGTAAAGCAAAATCTTGGACAAATTCCATCTTTTCTGCATTTATCATGAAGCTGTGTATTGACCCAGTTGTAAGGATTTTTGTTTTGCTTCTATTGAGGTACAATCCATACTGAAGGCTGTGTTCTTTGATCTTCATCAGTAAATGGTTCAAATCCTCTTCAGTTTCAGCAAGCAGAGTTGTGTCATCTGCAGAATGTAGGTTGTTAATGAGTCTTCCTCCAATCAAGATGCTGAATTCTTCTTCATAAAGTTGGGCTTCTTGGATTATTTTCTCAGCATAGAGATTGAAGAGGTATGGTGAAAGGACACAGCCCTGATGCACACCTTTCTTGACTTTAAATCAGACAGTGTTTCCTTGTTCCGTTCAAATGACTGCCTCCGGGTCCATGTCCAGATTCTTCATGAATACAATTAAGTGTTCTGGTATTCTATTTTATTTTATTTTTTTTTTTTTTTGTGGTACTGGGGATTGAACTCAGGGCCTCATGCCTGCATGCTCTGCAACTGCTAAACCCACTGAGCTGCACCCCCAGACCATTTTTTTTCTTACTTTTTGAGACAGGGTCTCACTAAGTTACACAGACTGCCTCTGGTCTCTAACTTGCAATCCTCCTGCCTCTGCCTCCCAGGTCGCTGGGGTTACAGGCATGCGCCACTGCGCCTGGCTGACATTAAATACTTTTAAACCACTGTTAATTTCCACAACATTCCTTTATTGTGCCACCCCTTTTAATGTTTACTTTTTCCTTGAAATAAGCTAAGATGTTGGATGGCAGAGCAATTTGACTTCCTTCTCTGGCGCCCAGTTGCCTTAAGCTGAGGACTCTCAGCCAGGCAGCCTCTCTTTAGCAGTTGGCTGGACTGCTCTCTTGCCAGTCTGGCTGCTTTGAACACTCCACAGGCACCTCAGGGAAGCTACACTGCAACCACAGTGGCTTGCTGCCGAAGCACAACTCCAGTTCTAGAAGGCACTGTCCCAGCCACATCTATTTCAAACAGCTTGCTCCGGGCCCTTTTGCTATTAGAAGTCACAGTGAACTCTTGCAACCATTTTCACCCAGGCTGGAGGTGGAGCACTTCCCCTGGTGGCCCAGTGGAAGGCCTGTGATTGGTGCAAACGTAGTCCATCATTTGTTCCACGATTGCTACAAACCCGTCCTTCGTTTGCGTGAAGGGTTATGCCGTTACTGGTGCAAACACTCTTGCCACGCCCCCCTTGTGGCTATATAAGAAGGCTGTTCAGCTCACTTCTCAAATCATCAGGAAGACACTCCTGTGCTGCCACACGGTGTTACAACTTTGTTGTTGTTGTTAGGTGCCATTAAGTCAAGTCCGACTCATAGCGACCCTCATAGGGTTTTCAATGGCTGACTGTTTCGGGATTGCCTTGGGAGTGGGTTGCCACGTCCTTCTCCCATTTTGCGTTGCTGGGAATCGAACTTGGGACCTCAGAGACTGCAGAGCAGCGCTCTACCAACTGAGCTAAATCCCAGCCCGTTGTGACTTTAGACCCAATAAAGGCTTCTATTGAGTGTTTTTTTTTAAGTACTCAGGGATGAAATCCAGCACTTCACTCATCCTAAGCAAGGGCTCTGCCACTGAAGTGCACCCTTAGACTTCTTAGAGGAGGGAAGGAAGTTGAGACAGGTTCTCGCTATATAGCCCAGATTGGCCTGGAACTCACTATGTAGACCAGGCTGACCTCAAACATGACCAATCCTCCTGTCTCAGCTTCCCAACCACTGGTATCACAGGCATGTGCCACCACGCCCAATCCTAACCCTCTTCCCTTTTTCTTTTGAGATAGGGTCCCATTAAGTTGCACAGGCTGCTTCTGGCCTCGAACCCATGACTCTGCCTCAGCTTCAGGAGTGCTGGGCTCACAGGTGTGCACCATGGTGGTGACTGGTGTGAGTGGTCTTTTCTTGCCTACTTTTGATCTTTATCATAGTAGAGTGGACTGAGCTGGTAACACAAAAAAAGGAGATGGCAGAAGCAGCAGCAGGACAGCGGGAAAGACAGCCACTGAAGAGTTCTAGAGCTCAACCGGGAGCAGAGAACAAAGGCAGCAGAGCCAACAAAGGCTGTGAGGAGTTGAAGACAAAAAACTGCAGGCCCTGGTCAGTGGAGAAGTCCAAGGGAGCTGCCAAGCCTCAAGGACAAGGGCCCCAGACACCCTAGGTGCAAAGCTATAACACCTGTCTCTGTCAGAGCCGAGGGTCCCAACACCTGAGGCCCATTCAGGAGCTGGAACACAGGCAGGCACTGCCCACTGCTGCTGGACGCCGAGGAGGACAACCGCTGCCTCGTGCTGGGGTCACAGGTGGTTAAAACCCAGAGCAATAAGCCTCCAACTCCCCACATCCCTAAGTCTCTGGCTTCCAGAGTCTGGGGCAACAAGTCCCTGGCTCTCAGGGCTTGAAGCTGTGAGCCCGTGGGTCTGCCAGTCCAGCCCCCAGGCCTTGGGCACTCAAGGGCCTGGGTCTGGCAGCACTGGAAGTGCTTCTTGCCTACTCGCCATCTCTATCTGGGCAGAGCAGGAGGACCCAGCCGGATGACTGGTAACATAAACAAAAAGGAACTATCAGTCCTTGGGCCAGGCTAGGACTTCAGACCTCCTCATTCCTCTTCCAATTTCACTTCTGACCCACCCACCCCACCCGGCTGGGGTATCTGAGGACAACCTGCCCCTGGGCCTGTTCCTTCACTAGCTGAATTGGAGGCCACCTTCGAGTGGCTCTCAACCCATAGCACTGGCTAAAACAAAGAGAGAGCCGGGCGTGGTGGTGCATGCCTGTAATCCCAGCTGCTTGGGAGGCAGAGGCAGCAGGATGGCAAGTTTGAGACCAGAGGCAGTCTGGGTAACTTAGCGAGACCATGACTCAAAAAGTTAAAAAAAATGGGCTGGGGGCACAGCTCAGCGGTCCAGCAGTTGCAAAGCATGCAGGCCCGAGGCCTTGGGTTCAACCCCCAGTACTGCCAAAAAAAAAAAAAAAAAAAAAAAATCAAAAGATGCATTGCACTGGGAAAAGCTGTTGCAAAAGACCTCTCTAAAGTGTTGAAAAGTAAAGATGTCACATTGAAGACAAAGGTGCGCCTGACTCATGCCGTGGTATGGTTAGTCACATCATACAACTGTGAAAGCTGGATGTTGAATAAGGGAGACAGGAGAAGAATGGGTGCTTTTGAATTATGGTGCTGGAGACCAATATCGAATATACCATGGACTGCCAAAAGAACCAACAGATCTGTCCTAGAAGAGGTTTAACCAGAGTGCTCCCTGGAAGCAAGGATGGCTAGACTGCATCTGATGTCTTTTGGACATGTTGTCAGGAGGAACCAATCCCTACAAAAGGACATCAAGTTTCGGAGAGTGGCAGGTCAATGGAAAAAAGGAAGACCCTCAACTAGATAGATTGACACAGTGTCTGCAACAATGGGCTTAAACATAAAAAGGATCGCGTGCCTGGCACAGTGTCGGGGAGTGTTTCATGCTGTTGTACGTAGGGACATTGTGAGTCAATGGCAACTAACAACTACCCTCAAAAGGAAATGACGTTTGGAGGCCTCAATGAACTAACCATGAGGTGGCGCCAAAAGCTCATTGCTCCTTTTGGGCGGAAGGGCTCCAATTCTAGACAGACACAGACCTAGTCATTCGTCCTGCACACGCGGATGGCGCCTGCCATGTGTGGGATCTGGAGATGGTGGTCTACAGAATAAACACACGAGAAAGACAAAGTCGAACTTCAGTTCCACCCCGGGGGCTCAGAGCTGGGTTGGAAGCAGCTGGAGGGACTCTGGCAGAGGAGGTGATTTCAGAGCTGAGCTCAATAGACAAGTGTTTGTCTGGAGAAGAGGCTGCAGGCACACTGGGCCTCGGCCTGGAGTGAGGAGAGATCAAGCCAGCAGGCCCTTGAGCTGCTGGGGTAATCTGAGTGAGTGAAAGGTGTGTGGTAAAGATGTGCAGTGGAGCCAGGTGTGGTGGCACAAGCCTGTAATTCCAGCGGCTCGGGAGGCAGGGGCAGGAGGATCGTGAGTTCAAGACCAGAGGCAGTCTGCGCAATTTAGTGAGACCCTGTCTCAAAGAGTTAAAAAAAAAAAAAAAAAAAAGGGCTGAGGGTGCAGCTCAGCGGTCCAGCACTTGCAGAGCATGCAGGCGTGAAGCCCTAGGTTCAATCCCAAGTACTGCAAAAAAAAAAAAAAAAAAAAAAAAAAAGAGGTGCAGTGGAGGTTTGTGGGCCCTGATGTACATTTGGCAGGTCATTCCTGCTACCTTGTGGGTTGGGATTTAGTTCAGTTGGTAGAGTGCTTGCTCTGTGCTTTCTGAGGCCCTGGGTTCCATCCCCAGCACCATGAAAGTGGGAGAAGGTCCTGGAAGCCCACTTCCAAAACAGTCAGCCATCAAAAACCCTATGAATAGCAGTGCTGGGTACTGGGTGGAGTTTAGCTCAGTTGTTAGAATGCTGCTCCACACTCTCAGAGGACCTGGGTTCGAGCCCCAACACAGCAAAAATGAGAGAAGAACGTGGCAATCCACTCCTGAAACAATCAGCCATTGAAACCCCTATGAGGGTCGGATCTGGCTTGACAGTACTCACCACAGTGTCAGGCATGCACAGTGTGAGGAGTATTTCATTCTGTTGTAGAGTCAGACCTGACTTTTGCTACCTTTAGAGGCTGGGGGCAGGGGTGGTGTGGGGAGAAAATGGAGCCGCGCCACCATGAACTTAAGAGAGGAAGAGAACCAGAAACAGGATGCAGATCCTTAGTGTGATCCCCGCCCCCTATAGTCTTTCACAGTCTCCTCTCTCCGTATTTATTCCCTGTGCTCTGTGGCAGAACACATGCCTGGCATGTGCGAGGTGCTTTGGATGGCACCCAGGGATTTGAACATGCCAAGCAGGTTCCACCACAGAGCTGGCAGCAGCAGTGGGAGGTACAGCCCAGGGCTTCCGCCTGTGGCCTGAGGAGCTCCCCATTTGGACCTCTGCACAGGTGAAGTGGGGTCCTTGGCTTCTTTGCAGAAAAGAATTTCAGAGCTGACGCAGCAGCACATGTCTGTAATCTCAGTGACTTGGGAGGTGAAGGCAGGAGGATCGCAAGTTCGAGACCAGAAGCAGCCTGTGCACCTCAGCGAGAAACTGTCTCACCATGAAAAGTGTAAAAGGGGCTGAGGGTGCAGCTCAGTGTTAGAGCACTTGCAAAGAAAGTGTGTGGCTCACTCTCTTTGCAACTTGGGAGGCAGAGGCAGGAGGAGTGCAGGTTAGAGGCCGGAGGCAGCCTGAGTAATTTAGGGAGATAAAAAATTTGCTGGGCGCAGTGGTGCACGCCTGTAATCCCAGCGGCTTGGTAGACAGAGGCAGGAGGATTGAAAGTTCGAGACCAGAGGTGGTCTGTGTAACTTAGCAAGACCCTGTCTCAAAAAGTTAAAAAATGGGCTGGGGGTGCAGCTCAGTGGTCCAGCACTTGCAGAGCATGCAGGCGCAAAGCCCTGGGTTCAACCCCCAGTACCACACACACACACGCACACACATAAAAAGATAAAAAATTTAAAAATGGGCCAGGGGTGCAGCCCAGGTATAGAACATTTGCAAAGTATGCATGAGGCCCTGGGTTCAACACCCGCAGAACCACAAAAAAAAAAAAAAAAAAAAAAAA